>CM058232.1:103390120-103990120 GCA_030180135.1 Orychophragmus violaceus | reverse complement strand
TATGTACCTGAAACAAGGAAGGTTTTAATCTCCAGAGATGTGAAATTCATGGAGACAAAGAGCTTCTATGATGAGAAGAATTGGGACAGCTTAAAGGATCTTCCTACTTCCCAATCAGATAGAGCTGCTAACTTAAGAAGAATCATGGAGAGTCTTGGCATTAGTGTACCACAAGAAACGGTTGTCACAAGCACACCACCTACTCCAGTCTCGGATGCACCTGTGGAAGACTCACAACAACCCCATCTTGATCATGAGGGGGACACATCAGAATCAGAATCAGGGCAAGAAGAATCGCAGCAAACCGATCCTGCTATAGAACCGCAGCAAACTGATTCTGCTACACATAATCAACCTGGTGTTGAAGAGCATGAAGAACATGAGTTAGAACTTGAGGGAGTGGGTAATCAGAATGAGGAGATTGTGCAGCCAGTGAACCAACAAATTCAAGCACTAAGAAGGAGTACAAGGGAGAAAAAGGATCCATCAGAATGGATGAAGACTAGAGTGTTCTTCAACAGCAATGCAGTAGCTCATCCCATTCAAGCCGTTTGCAGTTTAGCTCATGTCCCTTTAGAACATCAAGTGTTCCTTGGAAAGTTGGATCAAGAAGAAGTACCAACAACCTATGAAGAAGCACAGGGAGATAAGAGATGGATGCAGGCTGTGGATGAAGAGATCAAAGCAATGGAGAACAATGAGACTTGGTATGAATCTGAACTCCCTAGAGGAAAGAAGGCAGTAACTTCTAAATGGGTTTTCACTATCAAGTATAGAAGTGATGGAGAAGTGGAGAGATACAAAGCAAGGCTGGTTGCTAGAGGCTTCACTCAAACCTATGGAAAGGATTACTTGGACACCTTTGCACCAGTGGCTAAGCTTCACACAGTTAGGATCATCTTGTCTTTAGCAACAAACCTTGATTGGGAACTTTGGCAAATGGATGTCAAGAATGCTTTCCTTCAAGGAGAGCTTGAAGATGAGGTATACATGAGACCACCTTCTGGTCTTGAGAGCATTGTGAAACCAGGGAAGGTTCTAAGGCTCAAGAAAGCTATCTATGGACTCAAGCAATCACCTAGAGCGTGGTACCATAAGTTGAGCTCAACCCTTATGCAAAGAGGATTTAAGAGGTCTGAAGGAGATCATACATTGTTCACTCTACAAGATCAGGAAGGTATCATTGTGATCCTTATTTATGTGGATGACGTTATCATTTCAGGGAGTAACAAGTCAGGTATTCAAGAAACTAAAGCCTATCTTAAATCTGTGTTTGACATTAAAGATCTTGGTACTCTAAAGTACTTCCTTGGGATAGAAGTTTGTCGGTCCGATGAAGGACTCTTCTTATCTCAAAGGAAGTACACACTTGATTTGTTGTCTGAAGCAGGAAAGATTGGATCAAAACCAGCTAAGACACCATTGGAAGAAGGCTACAAAGTCATAAGAGAGGGGGAGCTTGAAGACAGACCATTTGAGGACATCACTCACTATAGAAGGATGGTTGGTAAGCTAATCTATTTAACCATAACCAGACCTGATTTGTGCTTTGCTGTGAACCAGATAAGTCAACATATGCAAGCACCAAAGATACATCATTGGAACATGGTGGAAAGGGTACTCAGATATCTAAGTGGCACTCCGGGTCAAGGCATTTGGATGGGATGCAATAGAAGCACAGAGATAGTTGGGTATTGTGATGCTGATTGGGCAGGAGATAGAGTGGACAGGAGGTCAACAACTGGATATTGCACATTCATTGGAGGAAATCTGGTTACTTGGAAGAGTAAGAAGCAGAAGATTGTATCTTGTTCAAGTGCTGAAGCTGAGTATCGAGCCATGAGAAAGTTGGTGACCGAGTTAGCATGGATCAAAGGCCTTCTTGCAGATTTGGGGATTGTAACAGCCAAGCCTATCACCATGCATTGTGATAATCAAGCAGCCATTCATATTGCATCAAATTCAGTCTTCCATGAAAGGACCAAGCACATAGAAGTGGATTGTCACAAAGTGAGGCAGATGATTGAGCAAGGAGTGGTGTTACCATGCTATACAAGAAGTGAAGAACAATTGGCTGATGTGTTTACCAAGGCAGCTAGTTTGAAGGTGTGTGAGTCCATTCACACCAAGCTCGGACTTGTGGAGCTGCCGGAATCCTCTAAAGCCTTGGAGACTACACTCTTTTTCCCTTCATGAAGTTTTATCCCAAGTGGTTTTCTTCATGAAGGTTTTTAATGAGGTAGATCTCTTTTGCTGTTCCAAGCTTGACTCATCTCTTGAATTCAAGCTTGAGGGGGAGTATTGGAAAGGAGATCACATAGTGAACTATATTGGACGCGAACTATATTGGAAAAGAGATCACATAGTGAACTACTGGACGTGAACTATACTGGACGTGAACTATACTGGATGTGAACTATACTGGACGTGAGATTACATAGTTCACTATATCAAAATATTAGTGTCTTGGAAGATAAAAATCTGTCACACCCTTGTGACCGTTGAAGACTTTATTGCTTTGGTTTAAAGTTCTGTAGCCCTAGTCTTATGCATATATAACTCTTGTAAAGTTCCATTTTGTCTAATAAGAGAATTATTCTTCTCTGAAACTTATCCTCTCTCTCATTCTCTCTCTCTCTGCGCCACACAAACCCTGAGAAGGTTTCTGTGCCTTTCTCAGCCATTCTACCTTATTCTGCTCTATTCTCTCAACTTAATCTTCATATTCTAACATTTACTGCTTTACAAAACTTCTCTCGATACACACACGATTACTTTTCTTTTTTCTTTCTCTTATTATTATTTGTTTTCTTTTCCAAGCAATAAAACACTATCAATTTTATTAAAACAAATTTTAATTAATTTACGGTTTATGTCATTAGTTAAGAAATCATAAATAAATAAATAAATAAATAGTTATCGAGATAGAAAGACACTACATAACATAATGCATATTTTAAAAATAAAATTCAAATATGCATCTTTAAATATTTTTCATTAATCTAGTTTTAAGCTATTTTAGTTTTGTTATTTAACTATATTTTATAATTATTACTTATGATAATAATTATGTAAATTTTATTACTATTAATATAATTATAACCATAACATGTAACAAATATAATATATCATTATTTGTATTTAAATTTAGCATATTTTATATTTTAACAAAAATTAATTAAAGTAACATTTACAGTTTCTACAGTCTTTTTTGTTAACAATCATACTTTTAAAGCTATTAAAAATAGTAGTCACAGTTTTTACAGCCAAAATCTCTACGGCAAAAAAACTAACAGTCACAGTCCTTATCAATCGGTACCTAAATCTAACAAATTTAACAAGACACAGCAAATTGTGAAATATTGAAAGGATTTACTGTATTTTTATAATAAATTTTAACTACTTTAAAATAAATGATATTTTGCAATATGTTTTACTTGAAAGAAAAAAAGAAGTGCTAATAAATTTGTACGATACCAACTCTCAATAAAAATAAAATAAAAATAGATAAAATTATTGTACTTTTTAAAGTTTTATAATTTTTGTTTTACAGATTCAGAATAAAAAAATAAATGAATAAAATTTATTCTGGTCATTGATATTTCTATGATTTGGAGTGTCGATTGGCATATGCTAATGCAAGTGTACATCTCTCTCTCTCTCCCTCTGTGTGTTTTATTGTTAAACAGGAGGGACGATTGTTGGCGTCTCTCCACGCACGATTTCACGCATCCTGAAAGAGAGAGAGAAGAGAACCGAGATCGATTCGTGAATCCCATTTCCATCCGCTAGATTCTCTCTTCACCCATTTCTCGTTTTTTTTTCGTCTTCTCTCTGGTCTCTCATCCTCGTTCGCTTCACTTTTTGCCATGGTGGGTGCTTACGCATCTCCTATATGCACCTGGTTCGTCGCAGCTTGCATGTCCGTCGCTCACGGCGGCGGAGATACCCGACAAGCCGTTGCTCTTCAATCTGGCGGGCGGAGTCGTCGAAGGAGACAGCTCAGCAAATGCTCGGCTGTTTCTGGATCCGGTAGTATTCAGGCTCTCGTCACTTCTTGTTTGGATTTTGGGCCTTGCAATCACTACTACAACAATAGCAATGCAATGTCTTCTCTCTTTGGATCGAATAGTGTTTCTTTGAATCGAAACCAGAGGAGATTGAATCGAGCAACTAGTTCCGGTATTATAACATTCTTCTCCCAAATCTTGAATCTTGGGTTTTTGATTTCTGGGTATCGTTTGCAAGTTGACAAGCTTATACAAGTCTTAGTTCGATGTTGTTATGGGTTTATGTTATTGGGTAAATGATGAAACTTGGAGATAAAGTTGAACAGGAAAGAATCTGATTTTTGTAATCTCAGCTGAAATGTGAAGTTGGAATTTTTGTGTGTGATTCGATGTGATTATGTGTCATATGAAAGCACATTTGTTGGACTCTAGATAAGGAGTATGATTATACAGAGCTTGGAGACCTGAACAAATGGCAGTGAAACTACCTATAAATTTAATTGGTATAATGCAATTTAGATGTGGTTTCTGGATAGTTAAGTTAATCCATCAATCAACTATAATGTGTTTTGTGGGTTTAGGTGGAGCCAGGGCCATTGCGATGGATATGGAAAAGGAAGCCACGGTTAACAAGAAACCTCCTACGGAGCAGCGCCGGGTTGTTGTGACAGGCATGGGAGTTGAAACATCATTAGGTCATGACCCAAATACCTTTTATGAGAATTTGCTACAAGGAAACAGTGGTATTAGCCACATTGAGAATTTTGATTGTTCTGAATTTCCTACGGTAAGCATATTATATCAGGATTTTCTTGGATGCTTTTTGGTGTGCGGAGGTACTTGAATATCTTTCCTTGTTTTACCTTTGTCAAGAGAATTGCGGGAGAGATCAAATCTTTCTCGACTGAAGGATGGGTTGCTCCAAAACTCTCTAAAAGGATGGACAAGTTCATGCTCTATCTTCTCACAGCTGGCAAGAAAGCTTTAGTTGATGGTGGGGTGACTGAAGAAGTAATGGCAGAGTTTGACAAAACCAAATGTGGAGTTTTGATTGGCTCTGGAATGGGAGGCATGAAGGTACTTCCTTGATTTTGGCTTAGATTTCTGTTCAGAATCTTACCTGATTGTCTTCCTTCATATCAACCAATTGAAACCAAAGATCTGGAAATCAGTTGCTAATCATTGCATCTCTAACAAACTATACCAATACAGGTCTTTCACGAGGCTATTGAAGCTCTGAAGATCTCTTACAAGAAGATGAATCCTTTTTGTGTACCTTTTGCGACAACAAACATGGGTTCTGCTATGCTTGCTATCGATCTGGTCTGATTATATTTTTGAATGTTGTTTAATAAAATATGGATGAACACAAGCAGTTCAATACTGACGTTTCTTTTGAATTAGGGGTGGATGGGACCAAACTACTCTATTTCAAGTGCTTGTGCTACAAGCAACTTTTGCATTCTGAATTCAGCTAACCACATTATTAAGGGTGAAGCTGTAAGTATCTTCCATCCACTTGGAAATTCGACAGTTTGGTAGACTTCTTCTGGTTCTACTTATATTAGACTGTCTGTCTTTCCTCTAAACCTTTCAGGATGTAATGCTCTGTGGTGGCTCAGATTCAGTTATTATTCCAATAGGTGCAAACTTGCTCTCCTGCACTACATTAGTCCCTCTGCTCGTGAACTTTATGCTACATGTATCTTATCGTATAAGTACCAATGCAGGGTTGGGAGGTTTCGTAGCATGCCGGGCTCTTTCACAAAGGAATGATGATCCAACAAAAGCTTCACGTCCTTGGGATAGTGTAATTTTCTACAAATTCCTCTTATGTCTTCTATTCCATTTTTCTGCATGCATCTTGTATTACCTTTCTATTGTTTTGCTTAAATTTTGATTACCAACTGTAGATGTTAGAAACATTGCATCGAGTTTTTGCCAACAGCAACTTCCCTACATGTCTGTAATGTTGAAAGAAGTTTAATGTGTGGAAATGTGTGTATTATGTTTGCATATTCTTCTTATTATATAAATCTGGTCTTGATTGCATGACAGAATCGAGATGGTTTCGTGATGGGGGAGGGAGCTGGTGTTCTACTTTTGGAAGAACTTGAGCATGCTAAGGTATTATAACTTATTCGTTCCTGTTGTCGTTCCTTGTTTCCAAGCTTTTTTCATTCCTGCTATAGAACAAGTTGTGAGAACATTTGTTTTCTGATTTTGTAGAAAAGAGGAGCAACTATCTATGCCGAGTTCCTTGGTGGGAGTTTCACTTGTGATGCCTACCACATGACCGAGCCTCGTCCTGATGGTAGTTTCATTTTCCCCTATCTCATATTAGTTTCCTAATCAACTGCAAGTTTTAAATCTTTTGTCTATAGAGTGTATCGCCATTAACCCATGTCTAATATCCACAGGGGCTGGTGTAATTCTCTGTATCGAGAGAGCATTAGCTCATGCTGGGATTTCCAAGGAACAGATAAATTACATAAATGCACATGCAACCTCAACACCAGCTGGAGACCTTAAGGAGTACCAAGCCCTTGTTCACTGTTTTGGCCAAAATCCTGAGGTATCTTCATTTTTCCAGTCCTCCTTAAGTTTAGTATATTATAAGCTGTTGCAACATTCCAAGTTAGTTTTATGTGCTTTTCTTATTTGCTCCTCTCATGATGTGGCAGCTAAAGGTAAACTCCACAAAATCTATGATCGGTCACTTGCTGGGAGCTGCTGGGGCTGTAGAAGCTGTCGCAACCGTGCAGGTAACAGAGTAAATACTAGAGACATGTATCTACAAGGAAATGATGTTTAAACCAACTTCTATATTTTCATTCTAATATTTTCTGTTGTTTTCTACAGGCAATAAGGACCGGATGGGTTCATCCAAATATCAACCTGGACAATCCAGACAGTGGAGTGGTATGTTTGTTTGTTTTTTTGTCCATAAGTTCCATACTAGTATACTACAAAGAGACCATTTAATGTCCATATGAAAAAACTGAGATTTAATAATGCTACCCTAATGTGATGAAACTGGAGCAGGATACAAAATTGCTGGTGGGTCCTAAGAAGGAGAGATTGAACATTAAAGCAGCCTTGTCAAATTCTTTCGGGTTTGGTGGCCATAACTCCAGCATCATTTTTGCTCCTTACAAGTGAAAGCAAAAGTCGTTTGCTTGTACTCCAAACCTGGTTGTATAACTTGCTGTAAGGTACATTAACATCTCCACTGTTCTCTCATGCATATCAATTAATGATTTAGGATGGCTTTTACATATTATGATATGTTGTACTGTGATGAACTGAGTTTAAAAGCATGTATTTATTATGTGTAGTGTTTACAAGAACTCTCCCCATGTTATGTTGTCGCGGGAATCAACACGGTTTGTTAAGCTAGCAAGAGAGCTAAGCTAAGTTTCTTAGGATCAAGATCTGATGTGCCAGAGAACTTGGATAGGAGCAAACGTAGCAGAGTTTGGATTTGCCATGAAAACAATCTGTTCCATGTGATACCTTTTGATTGGAATCTTTGTAGCCTTTTTGTAGTATTTCATTTCATTATTGAAATACAATATGAAGAATACCAAACCACTTCTCAGTTAAATTTAGCAACTCTTGACAGTTATCGTTGCCTCTAATTATAACATATCTAGTGAAATTAAATTATTTTTTGCATAAGGAGAATCAACTTTGAAAACCAAATTACATACACTAGGTGGATGAAAAGGTAGATCATCAGACTCAGCTCAAAACATGTACAAGTTGACCTCACTAAGCCCCCTTATTATTGAATCTCACACTCAAATCCTTGAAACTTTCATTCTCGTCACTAAAGCCCTAATATTAAAAAGTTCATCACCAAACCAAGTATAATGTTCAATTTCTTATTAATTTCACAAAATCATTTAAATCCACTAAGAGTATGAGCTTAGGTTTGGTGACAAAATCATGACTGCCTCATCAGTTCTATTAATGTCATTTCACAATAAGTGTTGTTATAGAATTGTTTTTTTCGTTTCAAAATAAGTGTCGTTTTAGAGTTTCAATACAATTTTGACATAAATTACTCATTTTAACCTTAATATTAATCAATGAAAAAAGGATACCAAGAGTCAAATATAATTGTTAAGGGTATAAATAATAATCCATCCGTTTCATATTAAATATCGTTTAAGATTTTTTCCACACATATTAAGAAAACAATTAAATTTTTTTGTTTTATTTTTCATTAATTACATATATAATGTGTTCATATTTATTACTAAACTAAAATAGTAAGGATAAAATTGAAAAATTTAGTTAAAAATTGTATTGAAAATGTAAAACGACATTTAATATGAAACAAAAATTAAACTCTAAAATGACACTTAATATGAAACGGAGGGAATAAAATTTTAAATATGTTTATTAATTTGTGTGAAAATGTCAGAAATAACACTTATTATAAAACAGAGAGAGTAATATATATGGTTTACTGATGAGCTTTTATATAATGTTATATATTTAGTGATAAGAATAAAAGTTTAGAGGATGAATGTGAGATTCAATAGTATGAGGGTATAGTGAAGTCAACCCTAGTTTTTTTTTGTCTTCCGCTCAACTATATCTAAGCCAAGTTTAATCCGCTATTTAGAGGTCCCCGAAGAGTTCCATCAGTCGGGATAGTCTGACTTATGTGGGAAAATAATATAGCACTAGACCGAGCTTCCTTTGCCAAAGAATCCGCTCTAGTGTTTAAACTTCTAGAGATATGCCGAATGTTAAAAGAAGCAAAACCCTCAATCAAAAGGGACAATTCTTCTAACTCCGAAGAGAAATTTTGCTAATCTCCCGGATTTTCTATCATATTTATAAGTGATGCACAATCCGATTCAAACTGAACCCGTAGGATTTGTCTTTCGGCTAGACATGTAACCGCCCGTAGAAGGTCATCCATCTCTGCATGAAGAGCCGAAATGCTTTTACGACAACCCTTGAGTCCGACAAACTCACGACCCATGTAATCCTTATAGCACCACCCCAAACCACTAACAGTGCCAGGATCGATCCAAGAGGCATCAATTTGACATGTTACGGTCCTGGCGTCCATAAGGGAATCATTAAGTCTTCGCGTTCTTGGGATTCCTTACGTTTTTCTTCACGTTCTTCTTCTTCTTCTTCTTCCCTCTCATTGACCGCCAACCGCCAACTCTCTGCTTCAAAAATTGCCAATTGCAGAGAGGTCTTTGGGGAGATGTTCCTTCCATTGAAAACTTTGTCATTTCTTGCTTTCCAAATGTACCAGAATATCCATGGGAAGGAAGAACGTTGGGTATCTGAAAGTCCCATGTCTTTCAATCTCCAGAAGAGGAAGTCCATCTTTCTGTATAAGGATGCACTGGGGAAGAACCCCGGATTGGACGGAAGATCAGATAAAGGCCAAACTTGTAAAGCTGGGGGGCACTCAAAGAGTACATGGTTTATAGATTCTTTTGAGCTACCACACATAGGACAAGTCCTATCCGTGGCCAGATGCCTATAAGTCAGTCTTTCGCAGGTTGCCGTACAACCTGATAATGCTTGCCACATGAAATGTCTCAGTTTTGGTGCAATGTTAATCTTCCAAACATGCTCTTTCAAAGAGTTTATACTGGGCTCATCAATAAAAACCTCCTTAAGACTGTTTTTGTATTTTCCTAAAAGCTCGAAACCCGATTTGACTGTGTAAATACCATTCCTCGTATGGTTCCAAACATAGTTATCCATTTTTAAACCTCTGCTTGTTCCCAGACCTAAAATAAGAGGAATGTAGTCTGGGTGGAAAGAATCCCGAAGAAGAGGAATATTCCAATCAGTCGTCTCGCGAGATTGATGAATCGGTTCAATTGGTTTGAACCGGTTATCGAGCTTGGTTAATGATGGTTGAAAGCTGTGAATGGTTTAATTGCGATTGGTTTGATCGGGTTGGTATCGATCGATGCTAATGTAGCATCGGTCGACACTGACCGATATTCAAAACCGGATCAATTGGATTGATCGGTTATCGCGGATTGCTTTTGGTTATTTTGTGTCAGTAAACACTATAGTAGTGTCGGTCGACATCAGAATCGATGATTAGGTTATGGAACCTGAAGTCACATAACCAAAGCAATATAAATCAATTAATTATAAGAATTAAAACATAATAAAACTGAACGTTTTAAATGATTCTGTTCCTCAATCAAATATCAAGTGATACTTGATGTCTTTCCAATCTTGTCAACTGTCAAGACTCGTTTCATTGAGTGATAGGCTTGCAGTGCAAGGTATCCACAATTACATGAGTAAGGCAGGAAGTAATCGTGTTGATGGGCTTGCAGTGCAAGGCGTCAACAATTACATGACTTAAGAGATTGGTTTACTTGACTGGGCTATCAAAATCGTTTTGGGCCTAGAGACATCAGGTGGATTGGGCCTGAGATGTCGATCCACAACCAAGAGTTATATTGGATATAACTAGCAAAGTTGTTGCTTACCTAGATAGCTAAAATTTGGGTGATAGCCAGTGGCTCACTCAAGTTTAGTGAAGTAAGGATCTTGGATCATTATATTCATCTGAGGAAACATTGTTTGAATATAATGCGAGTTTTCTTAATAGTTAAGACTTCTCATTTCTTGAACATCATAACTAAAACCTCCCTTGTTTTTCAGCTATGTCTAGCACAAACCTTCGTAACAATTTCTCCTTGCGATCCGTCCTTGAGAAGGACAAGTTAAATGGATCAAACTTTCTTGAATGGTATCGGAACTTGAGAATTGTTCTCAAACATGAGAAGAAGGACTATGTCCTTGGGAAAGTTCTCCCCAAGAAGTATCGAGCCAATGCCTGGCAGTCAAAAAAGGATGCTTGGGATAAGCATTCTAATGATGCGGTGGATGTGAGTTGTCTCTTGTTGGCTACCATGAACTCAGAATTGCAGAAGCAATATGAGTACATGGAGTCGCCAAAAGAGATGATCACTGGCCTGAAAGGTATGTTTCAGGAGCAGGCACGAACTCAGAGATACCAGACGGTTAGGTCTCTGATTGAGTGCAAGCTACCAATGGGCGAACCAGTTAGTCCTCATGTCATTAAGATGATGGGTTATATTGATAACCTGGGGAAACTGGATTGTCCCATTAGCCAAGAGTTGGCTACTGACATCATTCTACAGTCACTACCGTCAAGCTATGATCAGTTTGTTATGAACTATAACATGAACAACTTGACGAAAACGTTGACTGAATTGCATGGGATGCTTAAGACTGCTGAACCTAACATCAAGAAGGACACCCCAGAGGTCCTTATGGTACAAAAGGGTAAAAAGTTTAAGAAACTTGGTAAGAACAAAGGTGATGGCAAGACGAGCTCGATTGTGAATCCAAGCGAGTCTGGCCATGCTCCTAAGGTTAAAACCAGTCCTTCTGAAGATGTTAAGTGCCATTATTGTAATGGTTATGGGCATTTGAAAAGAAACTGCAATAAATTCTTGGAAGATTATGAGAAGCTGAAGAAGACGTACGAGACTTCTTCTTCAGGTATTATGTTATAGAAGTAAATGTTACTTCTTATAGTCCTACTTATTAGGTATTTGATACCAGCTGTGGTACTCATATTTTGTGAAAATGTGCAGGGCCTGAGCAAAAGTAGCACTATGGAGAAAAGACAAGTGGATCTACGCGTGGAAATGGAGCAAGAGTTGATGCATTAACCGTAGGAGCACTTCATTTGTTTTCTTTTATGGCATGTTTTGAACTTAAAACTGCTACTATGTATCTGCTATGAGCATAAAGATTATTTCTAATCCTTGTTTGGATATGGAAGGATATCAGTTTTCAAATTAAGAATAAGTGTTATTCATTTGTTTACAGTGATATATTTTATAGTAGCAATCCATTAGAGAATGGACTTTATATTCTAAAATGTGCATAGCTATAACATTAATACCAAGAGATTCAAATCAAAAGATACGAATCAAACTTCTCTCTGGCATTATCGTTTTGAACCAAAATAAATGAGAAACAGATTCAGAAGCTCCATAGTGATGGACTTTTGGGCTCGTCTGATTACGAATCATAATGGGTAAAGTGAATCTTGTTTATTGGAAAACGACAGAGGCCCCTTTCGAAATGGTAGTGTCGATCGACACAAACGGTGTGTCAGTCGACATAAGTCGCGAACGGATTAAAATGAAAGGGCCTGAGGCTTTTTGAGCTTTATACATACGGATGTAAGTGGCCCGATGAGCGCAAATGCTAGAGGAAATTTTCAGTACTTCATTACCTTTACTGATGTTTTCAGTAGGTACAATTATATCTTATTAATAAGACATAAGTCAGAATCTTTTGAAAAGTTCAAAGAGGTCTAGAATGAAGTACAGAATCAATTTGGCAAAAGTATTAAAGCTCTACGATGATATCATGGAGGTGAATACTTAAGTCAAGAATGTAGTGATCATCTGAGAGATTGTGAAAGTGTTTCACAAGTCACTCCTCCTGAATCGGACTTTATTAGATATGGTTCGATCAATGATGAGTCACTTAGATCTTCCAATATCCTTCTAAGAATACACTCTAAAATTGTTTGAGTTTACATTAAATAGTGTTCCATCAAAATCAGTTACAGAGATACCACATGAGATGTGGAATAGAAGTGTTTCTGATTTATCCATCATGGAGATTTGGAGTTGTGAGGCTTATATAAAACGTTTAATCTCCGATAAGCTCACACCCAAATCTGATAAGTGCTACTCCATAGGTTGTCCTAACGAAACTAAGGCATGATACTTTTACAACCAGTCCGAGAACAAATTGTTTGTTGCTCGGAACTATGTTTTCTTGAGAAAGACTTTCTTTCCAAGAAGAACAGTGGGAGTAAAAGTACAACTCTAAGAAATTCAAAAAATCACAGGAGACTGCTCAACCTGATGAGGAAGAGAAGCAGTTGGATCTAAAAAGAGTTGTAGAACCTGCACCGGTGGTTCCTAGAGTTTATAAAGGATCTGGTGAATGTATATTCGATATACATTTAAAATTGCGAGTTTCTGAAGAAGTGTCGATCGACACAAAGGTTGTATCGATCGACATAGATCGCGAACCAAAATATTTTGGTTTATGATTTAATTAACTACTGTTTAAATCTTGGTTAATTAGATCGTGGTAAAAGTATACATATGAGATATGTGTGCGCGACTTTTACAGAAAACTGAAGCTCGCAGATCCGAAAGGATCCGTCACGAACCCGAGAAATATGGATTTCTTGTAACCAATTGCCGTGATCTACTGATCATTGAAAGTGACGGGCCTGCGAATTTTGAAGTAGCAATGATGGGCCTTGACTCTGAAAGTGGCTGAAGGCCGCTAAATCCGGAATGGCGATGTCCGAAGCTGGATTGGTGGAAAATGTTTCAAGTAAATTCATGGTATTAACTGTGAAGAAACCTATTCTCAGACATCATGCTTATGTCCATTCGGATTCTCCTAGCAACCGCCACTCATAAAAGTTATGAGACTTGGCAGATGGATGTGAAAACAGTTTTCCTTAATGGAATTCTGAAAAGGAATGTGTACCTGACACAACCTGAAGTTTTCATTGATCCTAATGAAGCTAGGAAGATATGCAAGCTTCATCAATCCATTTATGGATTAAAGCAAGCATCTCGGAGTTGGAATCTTCGTTTTGATAAAGTAATCAAAAAGGTTTGATTTTATCAGAAATGAAGAGGAACCGAATGTTTACAAGATGACTAGTGGGAGCGCAGTTGCATTTCTAGTATTGTATGTTGATAACATACTACTTCTCAGAAATGAAATTTCATTATTTCAGTCTGTTAAGACTTGACTCGAAAGTTGTTTTTCGATAAAATTATTGGAGAAACCGTATACATTCTTGGAATAAGAATCTATAGAGAAAGATTGGATAAGCTAATTGGATTGTGTCAAGATACTTATAGTGATAAGGCCTTGCACATGTCCAATATGCAGGATTCCAAGAAGGGCTTTGTGCAAATGACTCTTGGTATTACTCTTAGCAAGACGCAGTGTCTTTCGACACATGCTGAGCAAGAGCGAATAAGGGTCAGACTACTGCTAAAGGCATTAGATGTCTTAAGATGTGATCTTAATTTTAGTGGGAGTCATTGTTATTAATTTTAGTTATGATATGATGTTCGTATAAACATAATTCGATTATGTTATTGAAATCTGACATCTATGTTATTTAATAATGGTTATTAAATAATAGTCCCAAAGTAATTTATGACATTTTATAGGTCATCAAGTATGTGACTTGATCATGAAACCCTATAGATAATAAATGACATAAATTATGTTAGTCCCTGGTCGAGGTTGTTAAAATGGGACATTAACAACCACGTGAGACTAGTGTGTGAGGTGACTGATGACTAAGTTTCATGGAGTCATTAATAAGAGTATTAAAGTCAATCACATAGGTATGTGTTAGAGAACACATGATCGGACATGACCCACTGATGAGAACTCTACGGGATAGTTATATAAGTGTCATGAGAGTTTTCATTACGACTATAGAGTATAGTCCTTAGACCTGAGTTCATCATGTTTTCTTACATGTGAATTGGTCCGCTTTGACTTTGTCAAACGTCAACCGTAACTGGTGATCATAAAGACATTGATTGGGCGTATCATGAAGCGTGTGAAGGAACAGGGATGGAACAAGATGGGAATTGTCCCTCCTATATAACAGGAGATAAATATCTCAGGGCCCATCGAAGATTTGATACTGAGAAATGTGTGGCCACACTCAAACGAGGTGATTGTCAGTCGTTTGTCTTGTCAGTATAAATCGGAATTCGATGAACATGATTTTGGCTTAATAAGGATGACATGGATCTTGCCTTATGCCGGATCGAGATATAGTGACGAAGGGATTATAGGAATAGATGATTCCAGTACAAGTGGGAGATTGTTGGGAATGTCCTGAAATCTATTGTACTTGCTCTGAGTGAAAGTCGTACTGTCGAGATGAGACAATCATATGACACTGGGTACTCATAATGCTTTGCTAGAAGCCACTTATGATCAATGAGTTGAGTGTTGGGAATGTCCTGAAATCTACCGTACTATCTCTAGAAAGTATGATAAGTGTCGAGATCAGACATAAGTCATAAATACTGGGTGATCATGATGACTTGCTAGAGCCCGCTCATGATCTATAAGTTTAGGACTTATTACCAGTATTGTATGATCCCAAAGGGCCACACACCATAGCTAACAGGAAAGTTAAAAAGGAATTAATACAGTAAGATGCAAGGCATTTACTGTATTTGTACAAGAGAATTGGGCCAGACAAAAGACAGTCTTTTGTCTGATTTGGGCCTTGGGCCCAAAAGCCTAATGAGCCATTAGTTTAATTACTTGGGCCCATATAAAGGAAGGAGGAGGCGCAAGAAGCCCTAATGCTTCAGTTGTCTGCGATTTTGGAGCCTCAGCCGTCCTCCTCTCTCTCTGTTGATTCCAGCTTGGTCTAGCAGCCTGATCCGTAGCTTGTAAGCGTGTGGATACCTAGGAGGAGCCGGTGATAATCAGCTCTAACTGATCTATTCATTCCCTTGATCAATCCGCTGCAACATAAGGTAATGAATCTGATTTGTTTATGATTCAACTGCAAATCACCTAGATTCTAGTTGATTATGTTCTAGGTTGTAACCTGTGAATTACACCCATGAACACACATATTCCTACAGTGGTATCAGAGCCTAGGTCGTTAGGTTTTTGCTTTTTGGATCATGCTAGGTTGTTCATTAGTTTGATGAATCAATTTTAATGAGTAAAATTGATTGAAACTTGGAAAACCTAGAAATGAGAAAACCTTGTTAATTAATGTTGACAACATTTCTTTGTATCAATCGCCGTTGACTTTGCCACATTCATAAGAATAGATTATTTGTTTAAAGTCGTAATCGTTTTTGTAAGAATCGATAACTATGCTTTTGACTTTGCTTTATAATAATCGATAAGGCGATCGCATGTTGACTATATGGTGAATCCATTATTGAATTGAGTTAATGTCAAAGTTGTTTTGTCCTTTAGTGCTTGGTATAAATCGCATGTGGTGACAATCCGTTTTGACTTTGTTGACATATCATAATCGATTTTGCTCATTGAGCAATTGTTGAATTAATTATCATTGAAATTGGAAAAGTCAAATCGTTTTTTTGTCTTTTGTGAATGTCATGATCATCTTGTTGAACGATCAATTATTGAATTGAATTAACAATCGCATGTTGACCTTGGTAATGGTCAAAATTGTTTTGTCTTTTATTGAATGGCATGAAATCGTTTTGTCGATTGTTGAATTGAGAATCGTTAACTTTGATTTTGCTTTATATTCAATAATAAGCATCGATCATGTCATGATCGTAAATTAAGAAACGATTGTTTAATTGTTAATGTATGGTTTAAGCCGTTAACCCAAATCGCGGTTTGCTGGAAATTATTTAATACAATTGGTATCATTTAATTTCTGGTTAAACCGGATTTAAAATTCAAAAATTGAATTTTAACCTAAATCGAAGGCTGGTCTAAGTTTGATTTGGTTGGACCAAATAATTTAGAGCTGGTCTGGTTTAGTAAATAACCAGTTGGATTTAGTAGTTAATTTGGTCTCGGACCTGAATTAATGAACCGACTCGGTTATGTCAAATTATTGGGCCAATTGGAATTCTGTGGTCTTGGGCCAAGAATTAGGCCTATAATTTGTGACCCATCCGAAAACTTTAATAAAATATTAAATTAGAAGTTTCTAATTTTGGTATGTTAGGAAGTTTCTAAAATAGTAGGTTTCCCTAAATAGAAAGTTTCCAAATTTAGTAAGTTACCTGAAATGAAAAGTTTCCCAAAATAGTAATCTTCTATTTTGGGAGGAAATCTATTGAAACCTAAAATCCTCAAAAACCAATATCAAGCTTGGATGTCTTGCCCAATCTTGTCAGCTACTTAACGCTTATTCAATTACAGATATGGCTTACAGTGTGAGGTGTCTGTTTTTGCGTAAGTAAAGTAGTATATAGTCACTAATTTCATTGGGAGTCCCAGACTTTAGTGATTATTTGGCTGTAAGAGATTGGTTTCCTTGACTGGGCCATCGGGAGTCCCGGGCCTTGAGACATCTGGTGAATTGGGCCTTGGGCCCAATTCACAACCGAGAGTTATTGGATATAACTAGCTGTGTGTATGCTTACCAAGTAAAGCTAATTCCGGGTGACGGCCAGTGGCCCACTTTGGTTTTAGCTGAACATGGGTCTCGGAATCATTGCATTCTTATGAGGTTAAACAAAGAAATTTTGAATGCAATGCGAGTTTTCTTATAAGTTATTAAGATTACTCTTTTATGAACTGAATAACTAAAACTCTATTTATCTCTAAAATTTCAGTTATGAATAGCACAAACAATCAAAACACTTTCTCGATCCGGTCTGTCCTTGAGATGGACAAACTGAACGGATCAAATTTCTTGACTTGGTCGCGGAACCTGAGGCTAGTCCTTAGGCAGGAGAGAAAGGACTATGTCCTTGAAAGAGATCTCCCCGTGAGGATCGGGTCCAATGCCTCTCATGCAGTATATAATGCTTGGAATAAGCATTATAATGATGCGGTAGATGTGCGTGGTCTGATATTGGCTACCATGGACTCAGATTTGCTGAAGCAATATGAGAACATGGAGTCGCCAATAGAGATGATCAGCAGCCTGAAATTGAAATTTCAGGGGCAGGTAAGAGTGGAGAGATACCAGTTGGTTAAGTCTCTCACTAGCTGCAAGCTACCAAATGATCATCCAGTGAGTCCTCATGTCAGTAAAATGATGGGTTACATTGATAACCTGAGGAAACTGGATTATCCAGTTAGCCAAGAATTGGCAACTGAGATCATTCTGCAGTCACTGCTGTCAAGCTATGATAAGTTCAAAAGGAACTATATCAAGAAAGGCTTAATGAAGACGCTGACTGAACTGCATGATATGCTCAAGACAGTTGAGCCAAACGTGAAGAGTACCCTGTATAATCTCATAATGGAGAAGGGTAGGTTTACTAAACCTAGTGCTGACAAGGGTGAAGACAAAGTTGTCCAGATTTTGAATCATGGCAAGCCTGTGTCTTCTGAGCCCGAGTCAGATACATCTTACGTTGGTAAGTGCTGCTACTGTAAAGAGGCTGGGCATTGGAAGAGAGATTGCATTAAATTCATGGAAGATTATGAGGAGTTGAAGGTGATGTATGAGACTACTTCCTCAGGTATTCATGTTATTACTTCAAGTTCTACCTTATAGGTATTGGATACTGGTTGTGGCACTGATATTTGTTATAATATGCAGAGCCTAAGCAATAGTAGAACGTTGAAGGAAGTACAAGTGGAACTGCATGTCTGGAATGAGCTATGGATGCTGCCTCAGCCGTAGGGTTTTCACTTGTAGATGCATTTGAGGCTTGGTTTTGTATTAAGTAATTGCTACAATGTACCTGCTTTAAGCAGAGTTGTCTTTCATTTTCTTGTAAGAATTTGAATGTTTTTCATTTTGATAAAAGACAAGTTTTGTTCTTTTGATCTCAATGAAATATTGATTGTAGCACCCTATTCAAGGAATGGGTTTTATATCTTAAACCAAAGAGTGCCTAAATGTAACATAAATACCGAATTGGTTTAAATCTGATGAATTAAACCTGATTTTTCTTGGCTTAAATGTTTTGGTCACATAGAGTAAGTCGGATTCAGAAACCCCATAGTTATGGACTTTTGGGCTCATTTGATCGGATATCTTATGAGACTTGAATTCTGCTTACTGGACCAAAAGAAAAGGGCCCATCTTAGCCGAGCTAGAGAAAAGCCCAAAGGCTTAGACCTTGAACATACTCATGTATGTGGCCCGATGAGCAGCAATGCCAGAGAAAATTTCATGTACTTCATTATCTTTACTGATTGCTTCAGTGAGTATGACTGTGTTCATTTGATGAGACACGAGTCGGAATTCTTTGAAATGGTCGAAAGAGTTCCAGAATGAGGTATAGAATCTGAGTGATAGAAGTATTGAGACTCTGGATGAGATCACGAGTGAGAATACTTAAGTCATTGATGGTGTGATCATCTGAATGAGTGTGAAGTCGTTTCACAGCTCATTTCTCCTGAAAACCTTGAGGTATTTCTGTGAGAAAGAATCAGATCTTATTAGAAATGATTAAAGATGAGTCACACGAATCTTCCATGATATTCTTTAAGAATAACGCTCTAGAAATATCTAAGTTTACGCTGAAATAGTTCCACCAATATCAGTTGAAAGACACCACATAAATGTGGACTGGAAATGATCCAAATTCGTCTTTACTGAGTATTTGTAGTTGTGCTACTTCGCTGGTTGTCCTAGGGAAACCAAGGCTTGTTACTTTTTACGTCCATTCCGAAAACGAAGTTAGGTTGTTCGGAATTCTGTTTTCTAAAAGGGAAGTTACTTTCCAAGAAGAACAGTGGGAGTAAAAGTATAACTCGAAGAAATTCGAGAAATACAGGAGGCTGCTCAACCTGTTGAGGGAGAGCAGCGGATGGATTTACAGATTTCTGTAGAATCTACACCTGTAGAGCCTGAAGTTCGCAGATCTGAATGAATCCGTCACTAATCCGAGAGTGATTTCTCATGATTAGTTGCCATGATCTGATGATCATTGAAAGTGACGAACCTGCGAAATTCACAGAAGCGAAAGTGAGCCCGGACTCCGAAAAATTACACTGTGTGTAAGTTAGCTTCATCGATCCATTCATGGATGGAAGCAAACATATCGGAGTTGGAATCTTCGTTCTGTTGAAGTAGTCAAGGTTTTGACTTGAACAGGAACGAAGTGGAACTGTGCGTTTACTAATAGATAAGTGGGAGCGGTGTTGCATTTCTCATAGTGTATGTCGATGACATACTGATTCTCGAAAATAACGTTCCAATGCTGCAGTCGGTAAAGGACTGGCTTGGGAGTTGGTTTTATGATTGACATGGGTAAAGCCACGTATGTTCTTGGATTTTGGATCTAAAGATAGAGATCCAAAATAGCTGATAGGACAAAGTCAGGATTCTTAGATTGACGAAGTCCTACACGTTTTTCAGCATTCCAAGAAGGGTTTTATGCCAATGTCACATGGCATTACATTAAGCAAGAAACAGTGTCCTACGATAACTGCTGAGCTTGAATGCATGGATGAGATTCCATATGCGTCGGCAATTGGATCTATCATGTATGCCATGACACGTACTTGTTTTGATGTTGCTTTAAAGTTAAGCAAGACAAGTAAAGACCAGTCAAATCCAGCAAAGAATCACTGGATAGACGTAATGAATATCCTCAAGTATTTGGAAAATACTTAGGATAAGTTCTTGATTTACGGAGAAAGTGAGGTGCTACAAGTCGATAGAGTCTGAAAGGCAAGTTTCCAACAGACAAAGATGATTTCCGGTCACAGTCCGGTTATATCTTGTGTTTGTCTGGCGGTGCAAGGAACTGTTGCTGACTCCATGACTTAAGCTGAACATTTCGCAGCTTGGGTAGCGGCGAAAGAGGTTGTTTGGATAGAAAGTTCATCACTGAACTTGATGTGGCTAGCTGCACATCTGAGATCCAAACAAATTGAGGGTAGGTGTTACCTATTCCGTGAGATAAATGACAGAGGTGTTAAGTAGATCAGCAAGTTTCAACGAATGAGAACGTTGCTAATCTATTAACGAAGCCACTCCTTAGGCCTAAGCACGAGTCGCGGACTGTAGCTGTAGGATATGTGAAATTAAGATGTAGTCTTAATTTCAGTGGGAGTTTGTAAAGGGCTTTGTTTAGTTGTTTTGAAAGGTTCATGTAAACATAATATTTTATGTTTATGAAATCTATGATTTCTGGATTATTTTAACTGTGATATAAATAATCGTTCCAAAATGATTCATGTCATTATATATGGGCCATTGAAGTACATGAGTAGACTTGATCCTGAAACCCCATATTTAACGAAATGACATAAATCATAGTGTCCATAGTCGAAGGTTGTTGAAATTGGAACACCAACAACCACTTGAGACTAGATTGTGTTGAGACTTATGACCAAGTTTCGAGGGGTCATAGATGCGCGGCATCAAAGTCGACACATAGGTATATGTAGGGGAGCATATGACCGGACATGGCCCGCTGATGAGAACTCTACAAGATATTAATATCTGTGTCATAAGAGGTTCTCATATACGACTATAGAGTATAGTCCTTAGACCTGAGTTCGCATGCATGTGGCTGCACATGGATTGATGCGCTTTGATCATTGTCTAACGTTGTTTCGTAACTGGGAGCTATAAGGACCTTGGTTGGGTGTATTATAAAGTGTGTAGTTCATAGTGATGGAACAAGATGGGATTTGTCCCTGCCGTTTAACGGAGGTAATATCTCTAGGCCAATCGGAGACTTGATATCTGGTAAGAGAGTGGCCACTCCCAAACGGACTTGCCCAAGTCGTTTGCATTGTCAGTATCAAATCTGTTCCGATAAACATGGTCTGGCTATATAAGGATGACACGCATCTGCCTTATGCCAGATCGAGATATTGAGACAAAAGGATTAGGGAATGTAGGATTCCAGTACAAGTAGGAGATTGTTGGGAATGTCCTGAAATCTACCGTACTATCTCTAGAAAGTATGATAAGTGTCGAGATCAGACATAAGTCATAAATACTGGGTGATCATGATGACTTGCTAGAGCCCGCTCATGATCTATAAGTTTAGGACTTATTACCAGTATTGTATGATCCCAAAGGGTCACACACCATAGCTAACGGGAAAGTTAAAAAGGAATTAATACAGTAAGATGCAAGGCATTTACTGTATTTGTACAAGAGAATTGGGCCAGACAAAAGACAGTCTTTTGTCTGATTTGGGCCTTGGGCCCAAAAGCCTAATGAGCCATTAGTTTAATTACTTGGGCCCATATAAAGGAAGGAGGAGGCGCAGGAAGCCCTAATGCTTCAGTTGTCTGCGATTTTGGAGCCTCAGCCGTCCTCCTCTCTCTCTGTTGATTCCAGCTTAGTCTAGCAGCCTGATTCGTAGCTTGTAAGCGTGTGGATACCTAGGAGGAGCCGGTGATAATCAGCTCTAACTGATCTCTTCATTCCCTTGATCAATCCGCTGCAACATAAGGTAATGAATCTGATCTGTTTATGATTCAACTGCAAATCACCTAGATCCTAGTTGATTATGTGCTAGGTTGTAACCTGTGAATTACACCCATGAACACACATATTCCTACATTTAGAACTCATTGCTAGTGTTATATGATCCTATAGGGTCACACACCTAAGCAAACTGGACGTTGAACATGAGGTTGATCATTAATGTAATGATCGGGTGAATGCCTATTAGATATGCATTCACTACTAAGTTTCTGGGGCAATATCGATCGACACAACAAGTGTGTCGGTCGATACAGATAGACAGTGTCGATCGACACAATGAGTGTATCGGTCGACACAGCTCGCGGATTACCAGATTAATTCGGTTTAATCATTGGTTAATTCCGTTGTGGTTTAAGTCAACATATATAAAGATATATGGTCGACCTAAACACTGATCTAACCTAATTCACAGCCACCAGAAACAGAAAAGAAACCTCTCTAGAGATTGGATCTCAAAAGGCACTAGCATCCCTTCCCGTTCAGTTTGTGTGTGTGTGGATACCAGTAGAGGCGCAGCATTTGAGGCGCTCTAGATCTTGATTACTTGCAAATAACTTCCGTTGTTGATCACCAGGTAATCTCCAGATCTGATAGATTCAATTACATGAACCTTAGATCCTAGGCTCGGAATTCAGACTAGGGTTGCTAATCCTGATTAGAACTGCTAGAAATTCCTTCAGATTGAACCAAAACATGTGATGAACCAATTACAGTGTTTGAGGAAGGTCTCGGCGGTCTTGCTAGCTCATCTGGGATCCATGGATCACACCAGACATTTGTATTATGCTCTGAACCAATCGTTCGCCTCAATCCCATTTTCAGTAGTGGTTTAGCCGCAAGAAGGCTATGCCATCCATAAGAGGGGTTGTACACCCGTCGCTCCTCCATAGGACAAGATCGATTAAAATAACGTCCCCGCAAAACTCGGGCTAAAAGAGAGGAGGGGGACTGGATAAGGCGCCAAAGTTGTTTAGCTAGGAGGGCAATGTTTTTATCGTGAAAATCTTTGAAGTTCAGACCTCCAGACTCATGAGGTAAACACATCTTGTCCCAAGCAACCCAGTGAATACCACCACTATTTTGACTAGAGCTCCACCAATATCTCGAGATAGAGCTCCTAAGTTTGTCGGTTAATCCTTGAGGTAGAAGGAAGCATAACATGACATATGTCGGTACAGCTTGTGCAACGGATTTTATTTGCACTTCTCTTCCTCCTTTAGATAGGAGACAAGAAGACCAAGAAGATGTCCTATTATTAAGCCGATCTTGTACAAAGGAAAAGACTTTCATCTTGGATCCACTAATAAATTCTGGAAGACCGAAGTATAATCCCATACCCCCCCTCCGTTGAAATGCCGAGACATATTTTTAATTCTCTTTTCCTTTCTGTCGCAACCTTATTGCCAAACATAATCAAAAAATTTGATGTATTTAGGAGTTGTCCCGAGACATATTTTAAATTCTCTTTGCATTTTTGTGACCACTAAGTTCCCCACTTGCTTTTATTTAGTTTTGGTTGCATACTCCAATAATATCCAAACTCTGATGTCTTTATGCGTTTTTTTTGCTTTTTCCTGAGTGGTTTCACAGAGATATGGGAATATCTCGGTGTTCATCCTTTTGTATTTGATTCCGTTAATAAACCAATCGGTTCAACATTTGGCTGATCCACTTAATACTACACATCCTTGTGTTATATAGACCTCTTCTTTTGATATTTTATTTTCTTGGGTCTGTTTATGTCACAATTTGTGTTATATATGTTACTTCTAAAAAAAAGTTTAAAATTAAAATAGAAAAATTCCCAAATTTACGAAACTCTAAATATGGAAACCTAACCAGAATGATATTCTCTGACAACTCTTGCTGTTTATACTAAAATCACTATAATTCACAAACAACCTCTCTAATACTTCCTCACGTTTGTTCTGGAATATTATTTGTTCTGTCTCCTTGGCTATTTTCAGCAAACGAAGTGGCAACTTGAATATTCATTCTTTCTCCACCTCAAGACATATCCAAATAACCAAGCAGTGGTAATTTGGTGGCATGAATCATATTGGAGCATGGGTAAATTAACTCATGTTCTGAATCCCGGTGAATCTTGTGTACACAAACAAAAATAAAGTCATGTCTTAGGCCTTATTAAATAATCTAGGACCGGATTAATCGTTAGTATTATCCCTTTTAGAAATCGATTGGGTTTCATATGATAACTTATTTGAAAGATATAAGGTAGCAAATATTCCTTTCCAATAACATATTTAATAAAATTTGATTGATGTTTCTTTTAATTATATTTTACTCTTTTAGGCCAACTCCAATGGGACTCCAAATCACCAAATTTGGTGTAAATCCATCTCCAACCGAACTGCAAATCCAACACCAAAATTAATTTTTAGTGTTTTATGAACAGTGTCACACCAAATTTGGTGCGGCACTATTCATAAAACACTAAAAAAATAATACTATTTTATTCTTATTTTCTATTTAAAATATAAAATTAAATTGATTATACATACTAAAAGTCAATTAAAATACTTAAAGATAAAATAACATAAAATTACATAAATGAAATTAAACTTACATAAAAAATTAAAAACATAAAATTACATAAATAAATTTAAAAACACATAAAAATTACATAATTAAAATTAAACTTACATAAAATTATATAATTAAACCCTAATACACATAAAAATTACATAATTAAAACCACACATAAAAATTATATAATTAAAACAAAACACACAATAATGTAATTATACTCGAAATAACCATTTTCGCCTCCGTTGTAATTTAATTTTTTTTTAATTAATCAAATATAAGAACAATTAATATTTATTAAAATTATTTAAAATAAATAGAATCTAAATTTTAATAATATACTATTAGAAAATATTATTTTTAGTGTGAGATTTGATGTTGTGGTTGGAGATGGAAGAAAAAATAAAACACCAAAACACCAAATTTGATGTTTTGGTGTACACCAAATTTGGTGTTTGGGTTGGAGTTGCTCTTAGTCATGATGTTCCTTCAATTTTTTTTTTTTTTTTGTAAAAGATGTTCCTTCAAATTTATTTTAAGTTTTTATTTTAAAATGATTAGTTATATACCTGATGACCTTACTTTCACGTTTTTTTGTTGTCATAATTTTGGATGTGCGATGAGTTCCTTAAAGCAACATGGGATAATATCTACTCTTTTTTTTTACAGATTACAAAGGACATGACTTGCTTATTTGGAAGACTTGGGAAAATATTTGGTAGGAGTTGAACTTAAATTATGATGTACCGACTCAAAACAAAATAGGAATGCATGATTGCTTTTGCAAAGAACGTCCGAGTCTTACCATTTTTTTTTCTGTTTGTGAACACATTAATGAACCGGACTCATACTTGGTTCACACTCGGTTAACAAGTCTCGCATATTCCTTGGCGATATCTCAGCCGTGATTGACTCAATCATATATCTGTCTATTACTTGTCTATCAATCTGTGTAATACTCTCATATCTCGTGTATTAGGAAAGTAGATGTCTGGCACTCTTGCATATATTGTAACGATTAGAGCAATGGAAAGACAGACATTCCTTCATCCTCTGTTTCTCTTTATGGTATCAGAGCCTGAAATTTCAAATCTGAAAATTTGAAATCGTTCGATCATGACGGGACCATCGACGACGAGTTCACTGACCACGACCACGGCTGAAGTGCGACGGACCATATCTCCGTATGACTTGCACTCAGCTGACAATCCGGGAGCTGTTATCTCTAGCCCTCTTCTCAAAGGAAACAACTACGATGAGTGGGCTTGTGGTATGAAGACGGCTCTGTCGTCGCGGAAGAAATTCGGATTCGTGAATGGTACGATTCCGAAACCGGCGGACGACTCACCTGACCTTGAAGATTGGTGGACGATTCAGGCGCTTATTGTGTCTTGGATCAGAATGACGATAGATCCAGTGTTACGCTCCAATATCTCACACAGAGATGTTGCGAGTGACTTGTGGAATCACTTGAAGAAGAGATTCTCGGTCATGAATGGACCCAGAATTCAACAGTTGAAATCTGAGTTGACCAATTGCAGACAACGTGGTGCGACGGTGGAAGAGTATTACGGGAAGCTGAATCGAATTTGGGATGGAATTGCGAGCTATCGTCCAATACGAACGTGTACGTGTGGTAATTGCACCTGCAATATTGGAGCTTTGCAGGAGGTGGACCGAGAAGAAGATAAAGTTCACCAATTCTTGTTCGGACTGGATGATCAGTTTCGCACCGTTCGATCGAGCTTGGTGTCACGAGTTCCAATACAATCGTTGGAGGAAGTGTACAATATTGTACATCAAGAGTAGGATTTGCGGATCAGTGGAGAAGACAAGGCGGAAGTAACAACATTTGTTGTTCAAGCCAAAACACGCTTTCGTAGCGAGGACAAGGATCGATCTGTGGTGTGCAGCCATTGTAGCCGTGTTGGGCACACATCGGATACTTGTTATGGTGTGATAGGGTATCCGGAGTGGTGGGGTGAGCGACCAAAAGGACGAAATCTTAATGGCAGAGGACGTGGAGGACGTGGTGGCTCATCCGGATCCGGCACGGGAAAGACACGAGGACAAGCTGCATATGCAAATCGTGTTTATGTGCAAAATCATGAGACTTCGGCTACTGAGCAAGCGAACCATGTTCTTACGGATGCTGACCGTGATGGAGTTCATGGATTGAGTGAGAAGCAGTGGAGTGCTATAAAGTGTATTCTCAATGCTGGAAAGGATGGTGGCTCCACAGAAAAACTGTCGGGTAAGTCTTCTTTCTCTTCTTGGATTTTGGATACAGGAGCTTCGCATCACCTTACTGGACGATATGAAATTTTGTTTGATGTTCGCCAAATGGCACCGGTCTTGATTATTATGGCTGATGGTCGGGAAACTGTTGCGGACAAAGAGGGATCTGTCAGACTTGGTTCTGGTTTAGTGATGAAATCAGTATATTTTGTGGAAGCTTTACAGTCTGATTTGATCTTTGTGGGACAGTTAATGGATGAGAATGGATGTGTAGTTCAGTTGGCTGATCAGTTTCTCATTGTTCAGGACCGCATTACGAGGATGGTGATTGGAGCGGGTAAACGAGTAGGAGGGACGTTCCACTTTCGCAGTACAGAGACCTTGGCTGCTGTCACGATAAAGGATGAGAAGACGGTTGCGTTGTGGCATCATCGTATGGGTCATCCTTCTGCGAAAGTATTAGGATCTCTCTCGTGTGTTTCTGTTTCTGTTTCTTCTGATTCAAATAAAGCGTGTGATGTTTGTCTCCGCGCTAAGCAGACTAGAGATTGTTTTCCCAAAAGTATCAATAAGAGTTCACAGATTTTTGATTTGATTCATGTTGATCTTTGGGGTCCATATCGAACACCATCTCATTGTGGAGCTCAATATTTCTTGACAATTGTTGATGACTACTCACGCGGTTTGTGGGTTTATTTGTTGACTGACAAAACCGAAGCCCCACAGCATCTTAATAATTTTGTTGCTCTTGTCGAGCGTCAGTTTGAAGCTAAGATACGGACAGTTAGAAGTGATAATGGGTCTGAATTCATTTGTTTGAAGAATTTTTTCGCAACTAGTGGCATTGTACACGAAACTTCCTGCGTTGGGACACCACAACAGAATGGAAGAGTTGAGAGGAAGCATCGACATATTTTGAATGTTGCTCGTGCATTGCGTTTTCAGGCCAGTCTTCCTATCGAGTTCTGGGGAGAGTGTGTCTTAACAGCATGTTATTTGATTAATCGTACAGCGAGCTCGGTGTTGCAGTTTGATACGCCATATCAACGGTTGTACAACAAACTGCCATCGTATGACCACATCCGTGTCTTTGGCAGTTTGTGTTATGCTCACAACCAATTTCGTGGTGGTGATAAGCTTGCTTCTCGGAGTCGCCGGTGTGCCTTTATGGGTTATCCCTACGGGAAGAAGGGGTGGCGCCTCTATGATTTAGAGAAACAAGAATTTTTTGTTTCCAGAGATGTGGTGTTCTCGGAAACGATGTTTCCCTTTGATTCGACATGTAATCTGCCCGACACTGATGATTATGTTGATCAGGCTTTGTGGACTCCAATGGGTACTGGGATAATCTCTGAGTATGATTTTGCTCCTGTAGTTGTCAAGCCAGTTCCTCAACCCACACCTTGTTATGATTTGTCTCTTTCAACTAGTGTCCAGCTAGAGGATATCACGTGTTCTCCGAGCCCTCCTGCACTTGTTCCTACTGTTGCAGATGAGGTAGTCGAGTCAGTGGTAGAGACAGCCGAGAGTAATCCTTTGATGGGTAGGGGTCATCGTGTTAAGAAAGTGCCTGCAAAACTTCAGAATTTCGTTATAAACTCTGTCGTCACTACACCTTCTCCAGCACTTGACAAGTGTTTCTATCCGATCTCGGAGAACATAAAACGATTCTCTGTTGCTTATGTTGCTTTTTCTGCTGCGATTGTTGCAGTACGAGAACCCCGATCGTTTCGCGAAGCTATGGCAGATCAGAGGTGGCGTCAATCTATGGGTCTTGAAATTGACGCCCTTGAAGAAAATGGTACTTGGGAAATTGTTGATCTTCCCAGAGGCAAGAAGGCGATTGATATTCATACATTTTCATGCATTTAGGCTTGTATATAGTTCTTGTTTTGATTTCTTTTCTCCATCATTCTTACCATTTTGCCGAGTCATTGTCACATCTAGAGTCTAGAGTTGTTTAGGACTAGGATTAGGCATTCTAGGCTTGCATTTGGAGTGTTTCTTGTGTTTTGCAGGTGAATGGAGGCATCTAGGAGCATTGGTGAGCTTGGAAGTGGAGTCTTGAGCTCAGAAGACCAAGGAAGAGCCAAAGAAGGACCATATCGGTCTGAGTATCGGTCAGGCGGACCGATACAGCCCCTCGTCAAAGTTTCGGAGAACAGTATCGGTCACCATATCGGTCCACCCGACCGATATGGACTCTCGGATTAATTTTCGAGGGTTCATATCGGTCCACATATCGGTCAGGTGGACCGATACGCTCGAACCCAGAAATAATCCGAGACTCGATATCGGTCTGCATATCGGTCCACCTGACCGATATCGACCCCAGAATTGCACTTGGATCCGGGTCAACACCCGGTTTGTTCCGGGTTGACCCGGCTCGCACCTTTTAGACTATTTAAGCCAAAAACCTATTTTATTTTGTTTCTTATGCAGTTTTTGATGTTCTAAACTCTTTTGTAAGAACACATTGGATTCTTTTGATTAATCTAGACTTCTTTTGTTATTCCATCAACAAATCTTTCAATCTCTCACTAATTCGCCATGATCAACTCTATTTCCATGAGTTTTGTTGATCTAGCTATGATTAGTGAGTAGTTCTCCATAGGCTTGTGGGTTGGGTAGGATTAGGTTGATTAGGGGTGATCAATGGAATTTAGTAGTTAATTGTCAAAATCTCATCTAGCAAAGTGCTCTTAATGCCTAGTTAATCTTGATCACATTGATTAGGATGTTTAGAATTTCTTGTTCACAACATGTTCGATGAAATTCCTGTATTTAGCTTTGTTAGGACTTTCATATTCTAGCACATGAAAATGTATGTCTAGAGTGATTGATTGCTAATTGGAACCTGTTTGAATGCTCGTTTGATTTTGATTCACAAATGATGATTTGTTCTTGAGTTAAGATTAAATGAAGAATTGGTGTTAAGAGATTAAGCCGATTTACATAGTGTGTTCCTTGCTAGGAGATTAGCTTTTAAAAGTTTGAATTAGGATTCCTTGATCATCCCGAGTCACCTATCCGTTGACCCTTACCCTTGGGCCTTATTCTTCCTATTGATTGAATCGTTTGTTTATTTGCTTTTGTTTACTTCTATTTGATTTGCATTCGTTAGGATTGCTAGAAACTAAAACCAAATTGTTTGATTTGACTCTGAAGGTTTAGTGTATACTTATTGGTTTTATCCGTCCCAGAATAGGTTCGATACCTCAAAGCTACTTCGATAAGCTTGAGGAATTGGTACCTCAAAGGATTACAAAATCCTAGTTATCAATTTGGCGCCGTTGCCGTTTTGGGATTCTGGATATATCAATTCGTTTTCTATTCCTTTTTAGTTCAAGTTATTGTTACTAATTTGCTACTTTCTTTCTTATTGATGCTAGGTGTATGAACTTGCGCAGCAAAGGGACTACAAACTTAGTTGCAAGAGTTTACGACATCAAAGCACACGAGAGGAGACTAGCAAGGGAACGACGAGCACAGGAACGAGCTGTTTCAGTTGAAAGTGTTGAGCAAACAGTTATGGATAACCACGAGGATGAGCAGCAGCAACAGCAGCAGCAACAGCAGCAACAACAGCCGGTTAGAGCTATTGGTGATGGAGATACACCTGACACAAATGCTAACCGAAGAGGAATCATTCCACCAGCGGTGAACAATAATAATTTTGAGATCCGCGCTATGGTGATGAACATGGTGCAGAACAATCAGTTCCATGGGTTAGCATCTGAGGACCCGCTACAGCACTTGGACACCTTTGACAAGATTTGTGCTACTACGAGGTTGAATGGTGTGACTGATGATGGGTTAAAAATGCGCCTGTTCGTTTTCTCTTTGGCGGACAGAGCCAAGGATTGGGAAAGCACTATCCCTCCAGGATCCATCACTACTTGGGGAGACCTGAAGAAAGCTTTCCTGAAGAAGTTCTTCTCACCTACGAGGACTGCCCGTTTTCGCAGTGAGCTATCCGGGTTTGTGCAGCGCAACAACGAGAGCTTCGCTGAAGCTTGGGAGAGGTTCAATAAGCTCACCACTCAGTGCCCACACCACGGTTTCACCAAGGAAACACTACTCAGCAACCTGTACCGCGGAGTGCTTCCTAGAATGAGGGCAATGCTTGATTCATGCAGCAATGACACTTCCTAGGCAAGGGAGTAGATGCAGCTATGGAGCTGATCGAAAATCTCGCACAAAGTGATGGAAACTACAATGAGGATTATGAGAGGACTAATAGAGGTTCATCAACTTCAGATGAGAAGTATGAGAAAGAGATAAAGGCTTTGAATGAGAAGTTGGACAAGATGATCTCCATTGGCCAAAAGAACATCAGCTTTGTGGGACACCAGGAGGATTCTAAACCTCAATTTTATGATGATGATGAGGATTTAACTCAAGAGGAGATTAACCTCATTGCTGGCCAAGGTGGTTTCAACAAGGGCTTCAACCAAAACTATAGAAACCACCCAAACTTCTCATACCGCAGCAACAATGTAGCCAATCCTCAAGACCAAGTTTATCCTCAAGCTCCATCCCAAGGACAAGCTCAGCCACAAGGTCAACAAGGCTTTCAACAACCTCAACAGCAAAAGCCATATGTCAATTACAACAACCACCAAGGTTTTGTAAACAAGCCTCAGTTTCAAGGTCAACAAGGCTATGCTCCAAAGCAACAATACCCACCCGGATTTGGTCAACAAAAACAAACTTCTTCTAACTCGGGAGTTGACAATGAGCTGAAAAGCATGATGCAGCAACTCCTTCAAGGACAAGCCTCAGGGGCTATGAAAGTACGTGACCTCAAGAATGAGCTACAGAGTTTGACATCAAGAGTCACAAACATGGAAAACAAGAATGCCTCTACGTCCCGCACTCAAGGTACTTTACCCGGAAAATCTGAGCAAAACCCAAAGGAGTATATCAGCGCTATCACCCTGAGAAGTGGTAAAGAGTTGCAACAAAGTCAAGTACCCAAGCCTAAGCTAGCATCTTCACTCAATGAGGACATTGAAGTTCAAGAAGGGGAGGAGAATTCTGAAAATTCTGCTCTAAACAAAGAGTGTGATAGTGACATGGCTAAGAGGAAAGGAAAGGCTGTAGCTGAAGAAGTAGTGAATGATATACTCAAGAAGAAGGATGTGGTGTTTGTGCCACCACCCTATGAGCCCAAGCTACCCTTTCCGGGCAGATTCAAGAAAAAGCTTCTAGAGAAGTACAAAGCTCTTTTTGACAAGCAGATGAAGAATGTTGAGCTGACCATGCCTTTGATTGATGCCTTCTTGCTAGTTCCTCAGTATAGCAAGTTTCTCAAGGATGCAATCAAGGAAAGAACCAAGGAAGTGCAAGGGATGGTTGTGTTGTCTCATGAGTGTAGTGCAATCATCCAAAAGGATATTGTCCCAAAGAAACTTGAAGACCCAGGCAGTTTTACTCTTCCATGTGCTATTGGTCCATATCGATTTGAGGGTTGTTTGTGTGATCTTGGAGCGAGCGCAAGTTTGATGCCCTTCTCAGTGGCCAAGAGGCTGGGTTTCTCTACCTACAAAGCATGTAGGATCTCCTTGGTTCTTGCAGATAGATCAGTGAGATACCCAATTGGTCTCCTAGAAGATCTTCCGGTGAAAGTAGGAGGATTTGAAGTGCCAAGAGATTTTATTGTGCTGGAGATGGATGAAGAACCAAAGGATCCTCTAATTCTTGGGAGACCTTTCCTTGCCACAGCTGGTGCGATTATAGATGTCAGGAAAGGGAAGATAGACCTCAACCTTGGGAAAGACATAGTGCTCAAATTTGACATCAACAAGGTGATGAAGAAGCCAACCATTCAAGGTCAAATATTTTACATTGAGACTATGGATGAGCTAGCTGATGAACTCCTTGAAGAGTTGAACATGGAGGATCCTCTAGAGGTCACCTTGACCAAGGAATGTGGGGAGTATGGATATCTTCAAGAGGAGAGCTGGGATTACATGAGAGCGCTTGATTCACACAAGCCTTTGTTAGAAGAGGTTGAGTTCATTGAGCTGGGATCAGATTCAGTGTGTGAGGAGCTGGAGGTGTTTGCTGTAGACATGGGTACCGATGGCGCCAAAGGAGTGGAGCTGTGCAAGGAGCAGCTTGTAGCTGACGATTGGAGCGAGCTTAAGGCGCCAAAGGTTGAGTTAAAGCCCCTTCCGCGGGGGCTTCGGTATGCATTTCTTGGCCCCAACTCTACCTATCCTGTCATTGTGAATGAGTTGCTGAATGATGATGAATTGATTGCTTTGACCACTGAATTGAAAAAGTTTAGAAAGGCAATAGGATATTCGCTTGATGACATAAAAGGATTGTCGCCTAGCTTGTGTACTCATAGGATCCACCTTGAAAATGAATCCATGTCTTCTATTGAGCACCAAAGGAGATTGAATCCTAACCTTAAAGAAGTAGTCAAGAAAGAGATTCTAAAGTTGTTTGATGCAGGGATAATCTACCCTATCTCGGACAGCACATGGGTTTCACCCGTGCATTGTGTTCCAAAGAAAGGGGGGATTACTGTGGTTAAAAATGACAGCAATGAATTGATTCCTACTAGAACTATCACTGGCATAGGATGTGTATTGACTATAGAAAGCTAAATGCCGCGTCTAGGAAGGATCATTTTCCATTACCGTTCATTGATCAAATGCTAGAACGCCTTGCTAATCATCCTTTCTATTGTTTTCTTGATGGATACAGTGGGTTCTTTCAGATTCCGATACATCCTAATGATCAGGAGAAAACAACATTCACTTGTCCTTATGGTACCTTTGCCTATCGAAGGATGCCCTTTGGCTTGTGCAATGCACCGACTACCTTTCAGCGGTGCATGATGTCTATTTTCTCAGATCTTATTGAGGATATTGTGGAAGTTTTCATGGATGATTTTTCTGTGTATGGTTCTTCTTTCTCCTCCTGTTTGCTGAACTTGTGCAGGGTCTTAAGGAGATGTGAAGAGACGAACCTCGTGCTGAATTGGGAGAAGTGCCACTTCATGGTGACAGAAGGGATTGTATTGGGTCACAAGATCTCAGAGAATGGTATCGAAGTGGATAAGGCTAAGATAGAGGTGATGACAAGTCTTCAGCCACCGAACTCGGTGAAGGGAATCCGAAGCTTTTTGGGTCATGCAGGTTTCTACCGGCGGTTTATTAAGGACTTCTCAAAGATCGCTAGGCCACTTACACGTCTGCTGTGTAAGGAGACAGATTTTGTGTTTGATGATGAGTGTTTGGCAGCGTTCCACATGATCAAAGAGGCCTTGATCAGCGCCCCGATAGTCCAAGCTCCCGACTGGGAGTTGCCTTTTGAGATCATGTGTGATGCAAGCGACTACGCAGTGGGAGCAGTCTTTGGGCAGAGGAAAGAAAAGAAACTTCATGTCATATACTATGCTAGTAGGACATTGGACGATGCTCAAGTGAGGTATGCAACAACTGAGAAAGAGCTTCTTGATGTGGTGTTTGCCTTCGAGAAGTTCAGGTCGTACTTGGTTGGATCTAAAGTTGTGGTGTACACGGATCATGCTGCGTTGAGGTATCTACTTGCCAAGAAGGATGCCAAGCCAAGGCTACTGAGGTGGATACTGTTGCTACAAGAGTTTGATTTGGAAATCAAGGACAAGAAGGGCATTAAGAATGGGGTAGCAGATCACTTGTCAAGACTGAGAATTGAGGATGTTGTTCCTCTAGACGACTCTCTCCCTGAGGAGCAGCTAATGGCTTGCAAGGCTGTTAAGGATGCTCATGATACAAGAATGAAGATCGAGGAAGTGAACTCTATTGAAGACAAGGAACCGTGGTATGCTGATATAGTCAATTTCCTAGCTGTTGGGAAAGAACCACCGAGCCTCGATAGCTACCAAAGGAAGAAGTTCTTTAGAGATGTCAACAGGTACTATTGGGATGAGCCTTACCTCTACACTTTGTGCAAGGATCAGCTCTATAGAAGGTGCATAGCTGATGAAGAAGTGGGAGGCATTCTACTACATTGTCATGGGTCAGATTATGGTGGTCACTTTGCCACTTTCAAAACGGTTCAGAAGGCTCTACAAGCTGGGTTTTGGTGGCCTACAAAGTTCAAGGATGCCCAAGAGTTCATTACTAAGTGTGATCCTTGTCAGAGAAAGGGGAATATCAGTAGAAGGAATGAGATGCCTCAAAACCCCATCCTTGAAGTTGAAGTGTTTGATGTGTGGGGCATTGATTTCATGGGACCCTTTCCATCTTCTTACGGGAATAGCTACATCTTAGTAGCTGTGGATTATGTTTCCAAGTGGGTAGAAGCAGTGGCAAGTCCAACTAATGACGCCAAGGTTGTGATAAAGCTGTTCAAGAGCATCATCTTCCCAAGATTTGGAATCCCGAGGATTGTGATCAGTGATGGAGGCTCACATTTCATCAACAGGCTATTCGAGAGCCTTTGAAGAAGTATGGAGTGAAGCATAAGGTTGCAACACCATATCATCCTCAGACAAGTGGCCAAGTTGAAGTGTCCAATAGGCAGATCAAGGCCATTCTAGAGAAGACTGTTGGAGCTTCAAGGAAAGATTGGGCTAAGAGACTTGATGACGCACTGTGGGCATATAGGACTGCTTTCAAGACTCCATTAGACACTACACCATTCACCATGTTGTATGGTAAGTCATGTCACTTACCGGTGGAGGTGGAATACAAGGCCATGTGGGCTGTCAAGTTGCTGAACTTTGACATCAAGACCGCGACCGAGAGGAGATTGATTCAGCTGAACGAACTTGACGAGATACGGCTTGAGGCTTTTGAAAGCTCAAAGATTTATAAGGAGAGGACCAAGCTTTTTCATGATAAGCCGATCCAGAAGAAGGAGTTCAAAGTAGGAGATCTTGTGTTGCTTTTTAACTCCCGGTTGAAGCTGTTTCCCGGGAAGCTCAAGTCTAGATGGTCGGGACCGTTTAGAGTGAAGGAGGTGAGACCATATGGAGCAGTGGTACTTCTTGGAAAATCTGATGAAGAGTTCACGGTCAATGGCCAAAGACTCAAGCATTACTCCGTCTCAGAAGTAATAGATGAGGGAACTTCCATTCCACTCTCTAGCCCTCCCTCAGCCTGAGATCACGGTTTGCAAAGTCGAGCTTAACGACTTTAAATAAAAGCGCACTTGGGAGACATTCCCATGTTTATCCTTGTACATACGTCTTTTGCTTGTTATTTTTGATGTTTTGCTTTGAGTTTTGTCAGGTTTTGGCTTAAGGACGAGGTTGTAGATCAGTTGGAGTTGAGAAAAGACCGCGGAAATGAAGAAAAATGGTGCAGGAGCCAATATCGGGTTCCGTATCGGTTGGCCAGGCCGATACGGTTCTGGTAAAAATAATCTGAGGCTCCATATCGGTCTCCGTATCGGTTGGCCAGACCGATACGGAATTTCCAGAAAGACCGATATCGGTCACCGTATCGGTTGGCCAGACCGATACGGGGTGCAAGAATTAAATCCGAGACTCGGTATCGGTCGGCGTATCGGTTGGCCAGACCGATACGCCCTTCGCCCAGGTAAGCCAATCAGACCCTAAACCGATTTCAAACCGGTTCTGACCGGATTTTAACCCAAAATCGATTTTCTTTCCCCTCTTTTCTTCTCCTCACACGCGATTCTCCTTCTCTCTTTGTCTCTTCTGCGATTTCAACAAGGATTTTGAGAGTTCTTCCAACTCACTTTTCTCTCTCAAATCTCAACCAAAATTCGAGTTTTCGATTGCTAAATTCAAGGTTTTCAAAGCTCTATCACTTGCATTCACTCTCAATCACCATCCTTCATTACAAACCAAGGTAAAGCTCTTAACTTCCTCAAAATTTTCGGATTGAAAAACCCGGAAATTTTGAACTTGAATTTGTTTGGTTGTTGATGGTTGATACTGCTTGAATTCCTTCCCAATATGTGTTTGAATGAATACCCATAGCCAATTTCGCCCTAGGAATGAATGAATTCGATCTTTAGTGGTTTAGGGTTCTTGAGAGTTTTGAATTCCGGAAATATTGGGGGTTTTCTAATTGGATGGTTTTTGATGATGCATTGGACTGTTAAAAGCTTAACTTTGTGATACTACTTGATTTGGATGAGTTTTGTTTCACAAAAGTTTCAAAAATGTGCATTAAGGACCTTTGGTTGATGAGGTTGTGAATTGCTCAAGAAAATGATTGATTTGCTTACACATTGTGCTTATGTTGAGCTAGAAATGAGTTTGGTTAAGATGTTTAGGCTTGCTTGCTCCATTGAAACTGAAAAAGTATGCAATTGTTAAGCTCCCACAATTGTTGATCATGGATGTCTCAAGCTATTATTCATTGTGTGGTTGGATTGCGATCTGTGCTGATTCACTTTATGAGTTGTCTTTTGTAGGACAATGACGAGAAAGCGTGCCAACCCGAAACCAAAAGCACAAAAGCCGGTTGAGGATGTGGGAACCTCATCGAGAGGAAAAGGGGTAGCTGTTGAGGAAGAGGCACCCGAGGCTCCAGGGAAAGTAATTGAGAACCCACAAAAGTTCACCGCTTCTGAGTTATGTGACAAGCTGGAGGGGATACCGTTCTTGTCAACCCGATACCCTCACACCCCGACACTGACTGCACTTGGGCTGCTAGATGACTACAACGAGATTTCAGAGAACATGGGTCTTAAGGAGTTCTTCAACCTTGCCAGTGACTCCTATCAGAGCTCGGCATGTCAGTTCTTCTCAACCATGCAGGCAACGGTCAATATGAGAAGAGAAGCTTTAACAGGGGAAGTGAGTAAGGGAAAGATTGATTTCCAAATGGGCATGAAGAAGTTTAGCATGACATATGAGGACATAGCTGCTGTCTTTGACTTTCCAGAGAATGGTGCTCAGCTGGGGACTTTTATCCCTATTGATAAGGACGACCTCGAGGGTGTTTGGCAGATGATAGCTGATGGGCCTTTTAAGCTGGGGGGTATGAAAGTTGCAAGGATCAGACATCCGGCTATTAGATATGTGCACAAGGCATTGGCACACACGTTCTTTGCTAGGAAGGAGGCCAACCAAGTCCACGAGCAGGAAATGAAGATGTTGTACATTGGGCTGCAGCCACTCCTGCTCACTTATCCCAACGGTCAGCCCATACCACCGGTTGAGCGCCTCCCGAGCTACACTTCCATTCTGATAGAGCAGTTTGTTGTCCACAGAGAGTGGGCTATGTCAGTAAGGGACTCTAACCCGAAGTTCAGCATGGCTGGTGTGATCACACCGTTGCTTGTGAAAAAGAAGATAAAACTGGAAGGAAGCCTGAGCGAGAAGACATTTGGGGAACCCACACCTGTTGCATGGATGGATATCCAATACCTTACCCGAACTCACTACCTTGCATCCAGGCCGCCTCCAGAGCGCCATCTCTACCGGATGTGCTCAGGCACTACCCATGAAGAAGGGTACCTCCTCCCAAACCCCGACATTACAAGCTTTGCCAACAGAGCTAATATCAGATTCTTACCGGGAGTGGAGCATGTGTTTGGACCTCACGGGTCACAGAGAGCAACTGCAGCAGAGCATGATACTTCCGACGCACCTGCTGGGGTGTATGGGCTGCACATGTACATTATTGAGCCTCTAGATGATCCTATCGAGAACAGGACGATCAGGGCATTGAGGGACCAGAACCGGAGCCTCCAGAAGCAGAGCAAATGGCACGGTAGGAACATTAAGAAGATGGCCTCCTGTTTGAAGAAGGTGACCAAAGTGCTTAAGATGATTGTCGGGAAGAAGGACAAGAATGGCGCTGCAGGACATGCTTCCACATCCCGAGAGGCTCAGGCTGGTGCAGATGAGGAGATTCAGGCGGCCACCGAGGAGGTGATAGCTGAGGCCGATGTTCTGGTTGAGCAGGCTGAATTGGAACAGGGCAGATACTCGGTTGCTGGACACGAGACATCAGGATCTGCACGCATGGCCCACGACTCCTATTATGAGGATCCTCACCGCCACTCTACCCGCGAGGACCGGAGGAAGAAGAGGAGAGCCATGAAGACACCTACCTGCTCCTCCTCCAACCCGACCTACTCCATGGGGGATTCATCACCTCCTTTCCTCCACTACTAGCCAGGTTACACTCCACCATTGTACATATTTTTCTTCTCTTCTTTGTTTGCTTTTTGTTTGTGTGTTTTCGGTTTATCCTCCTTGCCTAGATCACACAAGGGACCGTGTGATTTAAGTTTGGGGGAGAGACCACTTACTAATCTTGAGTCTCATGCATTCATCTAAGGCATAGAAAAACCAAAAAAAAAATTAAAAAAAAAATTCAAAAAAAAAAAAAATTTCACAAAAAGAAGCATGTAGGATCGAGTCTAGTTAGTGTTGTAGGATTCATGCATTTGGGAGCAATGATTGAATTTCCTTGTAAAGTTTAATTGGGTGAAAATGGTTTCGAATGCTAGCTTGTTTAGCTAATTGAGTGCACTAGGATTGTATCCCGAGTTAAGCATGAAAGCTAGAACGAACCTTGCTTGGAACGCTAACATTCAGCCTTGTTTTAAAACTGAAGCAAAATGTGAATTGAAGCTAGCTCTATTCAAAGTGAGAACCTTAACTTGACTTGAAATTATCCTACTCCTTCTTAGTGTTTTTAAACTCATGGATACCCCAAAATATTCAAGCATTCTTCTCCCTTTAACCACTCTTGTTTGCTTGAATAGATTCCACACCCTTCACCACCTTTCCTTCAAACCCAAAAACATTCTAGTTGAGAGGTAGGCCTCTTGGAATGAGCTAAGTAAATGGTGTTGAGTTTGAGGCGACTAGTTGAAAATTTCCGTGTAGATGCAAGCTTGACCACCTTTTGCTTGTATTAGGCTAAGATTGAAGTTTGGGGGAAGGGATTTTGAGAGGGAAAGAATAAAAGGGAAGTTAAATGGGATCTTGTATTTGTTGGCAAAATGTTTAAAAAGAAAGAGCTCTTATGTGTTTTCAAAGAAAAAGAAAGTACCTCATGTTTTGAAAAAGAAAAGAAGCCAAAGTGCTCAATTTAAAGAAAAAAAAAAGGGTTCATGAAAAAGAGGTCATTACTAAAGAAAGAAAGATTTGAGCTAAGTTGAAAGGAAAGAATTGCCATTGTTTTGAAAGGTTTTAAATGATCCTTGGGGAGTTTCATGGGAAGTGTTTTGATTGAGAAAGATGGATGAGGCAAGAAAAGCCTTGATGAAGGGTAGACTCAAACTAGGTGGGCTAGAGTAAGAGTGGAGGTCATTGGGGCGATGGGTAGACGGAAATCGATGCTAGTACGCACCAATTGCTTCTATACTCTTAGCCTTTTACTATAAGCTCATTCATTCCTTCATGAGAGAACCTAAATGAATGTGGAGAAACCCCTTTTTCTTGATTGAGATCATCTTTATCTTAAAACCTTAACCCTTGCCAAATGAGTTTGAACACTTGGTTGTGAGTAGGATCCACTTGAAATGCTTAATCAATGTCAAAGAGCTAGTTGATATGAATTCTTGTGTAAGTTGAGAAATGGGTTGGAGAATTGGCCTTGATGAGTATGGCTAAATCCTTGGAGTAAGCTTGACTTGGATACATCTTAGTTGCATGATCTTTAAATGAAACTTGTTGATCTTGATTGAACTTTTGGTTATGAGCTCCCGCTTTCAAACTTTTCTCCCAAATGGATTGATTGACTTATGCTTGCTTGTGGACAAGCAAGATTCAAGTTTGGGGGAATTGATATTCATACATTTTCATGCATTTAGGCTTGTATATAGTTCTTGTTTTGATTTCTTTTCTCCATCATTCTTACCATTTTGCCGAGTCATTGTCACATCTAGAGTCTAGAGTTGTTTAGGACTAGGATTAGGCATTCTAGGCTTGCATTTGGAGTGTTTCTTGTGTTTTGCAGGTGAATGGAGGCATCTAGGAGCATTGGTGAGCTTGGAAGTGGAGTCTTGAGCTCAGAAGACCAAGGAAGAGCCAAAGAAGGACCATATCGGTCTGAGTATCGGTCAGGCGGACCGATACAGCCCCTCGTCAAAGTTTCGGAGAACAGTATCGGTCACCATATCGGTCCACCCGACCGATATGGACTCTCGGATTAATTTTCGAGGGTTCATATCGGTCCACATATCGGTCAGGTGGACCGATACGCTCGAACCCAGAAATAATCCAAGACTCGATATCGGTCTGCATATCGGTCCACCTGACCGATATCGACCCCAGAATTGCACTTGGATCCGGGTCAACACCCGGTTTGTTCCGGGTTCACCCAGCTCGCACCTTTTAGACTATTTAAGCCAAAAACCTATTTTATTTTGTTTCTTATGCAGTTTTTGATGTTCTAAACTCTTTTGTAAGAACACATTGGATTCTTTTGATTAATCTAGACTTCTTTTGTTATTCCATCAACAAATCTTTCAATCTCTCACTAATTCGCCATGATCAACTCTATTTCCATGAGTTTTGTTGATCTAGCTATGATTAGTGAGTAGTTCTCCATAGGCTTGTGGGTTGGGTAGGATTAGGTTGATTAGGGGTGATCAATGGAATTCTAGTAGTTAATTGTCAAAATCTCATCTAGCAAAGTGCTCTTAATGCCTAGTTAATCTTGATCACATTGATTATGATGTTTAGAATTTCTTGTTCACAACATGTTCGATGAAATTCCTGTATTTAGCTTTGTTAGGACTTTCATATTCTAGCACATGAAAATGTATGTCTAGAGTGATTGGTTGCTAATTGGAACCTGTTTGAATGCTCGTTTGATTTTGATTCACAAATGATGATTTGTTCTTGAGTTAAGATTAAATGAAGAATTGGTGTTAAGAGATTAAGCCGATTTACATAGTGTGTTCCTTGCTAGGAGATTAGCTTTTAAAAGTTTGAATTAGGATTCCTTGATCATCCCGAGTCACCTATCCGTTGACCCTTACCCTTGGGCCTTATTCTTCCTATTGATTGAATCGTTTGTTTATTTGCTTTTGTTTACTTCTATTTGATTTGCATTCGTTAGGATTGCTAGAAACTAAAACCAAATTGTTTGATTTGACTCTGAAGGTTTAGTGTATACTTATTGGTTTTATCCGTCCCAGAATAGGTTCGATACCTCAAAGCTACTTCGATAAGCTTGAGGAATTGGTACCTCAAAGGATTACAAAATCCTAGTTATCAATTGGAGAAAAGAAATCAAAACAAGAACTATATACAAGCCTAAATGCATGAAAATGTATGAATATCAGCGATTGGTAGTCAGTGGGTGTTTAAGGTGAAATTTCACTCGGATGGCTCGGTCGAACGATTCAAGTCTAGACTTGTTGCTCTAGGCAACAAGCAAGTGGCTGGTGAAGATTTCGGTGAAACTTATGCTCCGGTTGCGAAAATGGGTACAGTCCGATTGTTTCTCGATGTGGCTGACAAACAGGGTTGGGTTGTCCATCAAATGGACGTACACAATGCATTTTTACACGGTGATTTGGACGAAGAGGTTTACATGAAGCCTCCACCTGGTTTTCAGACTACGGACAAATCCAAAGTTTGTCGTCTTAAGAAATCGCTTTATGGACTACGCCAGGCACCGCGCTGCTGGTTCTCCAAGCTCTCCACGGCTTTACTCGACTACGGTTTCTTGCAATCAAGGTCTGATTATTCATTGTTCACATCGGAGAAGAATGGAGTTCGGTTACATATCTTGATATACGTTGACGATCTGATCATTACTGGAAGTTGTCCCAAAGAAACTCAGGCTTTCAAATCCTATCTCTCCTCTTGCTTCCATATGAAGGATTTAGGACCTCTAAAGTATTTTTTGGGAATTGAAGTGGCCAGAAATGACACTGGCTTCTATTTGTGTCAACGAAAGTATGCGCTGGACGTCATCACTGAGCTGCATATGACAACTGCGAAACCTGCATCCTTCCCACTCGAACAGAATCATAAGCTGGCTTTGTCTGCTTCTCCTCTCATGTGTGATCCGACTCGCTACAGAAGATTGGTTGGGCGTTTGATATATTTGGTTGTTACGAGACCAGACTTGGCCTTTGCGGTTCACACTCTTTCACAATTTATGCAAGCTCCTCGACAGGATCACTGGTTGGCAGCTGTTCGAGTGGTGCGCTATCTGAAAAATGATCCGAGTCAGGGGATATTTCTTCGAGCTCAAGGTGATCTCCACATCACGGGTTGGTGTGATTCGGACTGGGCCAGTTGTCCAGTTACCCGACGGTCGGTCACAGGCTACTTCATTCAGCTAGGGGATTCTCCGGTTTCCTGGAAAACCAAGAAACAAGACACTGTAAGTCGATCTTCGTCTGAGGCAGAATATAGGTCGATTGCGTTTCTTACACAAGAGCTGATTTGGATGAGGCGAATGTTACTCAATCTTGGTGTACAACATGATCAGTCCATGACGATTTACTGTGACAACAAATCAGCAATCTATATTGCTACTAATCCAGTGTTTCACGAACGCACCAAGCATGTGGAGTTGGACTGTCATTTTGTTCGTGATGAAGTGGATGCGAAGAACATCGAGCTGAAACATGTCTCGACAACATCTCAGCTTGCGGATATTCTGACGAAACCTATTGGCAAGGCTGGTTTCTGTGATTTTCGGTCCAAGTTAGGCATACGAAACTTGTATGCTCCAACTTGAGGGGGGGGTAATGAACCGGACTCATACTCGGTTCACACTCGGTTAACAAGTCTCGCATATTCCTTGGCGATATCTCAGCCGTGATTGACTCAATCATATATCTGTCTATTACTTGTCTATCAATCTGTGTAATACTCTCATATCTCGTGTATTAGGAAAGTAGATGTCTGGCACTCTTGCATATATTGTAACGATTAGAGTAATGGAAAGACAGACATTCCTTCATCCTCTGTTTCTCTTTACACATATGTAAGAATGATTGGTTAAATGCGGATAAGAACGTATTTCATTTGATCAATACTATGTGATGTATTGTTATCTTGCTTCTCAAATAATATAATGTGGATATTTTTGATTGTACCTAACGCGTGGGATAATAATAACAAAAGAATATTATATAAGGATGCGATTAAAGACAAATACATGATCAATGGCACAGGAGAAGAGACACGCATGATGCTCTATAAGCCGCGTAGCAGGTGATGGCTCCTCAATGCCCTTGTGCGCGAAGCGAGAACAAAATAATCTCAAATTTGTACAGTTAAGATGGACACGTGTAACGTCAGTATTTGTGGAGGAGACGTGCGATTCCCGCTTCTTTTAATATATTTTATTACTTGTGCGAATATTATAAAATTTATTAATAAGGTAACTTACAAAACGTGATTTATGGATCTGGAGTTATTAGTAGCAAGCCACTTGCCTATTGTATAATAGAGGATTCGACACACACAAGAATTATTTAAACTGAGATTTGTTTTTAAGTGACTCAATTTTTAGATATTTAATTATGCATGTTGCCCTATTTTATAGATATTTTACTAAAAAATATTTAGGATTAGACGTGGGCGTGAGTGACTGACGGTGAACTCAAACACTACTGTCTGCCGTTAATATAAAGGGTCATTTAATTATAACACGTGTTTCATATGCTCTATTACTAATTAAATTTTGGTATCTGCAAAGCCAGCGAAGAAACTCTTAAAGAGGTCCACATTTGTTCCTCGTGACAAACTCACTTGGCAGAGAGGGAAAGAAAAACCCTAATTTTATTATTCTTAAGATTCTCATAGTCGTTATATTCGAGAACAAGGGAGAAGAACAATTGAAGAAAGCAGAAAGATAGATTCGTCTGCTCCCAACTTTTTTTGAAATTTGTCTTCCGGTGAGGTTTGATTTCGCGAACCGATTGATTTAAACGATGTCGAGTTCTGCCGCCGAGTGTTGGGAATTCTCTGGTGGGAAGTTACCTGAGAAGGCGAGCTTCTCTCAAACATGTACTCGATTGAGTCGTTATCTCAAGGAGAAGGGTAGCTTCGGAGATCTGAGCATAGGGATGACATGCAAGCCCGACCTCAATGGTAAGTATACCTTCTCTTTCACTAGATCTGTTTTTTTGTTCCGATTCTGGGATTTTGGTTCCATCAGGAATCGATAAATCACGAATTGTAAAACAATCAGTCGATTACATGTTAACCGGAAATTGAATCATATAGAAGAACTGATAATCATCTAACATTCATATCGATACTCAATTTCTATCCTCTATGTGTGAGTTTCCGAGAGATGTTTCTATGTTTGGTTGGTACATATCCATCAGTCTTTAAAGTTTTGAATCAATTTTCAGGAGGTTTTACTGTCTCACGTCAGCCAACAATGATGAATCTGTTCCCTTGTGAAGCTTCAGGAATCGATTCTTCAGCTGCTCAAGACATTAAACCAAAGAATATTGTTCCTCGTCAATCAAGCTTTTCTTCCTCCTCTTCCTCTGGAGCCAAGGAAGAACTCGAGAAGATCAAAGAGACTAAGTATGTTGTGTTATCTGTTAAATAAGTATCATCAGCTATTTTTTAACATCAGTTTGACTAATTTAGTGGCTTGTCTTTTTGATCTTGAACAGATCTGTGAAGCCAGAGTCTCAATCTGCTCCTTTGACCATATTCTACGGCGGTCAAGTTATGGTGTTTGATGATTTTCCTGCTGAGAAAGCCAAGCAAGTCATTGACTTGGCTAACAAAGGAAGTGCCAAAAGCTTCACAGCTGAATTGAATAATAACCAGAGTGGTTATACTCAAAACTTAGCCAAGAATCATAAAGAGATTGCTCCCACTACCCCAAACCCTGTAAAAACCGCAGAGCCAATCCAGACCAACACGTCCTCTTTAGCTTGCGGTAAGAATTCTCTCACGCCTCTTTGGTTTCAGTCTCTGAGCTTTTTGCTTATCCTTATCATTTGTCTTACTTTCTTCTTTGTTTTTGATTTGTAGAACTCCCAATTGCTAGAAGAGCTTCGCTTCATCGATTCCTGGAGAAGAGAAAGGATAGGTAATTGCATTTTTTCTGTGAAAACATCTTATGTTATTCTTGTTAATGCAAGTTTTCTAAATATCCTACTCGTAACCTTTTAACAGGATTACATCAAAGGCACCGTACCAGATAGACGGTTCAACGGAAGCATCTTCCAAGCCTTACCCATCTTGGCTAGGTTCTCAGTAATCTTTGAGACTGTGTAGTTCCATAAGCCACTTGAGAGACCATCTCGTAAGATTCTTTTGATGCTCCATCGTTTTACAAATATCAAGTTCGTCCCCTGTTCATTTTCTATATATAGTCGTTTTGTTTGTTCAGTGCTCCAAAAACTCAGTATATTTGTATGAATGTAATCTTATAGTTTTCTTGTTTGGGTTTATGCCATTTTGTCATAAACCTTTTTCCTCTGCCGATCTCAACATTTGCTTGCAACTTTGTAAGAAACATCAGTTATGTTTTTTTTTGTTGACGGCCTTAATATCATCTTAGTTTGATTAATCCTAGTGTTCTTTCGTCGCTTATCGTAGCTAACGCTTCTAGTTAGCAAAGAGTACTTAGATCATCAGCCCACCGGAAGATAAACACTCATTTTCTCTTGGAAACATTGAAATATCTAAAACCGATAAAAGATTATTTATCAAACTAACACTCATTTAAGCATATCATACATCGAGACATTTGGATTTTGTTCGTTAGTATTAGCTTTTGACGATTCAAAAAAGCATGTACAAAATGGATTATTTTGGTAAAGAAAACAAAGCTAGTTGCAATAAAGTATTTAAGAAGTATTGTTACTTTTAACTTTATAAAATATCCAGCAAGGTAGTGGAGTAGATCAGACCAGGCTTGGTAGGCCATGGGAGTTCTGGCTTGCAATAGCTTTTTGGTTCGGTCTTGATCTTGAACGAACAATTAAACAAAATGTTGAATCGGGCCCGGACTTCATCTTGTCAAATCATTTTTTTCTCAGTTGGGCAAAAAGATATATACAAATTTGATTGACGACTGGCCCAGATACAGCAAGTTGCTTATCGAGGGGCCACATGGATTAATTACACCAAGAATCAGAATGATGAAAAAAATACTTATTATCTTAGACCAAACAAAAAAATATATACTTATTATCGTGTTTCTTCAGATCTTTATTTTAATATAACGCTATTTTAGTTTCGTCATTAACGTGAAACTGACAGGACTTGAGATATTATATTTTCAAAGATATTTTGAGTTGTGAATTATCCAAGTTTGGAATTAAGATGAAAGTGACTATGACATTTCACGAAAAATATTTCAATACATTATTACGTTCTAAAGGTAGTTGTAATTTTAATATCTCTATAAGCATCTTGACTGGTAGATTTTATCTTCTTTTTTTTGGTAGATTTTATCTTTAAAAAAAAAACAGAAGTAAACCCATAGGAAATTGTACTTTGACCAGTGATTGTATAAATTATTTAGGTCTTCTAGCCACAGAGTTGTAGACACATGTCTTTCACAATCTACATTTTCACTTGATCAAAATAAAATATTTTGGATACATGTCGAATTATATATCGATGTTTTAGTTAAAAGGTGTTTGTTTCTTATCTTGGCAGTTTCATCTGATTTTTTAGAGCATCGGGTTTCATTTATCTTTTAGACTTTTTTTTTCATTTATCTTTTAGACTTAGTTTCATATTTCTGGTATTGTTTGATAGCATAATTTTGTATTTCGTATATCTAATTGGCATCCAGCCTTTGGATTAGGTACACGAAAAATAAAGAGATTGGATGGTAATGTGGTATGTACATATATATACTTGTGTGTATAAAATCATCTCTAGCATTTTTATTGATTCATTTTATTCCGAGTAAAAAAACATATAAACATTAATCGGTATTCAAAACTAAAAGAAAAGCTTCTATACAATTTGCTTTCAACCTAACCAAAACTTTAATCATTTTTTTTCTTCTTTTCTTACTTTTTTCTTTTTGGTAAAATAGAATGATGATCATTTTTTAATATAAAAAATGCACTTCTCTTGCAATTATTATGGTATCCTAAAATACGAATATCCCGGCGTAGAAACTCTGGTCGCCGGCGTAAGGAGAGCTCGAAACGTCGACGTTTCTTGGGACTTGCGATTTACATTGCTCATTTCGCTCGTCATTCATTATTTGCACTGATCTGCATTCTGCACTGCAGAATCCCATCTCTCCTCTGCACACAATCCAACAAAAATAAAATCAATAAACAAATTTAGAAGTGTTCTTGGGATTTACAATTTTTAATTTGTCTGGACATTACAAAGATCCAAAAACAGATTCGTTAATCAAGATGATCAAATTTTGATCCGAAATTGATTTTAATAATGCGAAGAGACTTACTTGTACATGTATATGTCTTTGCCTTGAAGTTTCTTCTTACACAAGCAACACGAGCTCAGAAACTCTGCCGAACCTCTAAAAGTCCGTCTCTTAATAACCGGTGGTTCATTGGCGATAACCATCGGTTTCTGCCTTCTCCGATCACCGTAATCCGACCCATTTTCGAACCCATCGTTGTTGTAATACACTTTGGTCGGCCCATCACGACTCGTCACGTAAGTGTATTCCTCCTCCGACAGATCAATCTCAGGGCATCGGAATCTCCCGGAGTAACGAACCGGATCATACCGGTTACTCCCAATGTTAGTTTCCTCCAACACAGCGACGAGACCCAAACCGATACCACCGGAGCCGAACCGTTTTGAGTTAACCGGCGACAACGGGAATTTCAAATCTAACGGACTTCTTGGACTCGCCGAGTAATCTTCCGGTTTGATAGCGGATCGGCTTTTAGGAACCAACATATCTGACAATTTTCTGATCATTAGATGAGGTCTCTTGCTTAGTATCATAATCAAGAAATCAAGAAATCAAAGAACCAAAAGAGTTTTTTTTTTTGTTGCAAAAGACCGAAAGAGAATTGAGATAGATAAGACCAGAGATCGATAAACGCAAGCTTATAGGAAAGAATCTGATAGAAGAAGAGAAAGGTTGAGACTTGAGCCCACTGATTTTCTTTCAAGTTTGGAATTTTATGTGCGGATGAATGATTGAAGTTATATAGAACGGCCCACCATTTATTTATCATCAGTATTTTGTATTTTTATTTATATTGTTTTCTTACTTTAATCGACATTATATTATTTTACACCATTATTGAAATGAGCAGGCTCAGGTTTTTTTTTTAAATTCTTTTTATTAATACTATTTCATTGGTGAGTAGGACACTAGGACCCACTTTCTCATCAAGATTCAAATGTCCGTGTTTCAGATATTTATTTTTATTCTTAGGAATCCAAGACTTTAGAAAAAATTATTCTGTGAGATATTTATTTTTATATTTGTATAAATATGTATATTTTTAAACAACTGCATTTTACTAAATACCATTGGCCATATACCATTTATATGTATATTATTATTTTTTATTTGGTATAGACCAATTCATCTGTACTTGAAATGTGGATTGTTATCTATTTATTAGCACGTAGATTATTATTAGATAAGTGGTTTTTGTTTGGAATCAGACAGTGGTTTTACTTTTCTGAAAGTGATTGGTTTTTTAATATAAGCCGAAAATTAGGTGGCAATTTCCAAATGATTGTGAAACCTTATCCTCAATTTTTTCCGTTCCATAAATCATTTTCTGGTTATTTTCTCGATTTAATTTTGTTTTGTCGACCATTTCTCTTCTTTCGTTAATTAATTCCAACTTGAAATTAATTAGCGTTGTGAACTAATTCCAGTTGATGTTAAAAATTATAAAATTAACATTTTAACTATTGATGTTGAAATTGTAGTATTCATTAATAACATGGAAACATACATTAGATATTTTTATTATTTCATTTCCCTTTGATCATTTTTACAATGGGCTGAAAAAAGTGATTAAAGGTGTTAGGCCCAACTAGAATAATTTGGGCCATATAATAAATTCTTCCCAGAATTATACTTTTTGAATAATAAAATATCTTCCTAAAAATATAATGTATGCGAAAGGATATTCTCCGGAATAATAAAGAAAATCAAGGATTTCACATCGAAACAACTTTTTATTAATGTATTTGCCACTTATCCGAAAATTTTATTTAATAATGAAAAAAATAAATGAAATATATTGGAATGATATACATATGTTACCACATCAAATTGCACAATCCGAAACGAATCAAGCTCCCGGGTCGTTGGAGCTCCGTCTTACAAAAATCTCCAGATTACTCCATGACCCGAAGAAACCACAATTCGCCCTTTACAATTTTTTTTTTTTGAAATCTAAAAATCCCAAAGAAAAAAAGAATCATCGAAATTCAGTTCTCCGTAATCTTCGATTGGCAAAATCTCTGTAAATTGATCACTAGCGAAGCCGCCGGAGAAGACGTCGGAGAATTCAACAAACCCTGGAAACATCCCGAAATCAGTAGGAAGCATATCGAAGAAGGACATATCGCAATCCAGTGACGATGTAGCTACCTCAGAGACAGAGGTTGAAGGAGACTCCGGCCGGATTTCGGAACCGGATAAACCCGATTCTTCTGCTCGGATACTAATAATGTTGTCCTGAGCGTTTGCAAATCGAGCAGCCGCTTCCCGAATCTCCGGAGGCGTTAACGAACTTCCGCCGGAGATGGACGGTGGGTTATCGGGAAAATTGAAAGCGGAATTTCCGCCGCGGAGACAAAACTGAGCAGCGTCGAAGGCACGCGCCGCCTTCTCAGGAGTGTCGTAAGAGCCTAGCCAGATGCGTTCTCTGCTGTTAGGAAGTCTAATCTCAGAAACCCATTTCCCCCATTTCCTCTTCCTAACGCCTTTGTACTTTGACTGCATCGACAAATTTCTCTGCTCTTCCTCTTCCTTCATCGCTTGCTTCACCATTGACGCAAACCCGGTTTGGTTTGGTTTTAGTTTTAAATTTGACTTTGTTCCGGTTGGAGATTTCTTCTCTCGTTTGAAGTTTGCAGTTATTTCTGTTATCTGGTTTGATTTGAATTTGCGGCTGTGTGGATATATATATATGAGGAGTGAACTGGGAAGTGAGGAACGAGATGAACGCTGACTGGCGCGTTGAAAATGTACATGTGGCGGATTATAAGTGGATCACGCGGGGAATAGTGAGACTGTGTTGGTTTGTCATGGTCCTTGTTTTCCACGTGATTTTAATTCATTTCTTGTCTTTTCTCTATTTTTGTTTAGACACGTTTGTTTAAAAGACTGAAACTAATCATTTGTGGCTACTTTTGTGTTCTAGAATCTAAAGACTGTTGGTCACACATGTTTGTGAATTGATTAATTGGTTGTAAGTATCATTGTCTGGCAGGTGTTTTACGAATTCCATGAAGTTGACTAGAAAAGATGCAACCTTTGTATATGCCCGAATATGTTAAGAGTCTTCAACTGATTAAGTGAGCAAGAGTTCATGTCCACCTTACATGATTCCATAATCGTTGATGCTGATTTCGTTTGAAAACCAAATGTAGTAGTAACCCGGTAATGGTAATTCTACTGTTTGACCGTGGGAAGTTCTTGGGAGAGAGCATGACTAGGTAGGTTTTGGGATCGAGACCTACTAGGAAATGGAGGAGATTTTTTTTTTCTTTTTTAAAGGAAATGGAAGGAGATTAATTTACCTTTGTTCTGATATCCCTGATTCAAGAAGATATAACTATGATCTGAAACTCTTCGATCGGATACAAAAAATGTGACATTAGTGAGAATTTCTCCTATACAGTAGTTCCCAACATATGGACAACTAGAATTGAAAAATGTTCACCATATTTCATGTTGGTTTTAAGTCTGGATTGATTTGGCACTCAGACTTTGGCGTAAAAAGTTCGTGGACTGGAGGATTACTGAACCAGAGGCAGACATCTTTTACATGTTCAATTACGGAGTAACATATATAATTATATATGTTAAAATATTATATATTAGTATATGTTATTTAGATGTGTCAGCAGGTCCATAAAAAGGCAAACACTAGGCTAAACTAAACAAAGTTAACTTACAGAAGCCCTTTTAGTGGTTTCACAAAGGTTCACTAATGATTTTACATTAGAGCAATTCCAATGGAGAAATACTCATTATGGGCATCTAATGAATATAATAATAATAATAATAATTTTAGTTTAGTTTAGTTAAATATTAAAATTATAAAACTAAAACAAAAACTAAATCAATAATCAAATGACACATCGTGAATATCTTAATTTTTTGTGAGGTTTCTTATTTGAGAAACTCCCATTAGAGTTTTCTTATACTCTTTCCTCCTTTTTCATTTTATTTCTTTTTTTTAATAGTTAAATACTTTCTAATAACCCTCATTGGGGTTGCCCTTGGGAATTATGAGGTATGTAGTTCAAATCTTAGAAACATGACTATAGCCCCATAGATCTTGTTTGCTCTTCCATCAATTATGTTAAGTCTTTTATCCCGATTCAACTCAAAGACTTTACCAGTGTTCTTATGCTAATCAAGTTTACGTTTGTTTTGCAGGTATGAAATACGAAACAAAGAACATCAGAATTGTTTACCCAGACTTCACCGAAGCTACTGTCTAGGGGTGGATCCAAACCACCAAGCTTGCACTATAATCTTGTGTAAGACAATCAAACCGGAAGCTTTACACAATGTTCTTGATCACAGGTACTTGCGGAGCAAGCTTATAAGACTGAGGAAGATAGCCTTTCACCAGGCGAAATACCGCAGAGCCGCCGCTGCTCGTCGCCGGAGAAGAAGGAGGATCGCCGCAGTAACAAGAGCAAAACACCGGATTTTGATTCAGCTAAACTAAGCTAACACTAGACCCCAAAGGCCCAAAGACGTGAATCCGAGAGATCCGGTTGACCCGCGTGTTGACCCGGGCAATTGAGAGACAACACTCAAAAATTGGTTTCTTGATTCTGCCTCCTTCTATTGCTTCTTTTTCTGCCAAACAGTAAACAAGGTCAACCTTAAAACATGGTGCCACATTGTCCAAACTCAAGCAACCAGCTGGGTCATTGCTAATATGCGTGTTGCATGTCCTAAGTATATATTATATCTATTTGGGATTTGAAAACCTTAAAACATAGTGCAACATTTATTGGTCAACCGGTATATCAAGACAACTTCCATTAGCTAGTTACGGTTTTCTTAAGTAGCCTCTCTTCGTCTTTTGTCGTTGGCTGAAATACTAGAAATCGTATTTTGCAATTAGCATAACTTACGGATTACACGTTTAACAACTCTTTATCTTCGTGATCAATCGACATCACATGGTCTCGTTGGCATAGACACGTGCTTCAAACGACAACGAGGTTCGCGTGCATAACGCACATAAATACATTAGTGTATATATATATATATATATATATATATATATATATATATATATATATATATATATCATAAGATGCCATTAATTTTGGGATCAATCAAATCTAACTATCATACCGAAAAATGGAGATGAAAGACGAGAGGAACAGAGGAATACAAGGCAAAGTCGTAGCCGTGACGGGTGGCCTGGGTTTAGTCGGTTCCGCCGTGTGCCTTGAGCTGCTCCGCCGCGGAGCTCTCCAGGTCCGCTCCTTCGACTGTCGCACCACTTCTCCTTGGTCCGACAGTCTCAAAGAATCGGGCGTCCACTGCATAAACGGTATGCATGCATATTGATTTAACTCTCTTTAATTATCCGAATCAACGAGCTCATGATTATGATTAGTTTGACCATAAATGAGTATATTTATTAATTTATATGGTTTCCAATTCAAAAGCAGTAAATTGACTCATATTTTTATATATTATTTGAGATCCTTTTTAATTTTAGATATGAGACATTATGTCCTAATATGTCTTCTCGAGATAACAGTTCTTTCGCCATTAATCCTAGAATGCTTATATGAACCAATTTTTTTGAGTCGGATCGATAATATATCAAGATGGACTGTGTAGATCGGACCTTAATATCATATTAATTTTTATGAATTTTCGACTCAAAATCAATTAGTGATATCTTAGTGATAAGTGCAATCACTCATATGTTTGTAGATTAAGATCGTTTCCAACTTCCGACGTGGAATATTATGTTCTAATATATTTTTGGATTCATGTTTCTTACTAAAATATTCTAGAGCTATTTCCATTTTTAATATGAACTATTTTAACAAAATATATATACTTTGTTCCCATTATATGTATGTCAGGTGATGTTGTGAGTAGAGAGGACGTAGAAGAGGCTCTTGAAGGAGTAGACTGTGTTATTCATCTTGCTTCGTACGGTGCTTCGGGTAAGGAAATGGTTCGGACTCGTCGGATCGAAGAGGTCAACGTGGAAGGGACGCGTAATGTTTTGGAAACATGTGTGAAGAAAGGGATCACGAGGGTTGTGTATTTGAGCTCGAACGGTGTCGTTTTCGGTGGGAAAGAGATCGAGAATGGAGATGAAACTCTTCCTTATCTAGCTTCCAATCAATACGTCAGTCCATATGATCAGACTAAATCTGTTGCCGAACAGTTGGTTCTGAAGTACAACGGTCGTACTGTTGAGTAAGTACACAATCAATATGGTTTTGTTTACTATATCAATTAGACATGGTAAGAGCATATACATCGCTCAATGTGAAGATACGGTTCCTAGGAATCCTAATATAAGAAACTATCACCGGAGAGGTTGTTAACTGTAGTAATTTTTTATTGTTTTATTTTTGGAAATCGTGTCAAGAGCCTACCGATGTATATGCTCTAATGTTATATGGAATGGTAACTCTAATGTTATATGTATATATGTGTGTTTATGCATGGGAATGTAGGCAGTGGCGGAGGTACGCTTAAGGGAGGGGGGTCACCTGACCCCTATGAATTCTTATGATTTTTTTTTACTTTTATTTTGAAGAACAAAAACAGTTAAATGTTGTAAAATGATCATATTGACCCCCATAAGATTTGTTATCAATTAATCTGACCCCATGACTTAAAAAAAAAAAAAACTGTTACCATTTATAACTTCTGGTCAATGCCCATTACCCTAATAATCATTTTATTATCTTTTATCTTGCCGCTATTTTTACAGTTGCCTAACATTGCTATGCTTCAAATACATATATTTAATATTTATTATAATTTTTACATTTTAACCGTTTTGGAATACTAATTAGCGGGTGTATTTAATGTAGGATTTGAAGTGATTTATATTAAAATGACAAATCATGTGTTATTCAAACATCAATTTTCCAAAAGTATTTCAAAATCATATGTTCTTGAATTTGTGATTTTAAAATGTACTATTTTAATTAGTAGATTTTTTAAAAAATATTGTGATTTTAATTTTTTTTTGAAGAATATTTTAGCTAAAATTTTAAAAATTCAAATTTCATGTTTTAAGATGAAATTCTAAAGTACTTTAATCAAAATTATAGCAACTTCCGTAAATAATCTATAATAATCTAAAAACTTACTAAATATCATTTTTTTCAAATCCTCTCAAATTTAATACACCTCTTCTCAATCGTGAATTGAATACACCCCCCCCCCTTAAGTATTAGTAATTGGTAAATACTAACTATTTTGTAAGTTAATATTAAGTATAAAACTCAATTATTTAAATATACTCAATAATTTTACATTATTTAATTAATTATTTTAATAATTAAATAATTTTTAGTATTTAATAAGTTTTTTACGATTCGAATTGACCCCGGTCAAAAATTTGGCTGGCTCCGCCACTGAATGTAGGAACGGACATGGAAGTCTTTTGTCTACGTGCGCGATTCGTTGTCCACTTGTTTATGGACCGGGTGAGGAGAAGTATCTTGATAGGATAATCTCTGATGCAAGATTGGGTTTATTCCTCTTCAAAATCGGCCATCCAAACTCGAAAACCGACTGGATTTACGTGGATAACATTGTATTAGCACTCATGTTAGCGGCCACCGGTTTACACACAGAACATTCTATTGTTGCTGGGAAGGCCTACTTTGTTTCTGATGGTAAATTATATTCTCAATTTGTTTCTTAATATGCTTTCCGTTGATCAATTCATTTGGAGGCTGTTTTTCCGAATACCATAAAAATTCTTGATCTTAGGACATTTTCATTGATGGTTTCTTAGTAGAGATTCTTAAAATTAAAATGAATAAAAAATAGAAAAATATGAGAGAAGATAGAAAAGGGTTCTAGATAAGAAACTATAAGTTTTTAAATAAGAAAGTATGAATTTTAAATAACAACTCCATAAAACACTTGTCTTTCTAGTTTAATTCTTTTTTTTTAATATAAATTTTAATTATATAATTAAACTCAACTAAAATACTATTATTATATTAGTTTAGAAATCCATTTAGGGTCTAATAGATGGAAGTGCTTTTAGGACCATAATTTTCGAAGTCTAAATTAGCCGATAGATATTCCGATTTAAAGAATACTCTTTTGTATCAATCGATTTGAACCGAGGCAGATTCTGATGCTGTTTCTGATGTTTTGTTTTCTTCTTTCGCAGATAATCCTATAAACTTCTTTGAGTTTCTTCAGCCACTATTGAAGAATTTAGATTATGACCTGCCCAAGTCATCGCTATCTATTCCGCTTGCCGTTTCACTTGGAAATATATTCAAAGCAATATACATAATGCTATCTCCATTGCTGAACCAATCGTGGATTCCACAACCATTGATTCTTCCACCAGAAGTTTATAAGGTTTGTCTTCATGATACTAGATAATCTTTTTTTTCAAAGACCGATCTGCTAGAGCTTAATTATAGCTTTTAGAGATGGGGAAAAAAAAGATGAACTGAACCTAATCAAACCGAACCATCTGAATTCAAATTGACCCGAACCATAAAGTTTACTTCCAAACTATTTGGTTGAAATTTTTCTTAACCCAAATATAGTTCGGTTCGGTTCAGTTTCAAACAAACCGAACCAAACCGATAAACCGATATACTTATTTAATTAATTATATTAATGAGTAATATATTTCAAATATTTAACTAAATTTCACTACAAACCCACGTTAAGTTTTGTTTAAAGTCACGTTTTTATTTAGTTTAAGTCACGTTTTTATTTATTTTAAATGGAATAGGTTGGGGTGACTCATTACTACTCGATCAAGAAAGCCAAGGAAGAACTCGGGTACGAGCCCAAGACACAACCCGAAGAAGCTATGACTAAAACCATTTCATATTTTAAAGACAAGAAGAGGAGAGAAGTCGATGGACCGACCATTTACGCTTGGCTTTACTGTATGTTTGAATCGCCTTTCATCCTATCAGTTGCGTGGCTACCGGATATTGGACCTATACCGTGCCTTCGAGCCATTGCACTGTTTGTCTTCAGGTCTATGTTGGCGTTGCGGATAGCGTCGGGGATTGTGGTGACAGTTCACGTGAGTGAAGCGTTCTATGCGTTGTGGCTTGCTCGGAGAGTGGATCCTAAGAATGCTAAAGCTTGGTTTTGGCGAACGCTATTGCTCGCTACGTTCTCCCTTCGTTTACTTTTGAAAAGAGGCAAGGAAGTGAAGCAAGGAACAACAATAAGAGAAGGTCTTCTAACCAATTCATTGTGATCGGTTTAGTGACCGGAGATTCACTCATGCAGGTTTATGATATTAAATCAAGTATTTAAATTATGATTTATCCGTTTGTAAAATTTAAATGACAAGAATAGTCCGCTCGTCAGCATAAAGCTTTTATATAACTTTTAAATTTGTGTATATATTGTTGTATTGCAATTGTTAATGGGAATTCAATATGTAATTTAAATGTTTTTATGATTTGTATAATTTGTATATTATTGAAAATTAATAGAATATTTTTAATACATAGTTTATTATATTTTCAAGAGATTGATATACACAGTGTCCGTCTAATCAAATTTAACCCCAAAAGCATATCTAAAAAACATTGCTTCTATAAGACTAAGGGATATTCCTATAAAAAATTTCAAACCATTATATTAAAGACAATTTTAGTATTTGATATCCTTAATTTTTTAATAATATCACTACAAGAAAACAAGGTGAAAAGTGACGGAATTTTCCGTCACTTTTCCGTCGGTTTTGGCCAAAACCGACGGAAAAATGACGGAATAATTCCGTCGGTTCTATCTCGTCGGTTTTTCAAAATCCGTCGGTTTTCCGTTGGAATTACTGACGGATTTGTGACAAGCGACATCCGTCGGTAATACCAACGGATAACCGACGGCTTAAAAACCGACGGCAAACCAACGGCTTGAAAACCGACGGAAAACCGACAGCTTGAAACCGACGGCTCTAAAACCGTCGGTTTTGCATCCGTCGGTTTTCCGTCGGTTTTAGTACAAAAACTAACAAAAAAAAAAATAAAAAAAAAAATATTTTTATTCATAAACAAGAAATACAATATAGACATATACATATATACATATATATATATATGTATATACAAATAGTCAATACTAAACAAAAGAAATACAAAATATATATATCTATATACACCACGGCACCATCTCCGACGTGCTGTCGCCGCTGCGTTTAACCTCCGACGTCGACCAACTACTTCCGGCGACGAACTGCACCTCCGCTGCTACCACCACGGCACCACCTCCGTAATCGATTCGTTCAGACCGCTGATTTGTTCTCATAACCTCCGGATTCAAGCTCAGATTAGGATTAAGGTACCTGGATCTGGATGAAATCCGATTTGAGCTACGGTCCACTCCGATTTGAGTGACGACGTCTCGTTGAAAGAGATGGAGGCAGAAGACGGTGGATATTCTGAGCTTCATGATCGATGTGACGGAGGAGAAGCAGGAGACTGACGGAGATGAAGAAGTTCGAGCTCTTCGTCGACGACGCGTGGGCCGGAGGATTCGGAGGGTGATCGGTCGTCTTCATCTCCTCTCCTTCTGGTCTTGTTCATTGTTTGTCTCTTCTGTAAAATCGAAGGTCTGATGAATGAGAAAAAAAAATGAAGATGAAGAGAGGAGAAGAGAGGAGACGGCGTATAGATTGTAGGGGTTTTTTTTTGCAACTTAAGATAGCAATTAGGTTAATAAGATTCAATGGTCAAGATCTGAGATGAGATAGAGATCCAACGGCTGAAAAGTTGATCCGGGTAACCACTAAAAACGAAATCTGGGCCTTTGATATGATTTAATCAATGGTCAATATTAAGGATCCAAATAAAGGAATTTTAGCCAATAAAATATTTTTGAATATAATAAATATATAATAATCAAAAAATTAATTTAAAAATCATAGAATTGGTTAAAATATATATTTAAATGTTTAGATATTAGTTTTATGTCAAAATAATAGATTTGGAAAATATTTTTCTTTTATAAATTTTGAATATTAGTTTTAGATATGTTATAGTAATTGGAATTTAATTAATTAGATTTTTTATACTTTAGTGTTTTAGGGTTTGTTTAGGGTATAAGATTTGAAGATTATATTTAAAGTTTTAAGTTAATGTTGAAATAGTATATTTGGAAAATAGTAAGTTTTGAATCTTAACTTTTGGTATATTATAGTAATTAGAGATTTAGTTATTAGATTTTTTGTTTATACTTTAAAGTTTTAGGATTTATTGGGGATTTAGGGTTTTAAATTTATAAGTGTAAGAGATAAAATGCTTAAATATGTATAATGAGTAATTATATTTTGATTTTACAGAGATATATTTTAGGGTATAGGTTTAAAGAGATATATTTTAGAATTTAAGTTAATGTTTGAAAATATTAGATTTTAGTTTTAGATATATTAATAGTTTATATTTTGATTTTGTAGTTTATGATTAAGAGTTTAAGGGTTATAATATGGTTATGATTTAGGGTATAGGGTTTGAAAGGTTATATATGTTTAAGGTTTGAGTTAATGTTTTAAAATAGTATATTCAGAAGAAGAAAAAATTTATTAGTATTGAATATTAATTTTAGATATATTAGTATTTAAAAATTTAATTATTGATGTTTGTTTATGTTTTAGAATTTTAGTTATAGTTTATATATATATATATATATGGTATGAATATTGTGGTATTGGATTTAAAAATAATAGTTTTAGGTATATATAATTAATGGTTTATATTTTGATTTTATAGTTTATGATTAAGAGTTTAAGGGTTTAGGGTTTAGGGTTTAGGGTATAGGGTTTAGGGTTTAGGGTTTTTATGACGGAAAAACGACGGAAAAGTGACAGATAATTTTCCGTCGGTTTTCCGTCAGTAAAAACCGACGGAATCAGATATCCGTCGGTTTTTATGACGGAAAACCGACGGAAAAATGACGGATAATTTTCCGTCGGTTTTCCGTCAGTAAAAACTGACGGGATCAGTTATCCGTCGGTTTTTACTGACGGAAAACCGACGGAAAATTATCCGTCATTTTTCCGTCGGTTTTCCGTCATAAAAACCGACGGATTTTCATCCGTCAATTTTTCCGTCACTTTCCCCCTTGTTTTCTTGTAGTGTATGTGGCGTCTAAAACTTCAAAGCCCTTGACCGTATATACAAACGAGTGGATGTACATTGAAAAAATGAGTGGAACAAGAGGAATATGTATTAGTGAAATAGAAATTAGTGGAATAGTGGTAGTTAAGAGGAATAAAATAAATCAGAAGAATAGAAGTAGAAAAATTAATATTTAGTTAAATGGTAACAATGTAGAGGAATAGAGAGGAAACACAAAATTAGTATTAAATATATATTTTTTGAATATAAAATCAGAATTATTTTTAATATTAATTTTGAATAATTACAAAACTATGTAATAAATAAATAACTATTATTGTATTAAAATTACACATCATAAATATAAAATATATTATTTAACATAAAAGGTTTTATGATATATAAAACAAAATTTTAAAACAATATTATTTAAAATAAATATATTTTAAATATTATTTTGTTTTAAAACATTTGTTTTATGATATATAGAAAAAGTATTATTTAAAACAAAATGTTTTTATAAATCATAAATATTATTTCTTAACTTAGAATCTATTTTTATGGTATATAAAATATTTGTTTTGTGTTTATGGTGAAATATTTTCCATCATAGTATATTTATTGGAATTAATTATTTTTGTGATTTTATCTAATTTTAATTAATTTTAAATGATATAAAAATGTAAAATCTAAAAATCTAAAATATTTACTTTGTTATAATTGAGTTATTGATTATTCAAAAAAACAAAATTCGAACTGTATATAAATATAGTACGAAAATAGATGTTTTGTTTTAATTATAATAAATATTAAAGAGAAAAAACAAAAAATTATAAAACTTGTTACGAAAAGAACAAATTTTAGTAGAATCTTAACTTTTTTCCACCAAAAATTGGGTCCCATCATATTCCATTAGAAAAATAAAAAACAACAAATAGATAATTTTGAGAGGAATTGAGTGTAATCCTTAGTTCCACTAGAATTTTCTATCTGTCCATCCATTTGCATCCGAAGATAACTCATAATTTATTAAATGTTTGTTTCTTTTTTTTGTCAACGTTAAATTTTTTTGTTTCCTAACAATTTATATTTATTTATTTTATTTATTAATTTTCATTTTATTTTTATTTTAATATTACAAAATATTATATTCTTTTACAAGATTTTGTTGTCTAGGCCAAATCAGGAATAATTATGAATTTTCATTATGAATTATGAAGTTGTCAAATAAAATTAGAACTTCTGTCAGACTTATAAAAATAGAAGAAGCTCTGAGTGCCTTGAACCTTGTCAATGTATATAGAAGTGCGTGCAAGTAACAGAGCATCAACTTCAAGTCTCCATCTCCAGTGAACGAACGAGAGGTTGAGAATCTGTAGATTCAGATAACAAAATGGCGATTCCTATGCCTACTCGCCAGCTATTCATCGACGGCGAATGGAGAGACCCCATCTTGAAGAAGCGGATCCCGATCGTGAATCCGGCTACCGGAGATGTCATTGGTAAACCCTAGTACCCTTTTTCTCTCCTCATGCGATCGATTAGATTCACGCTCTTCTGGGTAACAATTTTCTAGTTAGATATCGACATTTCGATTCAGAGCCAGTGCTGAATCGACGTTGGAATTGATCGAGTGATGTGTATGTGTTGGATGAGTTAGGTGATATCCCTGCGGCTACAACGGAGGATGTAGAGGTTGCAGTCAATGCCGCTCGTAGAGCATTTTCAAGGAATAAAGGGAAAGATTGGGCCAAAGCATCAGGCGCTGTTCGTGCAAAGTTTCTACGTGCTATTGCTGCTAAGGTATTCAATTGATGAGATATCTTCAAGTCTCAATTTTGTCCAGACCTTTAATCAGTTTCATGTGATGTATTTGTCTTGTTTAGGTAACGGAAAGAAAGTCGCATCTGGCAACGCTTGAAGCTCTTGATTGTGGTAAACCATTGGATGAAACAGTCTGGGATATGGTACTGTTGCTTCCGTTTTTGGTGAAAATTCGGCATCTTTCTTTGCAGGTTTGATTTTTATGTGCTTTTGTTTGATGTGCTGCAGGATGATGTCGCTGGATGTTTTGAATTTTATGCTGACCTTGCGGAAGGATTAGATGCTAAGCAGAAAGCACCAGTCGCGCTTCCCATGGAGACATTTAAGAGTTATGTTCTGAAGCAACCTATTGGAGTTGTGGGACTTATTACACCATGGTAACTCTTTTGAAACCATTGGTTTTCTTTTTGGGGTTAGCTTGGTTGAATGTTCTTGACACCTATACTCTTAAACTTGGTTTGATGTTCAAGGAATTACCCCCTTCTGATGGCTGTTTGGAAGGTGGCTCCTTCACTTGCTGCAGGGTGCACTGCGATTCTCAAGCCATCAGAGCTGGCATCAGTGTAAGTAACTGTGTATTGTCTTTCTCGTTGTTATGCTTCTGCATTGGTCCTTCTTTTAAGCATTCGTTTGTGTTATGGTTTTTTAACTTCAGCACTTGTTTGGAGCTTGCTGATATCTGTCGAGAAGTTGGTCTTCCTCCTGGGGTCTTCAACGTTTTGACTGGATTAGGTTCTGAAGCTGGTGCCTCTTTGGCATCACATCCTAGTGTGGACAAGGTATTGGCCTTTTAGATATACACATTAAACATAATACAATCCAACTAAAAGGGCTACTGATTACACTAGATTCTTAGTTAATGTATCTGGTTCTTAGAAGCTAAAATGCAAAAGTCATGGTTTGTTGGCAGATTGCGTTTACTGGAAGTTTTTCCACGGGAAGCAAGGTCATGACAGCTGCTGCTCAGTTGGTGAAGGTGATTCAAATTTCTAAGAATCTGCTATATATTTATTCTCTTCTTTTGTTTGATCAAACAATGTCAATCACACATCACTCATGGCCTTGCTGTAGCCTGTTTCTATGGAACTTGGTGGGAAGAGCCCTCTCATTGTGTTTGATGACGTTGATCTTGATAAAGGTGAGTGTCACAGAAAGTAAATCTTAATGGATTGTATATTGTTTGTTTTATGATGAGTAGACATGACTTAGATATCCGGTTAAGCTTTAAAATGAAAATTTTTGTATGTTTTGACGCCTGCAAATGATTATAATAGCTGCTGAATGGGCTCTATTCGGTTGCTTCTGGACAAATGGTCAGATCTGCAGTGCAACTTCCCGTCTTCTTGTTCATGTAAGTGCCAACTGCCAACCAAGTATTTCATATCTTCTGCTTGCTTTTAACCTGAACTTCTCAATACTACATGCGGTAATCCGAGAATTTTATATTCCAAGTTATACGATAAGATGTGTCTATGTAGGTCCATGGCATTGATATTTATATGAAATCAAACCTTTTGGTTGTTATTGCCAACAGGAATAAGTCTCTGCTGGATGCAATTGCTGACCCTTGTCTAATTTATACTGAACATGTCTATAACGTATCAGTTTTATATTTGCAATCTTAGGAAAGCATCGCATCTGAATTCATAGAAAAGCTTGTAAAATGGAGCAAGAACATTAAAATATCAGACCCCTTGGAAGCAGGATGCAGGCTTGGTCCTGTTGTCAGCGAAGGACAGGTAAAATCTCAGTCTTGGTTTGTTCTGTCTTTCTATATTTTGTCATTCTGTAATCGGTTAGCTAAATGTAAATGCACTACTAGAACCACAAAAAAACAAGGAAGAGAAAATTGATGAGTCTTATAATAAGTTGTTTTCTTCCAGAGATTGAGTTCTGTAGTACAGTGATTAATTTTGCCTCCTGTAATATCTGAATTGTACAGCTTCTTGAGCATCAGTCAAATCACATCATCCATATCATATTTTCATTAGGCTTGTCATGTTCTTACTTATTAGATATAGTTTGAACTTCTGTGATCATATAATCTGAATGAGCTGACAAATATGAATATTACAGTACGAGAAAATATTGAAGTTTATCTCAACGGCTAAAAGTGAAGGTGCAACGATTCTGCATGGTGGTTCCCGACCTGCGGTATTATATCTTCCTTTCTTTCATATCCTCGATGCAGTTTCTTCTAGGCTATGATGATGATGATCTCTATATCACATATATATCTCACAGCATCTGAAAAAGGGGTTCTTCATTGAACCAACCATCATAACTGATGTAACCACTTCAATGCAAATTTGGAGAGAAGAAGTTTTCGGGCCTGTTCTTTGCGTGAAAACATTCTCCAGTGAGGATGAGGCAATTGAGCTAGCAAATGATTCTCAGTAAGATAACGTTTCTCTGATCAAGGGCCATCCAATACACTTATGTTTTTAATTTTCTTTACTAATTAAGATCTTATGTGACTGAAATTCATTGATAAATGACAGTTATGGATTAGGAGCTGCAGTGATATCTAATGACATGGAAAGATGTGACCGCGTAAGCCAGGTGAGTGCCGTTTCTTGAACCATTCAGATTCCTTTTTAGTCTTTTACAATACCATCTAGTAACACAAATCAATACTCGGTTCTACTTTGTTAGGCCTTTGAAGCTGGGATCGTCTGGATTAACTGCTCACAGCCTTGCTTTACTCAAGCTCCATGGGGTGGAGTCAAACGCAGTGGGTTTGGACGTGAATTAGGAGAATGGTACGTCTCTTTTCTCTCTCAAAATTTTATGTTAAAGACTTAAACTCTGATAGTTTGCGTACTGAACGATTCTTGGTTTTGGTTGGTTTCTTGTGTGTGTTCAGGGGACTCGATAACTACTTGAGTGTGAAGCAAGTGACTCTCTATACTTCAAACGAACCATGGGGATGGTACAAACCCCCCTGCTAAGTAATGAAGACGTTCATCTGAAAATGGAAAATAAAATGCTCTCTCTTTTAGTTCTGCTTATAACAAGATGTAGTTGTGTTTTGTTTGTTCTTCTGTTCTAGCAATAAGATGTGACATATGACTGATGAAAGATATGATTCACAAAGGAGTTGGATACAAGTAAAATCCATAACAGAAACCAAACTGAAAATAGTCTTACCATAAGATAAAAAGTCACAACTAGAACACTTACATAAGCTTCAGATCCTCTATATGGTCTTGCATAGTGAAGATTTGAGAATGTTTGACCGCTTCCATTCCTTGGATTTCAACTTTGATGACTGTATTTCTCTCGGTATTGTAGTACAAAAGGAACTGATGGTATGACGAACACAAGACAATTTCATTTGTCCGAGTCACTCCAACAAAGCGTACCCACGCCTCTCCAACTATATCATACCACAAATCAGGCAATTTGTATCTACGCTGCGACCATTCCTGCCTTTCAACATCTTCAAGAACCCGAAACTTAATACATGTATAGCTTCCATCCATCGTTTCTTCAGACCCAAGTGAAGCTAATTTACCATGATAGTTTATCAGAGGTGGTGCACAATAAAACGAATGAGGGTATTTAACAAATCTGAACGTCTCCGACCTAACATCAAAGCAAACGATTATAAACTCCCTTGTAGACTTTTCCGCTGGATAATACAGAACACCATCAATGCATACATGGTGATATGTATAGTTAAGAATATGAGGTATAGGACACTCGATCTTTCTCCATGACGGTTCTCCAGTTCCTCCTAGTGTCAAGACTTGATGCTCCTCCGAGACCAGCCATCGACTTCCGTAAAACAACCATGTCATGGACAAGACCTTGTATTGTTTCTCTGTCGGATCATATCCAAAATAGCTTCTTACTCCAATCTTTCTCCTTGAATTCACTTTCGGTAAGGTCAAGGATTTTCCGGTACTAGGATTCAAGATCACCGACACATGTCCCTTACCCTTTAGAACACCCTGAATTCTGAGAAAGACTAAACCTTTAATCGAACTGATTCCAATATCATACGATGAAATTTCATGCGGACATTCATTCGGAATTTTGATACGGTAGCAACTGGAGGTTATAAGAGACGAGTTATCTTCAAGACTTTGAGGTTGAGGTGAGGAGAAGAAGAACACATGACCGTCTTTATAGCATGCAAACAATAGCTCCGGTCTAGCCAAAGATCTGGTTAAGAACAAGTCAGTGAATAAGGGGAGGCGGAGAATGGAAGCCCAGCGTTTCGACACGCAGCGACATCTTGCTATAGTTTTCGCCGGCAGTCTCAAGAATATATCGACAATTAGATCAAATGGGATCGGGTCACCATCAATCAAGGTTTTCGATCGCTTATTAGCTTGAGTAAGGGGACGAAGATCCTCCGACTCCGAGACATTTGGTGGCAGTGTTTCCATGGAAGAAAAACCCTAAAAGAGTCGCTAGCACGGCGACTTTGGCTCTGTTCTTCAAAACGATTTCAGGCAGAGAACAGTGTGACGTGATGGGCTGAGAGTAAGCCCATGTGATATAAAACAAGGGCCTGTATTCATAAGCATGTTGGGTTTAGGTGTTTAATGTATGTATATGATAGGCTCTATAAAGCCCAATTACGCTTGGTATTTGCATGTTTTCCATCGCCAACCGGCAACAAAAACTCTTTTGAGTTTGAAAACATTTCCGGTTCATCTCTAAAACCGGTAAAACCTAAACAATTTTGTCTAAAAAATAGATAATTGATATCTTATACAATAACTATGATTTAAAAGGATGGAACAAATGCAACTATGATGGATCTTATCGAAGCAACACAAATAACTCAAGCATCAGATGGATCATTCGAGACAAAGACGGTACCTATCAAGAAGCGGGACATGCAACACACAGCAAAGCCATCAACCCATTGCAAGCAAAATACCAAGCACTAATTGTATCTATGCAACACTGCTAGAGCAGAAGATACAAGAAGGTAATCTTCGAAGGCGATTGCAAGAATCTGGTCGAAATCATCACCAAAAAAACTAAATTTCGAATTAATCAATTGGAGCCGAGAAGTGTGGAAATGGAAAAGCAAATTTGAGGATGTGCGATTTGAATAGTGCCCAAGACAATCCGATGGAGCGGCCAATTGGTTAGCATCAAGACAAGACCATGAAACCTCAATTTACCAATTTTATAATTTTCCGCCTTTTGTACTCTCCATTTATTACATGTAGATTACCATAGTTCTTCATAATCAATTAAGAAGTTAAAAAATGAAGAAAAAATAGAAGACAGAAAAATTGTGTTAAAAATAGATGATGATGTTTGAAATTATATATGGGATTTGAAAAATTATGATTAAAAGACATTTAAAAAATGCGACTGTATAATGAAAAAACGCATTTTTGACGATGTAAAAATTATATAAAAAATGTATTAAAAATAAATTTGAAATGACACAACAGTTCATTAGTATTTTTTTTTTAAATTGTCATTATTAGTAAATATAATTTCATTTATTAATTAAATTTTAAGTTTTAAAAAGCTGGATTTGAGACTTTTTGTTTAATTTTAAAGTGACACTCTTGGTTTCAAAAGGGGAAGTAAAAGTTCAAAATTATTTTTAAGTTTTAACAGTAAAATCTAAGTGAAGCAACCGTGGCCTATTGGTCAAGTGGTTAAAGCTTTATACTGGCAGGTACTGGGTTCGAATCCCCGAAGACGCAGTTTTACAAGATTAATGGAGGCAAGCTTATAAGAAAGTTTTCAGGAGCAGGTGGAGCCGTTGATCGTGACCGTTGATGGATTCTCGTAGAACGGAGGTAGTATTATCTGTAAAATTGTCCTTGTAATAGTTCTCATAATCTCTATCAGCTTTAAAAAAAAAAACAGTAAAATCTAAACCAAGCACAATCTAAACCGGAAATGAGATCCAATAATTTTACAGCTCCTTAGATCTCGATAACCACAACTTACCAACACACATTCAATTAGATCTTCTCAAAAGCTTGTCTTTGTTTTTCTCCGACGATAAGATCTCCCCTTGTGAAAAGCTTGATCCTTGTTTTGTACCGCGGTACCCATTTCCTGCTCTGTATAGTGAGGCCCAACCAGTGGTGAACTTTTGTGTGTGTGGTTCTCTGCGTCTGTTCAATGGAGGAGAAAGTGGTGGCTGTGATCATGGTCGGTGGTCCAACCAAAGGTAACCGCTCAATTTCCTCCGCAATAGCGAATTCGTTAGATTTGGATTAGTGTTTGAGCATACCCAATACGTCTCTCTTATGAATTTCGGGTATTCACAGACAATTCTGGTCCGAATAGTTATGTTATGTGTTGTGATTCTGTTCGAATCTTGGATCCACAGGTACTCGATTTCGACCATTGTCCCTGAATATTCCAAAGCCTCTGTTTCCTATTGCGGGACAACCAATGGTGCATCACCCTATTTCAGCTTGTAAAAGGGTACACTTTTTGACTCCCCAGATTTCAACTTCAGATCAATGGTTGATGATGAAGTCAATCTTTTATTGTATGCAGATTCCAAATTTAGCTCAAATCTATCTTGTTGGCTTCTATGAGGAAAGGGAATTTGCACTTTATGTCTCTGCCATTTCCAATGAACTCAAAGTTCCTGTCAGGTTTGATAAATCTCTCATCTTTTTCCATCTCAATTATCAGTTGCTCATTTATGTAGCTCTCATCTTTCTTCTTTTTGGGATTTCTTTAGATATCTGCGTGAAGACAAGCCACATGGTTCAGCTGGTGGGCTGTATCACTTTAGAAATCTTATTATGGAAGATAACCCGGTTAGTCTCCATTGAATCATTCCTCTGCTCAATTGTTTTATGATCTAAGTGTTTATTCTTCTTCACATCTGAGTTCTTGTGTCTTCTTCCTTGCAGTCTCATATCTTCCTACTTAACTGTGATGTTTGCTGTAGTTTCCCCTTGCCGGAAATGCTCGGTATGTACCTTTTTTGTTAAGTCTGAATCTTGTGTGGATTCATCTTTTGGTTTTGAGATCGTTCTTAGTTGATACTTTAATTCAACAGAGGCTCATAGGAAATATGGTGGAATTGGAACTCTTCTTGTGATCAAGGTTTGCGATTTGAGTATAAGATTAGTCTTGTTTTTTTTTTTTTTCTGGTCGATTTTTTCAAAGTTGCTGATTATGTGTTTTGGTTTTTAGGTCTCTCCTGAATCAGCAAACCAATTTGGAGAACTGGTTGCAGATCCAGTTACTAATGAGCTGCTTCATTACACCGAGAAACCCGAAACTTTTGTATGTACATATCACTGGGATGACTAAAGCATCTTAAAGATTTGATTCTGATGTTTTTAATCTTGGAAACACAGGTCAGTGACCGTATTAACTGTGGTGTTTATGTATTCACACCTGACATTTTTACTGCCATAAGAGATGTTTCCTCTGAAAGGAAAGATACAGGTAAAGATCTTACAACATAGTGTATGCTTTCTTCTCTTAGTAGTATACATCTTCAAAGTCCCTCTCATTTTTGTCCTCGGTTTCTTGTTCCCTTTTGTTTGTCTTAGCAACTCTGAGACGTGTTTCCAGCTTTGAAGCTCTTCAACCGGCAACAAGGTTTGTCGATTGTCTCTTCATACATAAATGAACAGCCTTTGAACTGAATCATCTTCTTAAGATGATATGTTTTCACCCCTTTACAATAGGATCCCTGCAGATTTTGTAAGACTGGATCAAGACATCCTTACACCTCTAGCTGGGAAGAAACAGCTGTATACTTACGAGACTATGGATTTCTGGGAGCAAATTAAATCTCCAGGGTATGCCTTGCCTTGTCTTTCCATGTTTAGCAGCAACTGAAACAGGGAAAGTGTTATGGCTCTGACTTATGGGTTGTCTTTTGCTCAGAATGTCGCTGAGGTGCTCGGAACTCTATCTTTCCCAATATTGGTTGACCTCTCCGCACTTGTTGGCTAGCTGTGATGGAACAACGACTGCCACTGTGATTGATGATGTTTACATACATCCTTCTGCTAAAGTACACCCAACTGCAAAGGTAAGTAACCACTGGTTGAAGCAACCTCTTGTTATTCCACTTTTATCACAAATCATTTTGTTTCGTCTGTTAACAGATTGGTCCCAACGTCTCAATCTCTGCAAATGCTCGTGTTGGACCGGGTGTCAGGCTTATAAACTGTATCATCCTTGACGACGTTGAGATCATGGTATGTCTTCTTAGATCAACAGGCAAACTTCTCTTGGGATTGACTCTTCAGTGACTGTTTTCTCAGGACAATGCAATGGTGACAAACTCAATCGTTGGTTGGAAATCTTCAATCGGGAGATGGTCCCGTGTCCAGGCATGTTTCTCTCTTCTACTCATCTGTTAAACGGTCTGACTTATTCTGTTTATGTTTGGTGTCCTTTACAATCTTGAGCCTGAAGTTTTACTTTGTTGATCACAGGCTGAGGGAGTCTACAATTCCAAACTTGGAGTTACAATTCTCGGTAAGCTGTTTACAGACAGACAGAGCAGAATCTCCTTATAGACAGAAAACTAACTCTGAAATATAATGGTTTCAGGAGACTCGGTTGTAGTTGAAGACGAGATTGTCGTGACCAGCTGTATTGTTCTTCCAAACAAGACACTCAACGGCAGTGTACAAGACGAGATAATCTTGTAATTTAAACAAAGGAACCATCCCAGGGGAGCCATACCATCTCCATCCGATTGAATGTTTACTGGAGATTCACAGAAGAAATATTTGAGAACTCATTCACATGAATCATTTATTTACATCAAAAACTTTCCAATTTTGTATCAGATTCCATCACCTATACTTAGTCACAGCTACTGTAAAAGGCACTGAATTTTGGCTCATGATAATAAAGGACTCTGTTCTTGCTATATATCCCATGAAGCTCTCTGGAAACGTTATCAAAGTTTACCAGCCACTACCATATCTTTTTCTCATAAACTTGTTTGTGACACTTACGTGGCACCTTATGATTGGTTCCTTGATGCCTTTTTCAGACCGTTGAGACTTGAGAGGTTAGAAGCCATTACGGTCTTATCTCAAACTCCCAAGAACACGGAGAAAATTTCTTGGTGGTCTCTTCAATGGCTTTCTCAGCGACTCTGTCTCAGCTTTCTTCTCTTTCAACCATCTCATCTTCACTTCCACTTTCTCCTAGAAGATTCCCTCTTCGTCATCTTCCTCAATTCACAGTCAAAGCAGAGTCAGAGAAAGAGAAACAGAGCACACAGGCTAAATCCGAAGGGGAAGCATCACCATCATCATCAGCTCCAACCAAACCTAAAACTCTTCCCAAGAAACCGGTTTACTCGAGTCAGTTTCCTCACTTATGTTTGAATCCAATAACAAGATATTGATACTTCTTTGGATTTTTTGTTGTGGCTGAGTAAAACAGTGAAGAAGGGTCAAATCGTTCGTGTGGAGAAGGAGAAGTACCTCAACAGCATCAATGTAGGTTCCATACCTTTCTCTGTTTTGAAGCTTCCATCTTTGAAATCTTGTTTCTGAAACTTTGTTTCCTGAGATCACAGTACTTATCAGTTGGGCATCCTCCTTTCTACAAAGGACTTGATTACATCTACGAAGATCGAGGCGAGGTATAACCTGAATTCAATCCCTTATTGCCAAGAAGTTATCTCAATCTCGCTAAAATCTTGCAGGTCCTGGACATTCGTGTCTTTGAGACAGGAGAGTATGCACTTGTAAGTTTCCACACAAATTGTTTATTCTGTTTCATTAGCCATAAAGAGAGAGAGAGATTGATAAGCTAATGTATTGCTGAGATTAGGTTGGATGGGTTGGTATCCCAACCGCACCAGCTTGGCTACCAACAGATATGCTCATCAAGGTACTCAGAATTTCTCATTACATGAACCGTTAAGTATCAGTGTCTTCCATATCAAGTTCATGATTGTTTTCTGTGTTCTGCAGTCTGAGAAACTTGTTTACGAGCGACTATAGAGACCAAAGGTTTCCAAGAAGAATGAAACTGGTACGAAGGTTGTCTGCTAAGCTAAGATGAATGTGCCAAAGGTTCTGACAAAGAATCAAATGGTTACAAAACTGTTCTGAATGTAAAGAATGTGATCAGACTGAATCTTACAATAAGAATGCAGCCTCAGTAGTTGCATTACAAAGACTGTTCTGACACACTCCTTGTTCTAACCTACCCACAAGATTGTTCCTGATGAAACTAATGAAACAAAAAGAAAAGAAATGAAAAAACCTATTGACGTTTCATGAAAGTCTCCATCATCTTTCTCTGTTAAGCTCTGTCAAGTGCTTTAAACGATGGAGACAAACGAACTGTACCACGACCACGTTGCTGGAAACTTACTTCTCCACTGTTTCTACTTGTCTGCTCATACTTCTTCCTGCAAGACGGGCAACATCCATCGTGTTCATTGATCCGCATAACGCAGAAGAGACATAACTTAAACGTGCAAGGACATGGTGAGAAGAGTAAATCCGTTGCATCCATCTCTTCAAAGCAAATAGGACATTCCATTATCTCATCAACTTCTTTCTTCTGATCAGACTTCTTCTTCTTCTTATTCCTCTTCTTTCTACTGGATTTGGGAAGAATCGCCTCTACTGGTGAAGGTTCTTGCTTCCTCTGGCTTGTGTCTGGATTTGGATCTTCTTCATCAAATATGTCTAATGCATCGCTAAACTCATCCCACTTTTCATAAGTATCATCTGCATCATCGAAAGCTTCTTCCTCCTCTTCCTCTATGATCTGGTTAGAACAGCAGAAGCAGTCGTCCCAACTCTTAAGACTATCGGAATCTTTGTTCTTGAGGACACTCGTTGGGCTACTACTAGCAGACAGATCAGTCTCATCGTCGTCATCACTACCATAATCACATTTGAGGAAGTCGTAGCTTGGTAGTTCATGATGATGATCATCACTCCAAGCTTGAAGGTGAGAAAATCTCTCGCTGAGTGTTTTTATATCAGGCGGTTTGTCTCGTAAAGATGTCAGTCTAGAGCAGTTAGATTCCTCTTCACATAAATTTGCTCTCTTCCCTAACATTTATACAAACAAGAAATCAACATTCACAAGATTGATCAAAGATCTGAAAAGAAACGACACTGGAAACTAAGTTTCTACTCGTCGTAGTCGTCTTACATTGAGAAATCAAATGCCTGCGACGAGCATCAATCTTCCACTGTTTCAGTTTCCAAACCCAATTAGCCTCCAAACAAGATTCAACGTATATATAAAGAACGAAACAACGCACAGATTATCAACAAGAATTTCCATAAGAAACTATCCATAATCACAACGAAACTACGATCCCTGAATCAATTATACAGTACTGAGCATTCACAGTCAGAATCTGGGAACAATTTCGCGGATTTACACAAAGGCCATAATCACGCATAACTGTTTATATACTTTTCTTTGAAATCACGCATTTATATTCAATCCAAGAAGCGAACGGATTCAAATCGAGTCGGAATAAATTCAGAGAAACTCACCTTCCGTTTCTTGAAGAAATCTCTCGAAATCGGAGACCCAGGAAGTAGTTGAGAATCTGTGATCGAATCAGCAACCATGACTATCGAGAGAAGCACACCGATGGACTCGCACGAGCACACGGAGTAATGTCGAATAAAAAGCAAACCCTAATCCCCTTAATCGGAGGTATAGAGAGAGAGAAATGGGAATCGGAAACTGCTCTGGGACGTTCCTTGTATTTCTCAGTCTCCGATAACCCAAGCCTCTGTAAGTCTGTATGGAGAAGTAGAAGCGGTATATAAACCAGGTTATTGCTCGATTCAAAAATTTACCCCGAATTGATTGTGTAATTACGTAGCGATACCCCTAGTGTTTTTTGATTGGTCATTGTTATGGCAAAAACGACGTCGAGTCGCTGGGGTGTTGACTCTTATCGCTTTTTGGTCTATCGGTTCAAACTTGTACTACAAGGCATATACTGAGTTTTTTTTTTTTTTTTTTTTTTTTTTTTTTTTTTTTTTTTTTAAAGGATCATATATTTAAAAGCAGAAGAAAAAAATGATACAAGCCCAAAACTAGAGTTTATGCCTTATGACAGCATTAGTTAAGCCCATTAAGAAACCCATAAGCTTTAATCAAACCAATAACAAAGGGAAATGAGAGTGGACGATTCTGGAAGTTTTGGGAGATGGAAATAGTGATCGAGTGATCAATATCGATCTCGGAGACAGTCTGGATCGTGATGAGAAATTAAGCTGTTGTCGGAGTGGTAATTAGAGACCTGAGAGGAGCTGCAGAAGCTATCCAGAATTGCATCATTTCTGAGCTTTTGGCCGGGTTAGCTTCACGGAATGAGGAGATCTTGTTGCGAATTTGTGTGTCGATAAGAGAGATGATTGTATCTGCAGATCGGAAGACGCCACGGTGAAGTCTTGAGTTCCTTTCTGTCCAGATGAAGTATACAACTGCTTGCCAAGCAATTAGAGTGACTCGCCGATGATTCTTGTTCCCTTGTAAGTTTTCCAGCATCGAAATTGTTTGATCCCAGTCCCTTGTAGCAGTCAACCCACATCTCATAGCAGTATTTGTCCAAATTGTCCAAGTGTAGCTGCAGTGAAAGAATAAATGATTTCTGTCCTCCCAATTATGATTGCAAAGAAGGCAATTGTGATCAACTTGTAATCCCCAGGAGATCAGCCTCGCACGAGTAGGACATCGGTCCAGGTTGAACAACCAAGCCAAAAAGCTGTGTTTAGGAATCCCGCCTGAATTCCAAATGACCCTACACCAAGATACCGCAGGCAGAGGGTGGTGAAGAAGAGAATAAATCTGACCTGTAACATAAGTTTTTGTCTTGATGTTCCCCGGTTCCCAGCTATAAGAATCATTAACATCTGTTAAGTTAAGAGTTGATAGAAAGGCTTGCAATGAAACTTGATTGTCTGATCTAGCTGCCGGAATTTGCCAGTTTCCATCACGATGGATGTCCCTGAGTGTTGAAGTCGGAGCGATGGTACGCCTGAATGTCGGGTCGTTGATGAACAAAGTACTCAAACTGCCAAGCGGAGACCAATGATCTAGCCAAAAGTAAGTATCTGCTCCATTCCCAACTTTTACCTTAATCCAATCAAAAACCAGATGCCTCATACGTATCAATTTGTTTACGAGCCACGGGTGCTTTTGTTTCTCCTTGATTTTCCAGAAATTGCTGAGGCAACCACCAAGGATTTCTTGTTTAAACCAACCCACCCATAACGATCCGCTACGAAAAAACAGGAGCCATATTAACTTGAGAGAGGAAGCCACATTCCATGTGTTCAGATCCTTTAGCTCCAATCCACCTTCTAGCTTAGGCGTAGTAACGGTAGACCAAGAGACACGAGCCGAATACTTCTGGTCAATTTGTCCACTCCATAAGAAGCTGTTACATAGGGAGTTGATGATCTTGATAATTGATTTTGGCAGTATGAATGAGGAACACCAGAAATGAGTAATTCCGCTTATCACAGATTTTATAAGGAGCAGTCTTCCTGCGAAGGACAACGAACGAGCAGCCCATGAAGATATCTTGCCTTTCACCGATTGGATTAATGGTGCGCAGTTGAGCTTTGATAGCTTCTTGGAGGTTAAAGGAACCCCTAGATATCTAATGGGTAAATTTCCTCTTGAGAGCCCAGTGGAGGAAGCAATAACCTCAGATTCTTGCTCAGTAAGTCCGCAAGGATAGAAGGCGGTTTTTTTCACACTAATGGCCAGACCTGAGAGAGCTTCAAAGTCTTTTAGGATTTGTAAAGTGTTTTGAACCGATTGAAGCGAGCCTTCTACAAATATCAAGAGATCATCGGCAAAGCATAGGTGGGTGAGCTTTGAGGCTTCGCAGTCTTTATGATACTTGATTTTCCCAGATAGAGCAGCTTCATTCAGCATTATGGAAAGACAATTCATGGCTATCACGAAGAGATAGGGAGACAAAGGATCTCCCTGTCTAATTCCCCTTTTCCCTTGGAAATAACCTTGAACTGTGCCGTTGAATCCAACTGAATAAGTAGGAGATGAGATGCAAGAGTATATCCACGTGAGATACAAGTCTGGGATCTCTATAGCACTAAGAACAGACATGATGAATTCCCAACGGATGGTATCGAAGGCTTTGGCGATATCAACTTTGATGGCTATTCGTTTTGGACCCGTGTCTTTATGGTAACCATTGAGGATGTCTGCTGCTAGAACCGTGTTCTCTATTAGCAACCTTCCTTGAACGAATGCAGTCTGATTTGGAAGTATAAGATGAGGCAGGATTGGCTTCAGCTTGGAGACTAGGATCTTAGAGATTGTTTTGTAGATAGTATTGCAACACGAGATGGGTCTAAAGTCGGTGATATCTGTAGCTCCTGGTTTTTTTGGTATCAGCGCAAGAATTGTAGAATTTACAGCCGGAGGAAGGAAACCAGATTCAAAGAAGGACCCTATGGATTGAATTGTTTCAGTACCCAAAATGTTCCAAGCCGCTTTGAAGAAACCCGAAGAATATCCATCTGGTCCTGGAGATTTGGATTGATTCAGTTTGAATAACGTCCTCTTGATTATTTCAGGAGATGGCATAGTCACAAGTATACGCTTTGTATCTTCAGAGCATCTAAAATCTGTGAGTCCCTGAATGAGCTGCGGTGAGACGTCTAGAGCAGTGAGAGTTGATGGTGCCAGGGTATTGGAGAAGTGGGAGACTGCCAAATCACTCATGAGCTGGGGATCAGTAACCGAAATACCAGATGGCAGAGTGAACATCCGGATAGCGTTGTATGCAGCTCTAGCAACACATGATCTGAAGAAAAAGGTTGTGTTCGAATCACCTTCCTTTAACCAGTTAATACTAGACTTTTGTTTGAAAAAAGCCTCCTCCACATTTCTCAGCATAGATAGCTTTGATTGCAGCTCTTTTTGCATCTGAAATAGAATGGGAGAGGGTGAAGCAAGAACCTGAACCTGCACATCTAGAAGTAAATCGTTAGTAGTTTTAACTCTCTCTTGAATTTGTGAATAATTATCTCTGTTTAGTTTTTTGAGAGAACCCTTGATTACTCTAAGCTTATAACAAAGCTTTGACAGGTTAAGTGCCGGGACTCCTAGCTGCAACCACGCTGTCTCTACCGTCCGAATAAAGTCTGGGTGCTTGGTTAGGAAGTTATAGAATTTAAAAGGGCGGGTTCCAGTTTGGGGTAAAGGACAGGCTAAATCGAGAACAGCTGGGCAATGGTCAGAGAGAAGGCCCGGCGGAAGGAAATTTACAGAGCTAAGAGGGTGAGCAGAAAGCCAGTGAGGATTGGACATGAATCGATCGAGTTTTTTTGCAATAGGAAGAGCAGGCTGGTTGTTGGTCCAAGTAAGTGATGGGCCTTGGTAACGGATGTCAGAGACATCAAGCTGGAGAAAGGTGTCTTTGAGTTCAATCATAGCCGAAGTTAAACCGTTTGTTGTTGCTTGAGAGTCTTCATTATAGTGCAGGATTTGATTAAAATCACCCCCCAAAATCCAGGGGACATTATGAAGGTTGAAGCGCTGATGCAGCTGGAGTAACTCAACATACAAGTCTGACCTTTCTTCAGCCACATTGGATGCATAGACAGCGGTAAAGGTGAAAGGCAATGTACCAGGCAGCTGAATCTGGTAAGAAGCTGATTGTTTGGACTGATGGAGAATCTGAACCGTGACCGATGAGTTCCAAATTAGGATGATCCGACCATTATCATCTTGAGAGTGGTTTGAGCAGTAACTCCAACCGGGACAAGCACTAGACATGACAGAGGAGAGATTATGAAGCTTAATATGGGTTTCTAAAAGGGCTCCAAAAGAGGGCTTATACATATTTAACCAAGCATTAAAGGGCTTATGCTTCTCCGTATCGTTTATACCACGGAGGTTCCAAAAAAAGGTTTTTATATTCATTGGGATTTTGGGAAAGTCTCCTCTAAAGAAGAGAGAGACTTGGGTGAACAAAAAAGGTTAGTTGGTACATTAGAGGGAAAGGAATTAGCGCGTTTATGATGTTTAGATCGCAAAAGAGGGGTTGTTAAAGAGGCTAGCAAAGAAGGATTAGAGGATAAATCTGGTGTGGACAAAGGAGGAGAGGGGTGTACAGGTGGGCAAGCATTCAAAAAAAGGGTCTGAACTTGGTTTATCTCAGAGAGGGGAGAAAGGACAGATGACACTCCAAAAATAGGAGAAGAGGATTGGGTGTTCTTGGCTAATCCTGTCAATAAAGGGTCTGACAAGTTTGGTTGTGGAGTAATAGTAACTGAATCAGAAGCAGTAGCTGTGTTTGAAGTTTCTGGACGGACGGTTGAATCAACATTTGATGAAACAGTAGGATTGACAGTAGTTGCATCAGATGGAGCAGCCTTCATACTAATAGGTGTAGTTGCTTGCACTGCATCAGGTGGGTTACTCTCAGAAACAAGCGCAGATTGTAGCTCTAAACCTGCCACAGCCACACTGACTTGTGACACACTATCATTCCCTGAGCTCGTAACAGGCTTTTCCACCCATACTTGATCTGTAAGCAAACAATTTTTCATTATGTGACCTACTTCCTTACAATGGGAGCAGATTGGAGGGAGCCAGGGGTAAACAACAGAGAGTTCTCTTATTGATCCATCTTCTCGTAAGATTTCCACAATATCCGGTAAAGGAACAGTTACATCAGCTATCACCTTAATGTGGGCTTCAGTTACAATGGTGAGATTCCTAGTAAACTCATCAACTTCTTTAGGGTCTCCTAGAGCTCCTCCAATTCTGCTCCATCCCTCAATGGTCATAAGATCAAAAGGCACATTTTTGAAATGAGCCCAAATAGGAATAGCTGTAAGCGCAGAGGTGTCCGCCTTAAGGTTGGAGCTCCATTCGTAAATTCTGAACATAGAAGTTCCAACATACCACACACCTTTCTCTATAATCTTCTCTCGGATGAAGTCATTAGGAACTCTCACTAGCATAGACCTTTGTATAGGGTTAAAATGGATTTCCAGCCTTCCACCTTTTCCCCACATATGATTCAAAACATTCTGAATCTGGGTGTATGAAGGAGCCTTGCCTAGAAAGTAGCCAACAAGGAAATCTTTGTGTTCAGCTGCACCCCTTTCATAAACAACATCAGGGACACTAATCCTCCTTTTGCCTGTTTCAGATATGGTGAAGGAGTCAATTTTCTGAAGAGCCCTTACTTGGGATTTACGGATTCTCTCTACCAGAGTTCTTTTTACTGGAGCAGTAGTGACGGGTATAGAGGATGAACAGGGGATAGCTTGAGAATGGGGAACATGGCCAGTAGAAGGTAAAAGGGAGGGTGATGAAGCTGTAGGAGCTGAGGCAGGGAAAGAGAGCTCAGGGACTGGTAATATTTGAGAGGTCGAGGATGAAGAGGGACAAGAGGTTGACAGAGCGTTAACAATAGATGATAGAAGAGCTGAGGTATTAACCAGAGCAGAGGATTGAGGTATAGTTGAACGGTACTGTTCATGAACAGTGAGTTTAGGGATTTGGTTTACCAAAGAGGAAGAAGAAGCAGCTATTGAGCAGTTTTTAGGAAGAACCTTAGATCTACTCTTAGGAAGAGGAGAAGAAGGTACAACACCAGTTTTAGAGGTAGCTAAAGAAGCCACAGTAGTATTTGAAGCACGAAGAGAAGAAGGGGACGCAGAGGACAAAGGAGGGAAGGAGGAGAGATAGGACGGGTCAGGGGGAGTGGGAGGGTTAGGGGGGTCTGGGGGGTTTGGGTGGTTAAGCAGACCATCCGGCGGTGACAGCAGCGGGGGCAAAACGGAGACCAGCGGCGCAGGGAACCAGGGGTTCTCTGTTTTTTTCTCTCTCATCTCACGTATGTTATGATATTTCAAATATTACTAACTTTGAGGACACGTATATACTGAGTTTTTCCATAAACAAATTATTTTCCTACAAACAAAACTAGGAAAAAGGGATACATTTTCAATGGTTAAGCAACACCATTTGATTACCTTTTTATCAGTATATAAGAATAGTTTTTAGGCCCTCCATTTGAATACCCTTTCAATATATATGAATAATTTATTATATTAAAAATGTATATTACCATTATTAGGAAGTTCTATTATTTTAAAATAGCATACACTAGAAACTCTATAAATTAATTTGATAAACTAATACTTCGATTTTTTTTTTCAATAACTCAATTAATTAATTAATTTATTGAGATATTAAACTTTATAAATACGTTTTAAATCAATTATTTTTTATAAACTAATAATATTTTTAATTAATAATATATATGTATCGCGATATTAATAATGTATAGTGTTTTTATTGTATAACCATTTATTTATATGAATTTAATGTTTATGGTTCTTAGATTGATTTTAAAGATTGTGGTATTTAGAAAATAAACAATGATTTCTTAAATTCATACATATTATTTATGATTATGATTTTTTTTAATTAGCTGAAAGATTAAACTTAAATCTTTATATTAATTGAGAAGTGCTTTTAGCTTTATATTCACTATCAAAATGACTGATTACTTATTTACCATTAATGAAATTAAGTTAATTACTGTATTAACCTTAGCTTATATTATTTTTTTATTTTATTTTATTTATTTTAGAGATAAATACAATTTAATAAATAATAATATAATAAATACGAAAATACTTTTGAGTATAGATTTAATTATTGATAAATATGATTGTTGTAAGTACTAATATTCTATATAATAAAATTATATTATTTATATAAATTTTGAATTTAGATAAATATAAACGATAATTAATATGTAGATTAATATTTATACATATTTATACATATATATATAATTTTAATTTATTATAATTAATAGAAAATATATTTACATAGTAAATTTAGATATTTATATATATAATTTATTTTGTTTATTACTTTTAAATTTATATATATAAACTATAAAAATAATAATAATATAAATAGAATAATGTTTATATTATGTTTAATAATAATTAATATTAAATTGATATTTTAAAAAGTATTTATTAATGATTGTGCTCGATAATTGAAAAATAGTATTTAATATATATATATTTATTTATAAAATCAATACATTAATTTATTTTGGCCTTATATTCATTCTCAAAATATTTAATTACTAATTTACCATTAATAAAACTATGTTAATCACTATATTAACCTTAATTTATTTCATATTTATCATATTATTTTTAACTTTGAATAAAAAATGGAAAAAATAAGTTGAAATAATAAATATGAAAGTATTTATAAGATTTTTAATTTTATTTCAGAGATTTACATAATCTTCAATAAAAAATTAGATGATAAATATAAAAACGTTTATGAATATTTTTAAATATTAATAAATATTATTTCTAGAATTTTATAGTAAATTCGTATTATTTATATAATTTTGAATATATATATATATGATAAATATTTTAAATATGATATATATTATTTATTTTAATTAAACACAAAATATATAGTTACAATTTATTTTTATTACTATTAATTTTATTTATAATAAATTATAAAATATTTCATTAAATATAATAATGTATGTATGTCATTATATTAAATTCAAACCAGTAATTGTTTTAAATAACATTATATGTAGTTATATTATATCTTTTTCCAATAATGCATATGAATGTAGCTTCTGAAAATTAGCAAATTACTATGAGTCTATAACTATGTAAACTGGATTCTAAGAATTTAGTAACCTAAAAAAACATTTGCATAACCGAAGTTAATACAAACATAATATTCCCACAAATCCATATTCCATGAATAACTTTGACCAAGTGATAAAAACTGAGTATTTGATTTAAAAAAAAAAGACTTCGTTAGATTATTTAAATCAAATGGTAGAAATACCATCTCTCGGACCATCCAAACGTAAGAATGTCGATTTTCCATCTTCACATAAAGACTTCTAGTCAAATGTAACATTTTATATATTAGACGAACACTTTTACTACTGAAGCTAAAGCTACATTCTTTGATCAACCATGGACTAGGGCTTCAAGGTTACTTGCAAGTCTTGGGAGGTTCCTACTGGTTAACAAGTTCTGCTGTAAAACCGTTCTTCTTCGAGAATGGTACAAGCTGCACCCAGAAAACAAAACAATAAACAAACAAACAAAGCCAGGACCTTGGACATCATATACATAAACCACCCATCAAAACTGGACAATTAAACCGGATATACAACAATGAAAGGCATTACTAGTGAAATCAGCTTTGAGACCAAACATTTAGATGCATGTTGATATTTACTAACCTGCCGAGCCACCTGTGCTATGCATAGACTATCCCGAGAGGATTCACCCGTGAAGTTAGGCTTCAGAGATTCCAAATAACCATCGTCTTTCTCCCCAGTCTTCTGTTTCATGTTTTTGATGTCCTCAGAGGATGAGTCTCCTTCAAGATTGCTTAAAGCCTCCTTCTTTCTCTTCCTCTTGAATGTGTACACGATACATCGGTTCTTATTTTCAGGTTCCCTCGGAGATGCCTTTGAAGGTATTGGAGAGCCAAAATCCATTTGAGAAGTGTTTTGAGACACCATTGGGTCTTGTCCATCTCTAACAGAGGATATGGAGCCAGTGGCATCAGCACAACCAGACTTTTCTAACGCCCCTACACTTTTAAAAGACGAAACTTTGTGAAGACATACTCCATCATTCACATCTCCTACTTCTACACAGGAAGACATATCTCCATTGGTCATACTCCTGCGTTTTGTCAGAATAGACGGAAGAGTGTGGTGACAACGATCCATGTTATCTTTAGAAGAACACCGTTTAATACTATTTAATCGAGTCGAAAATGGATTTTTTGTTATCCCATTAGCCACCACCGATCCACTTTGTTCAACTGGGATGCAAGAACCTACAGCTCCTAATCTCTCTTGACTGCTAGAAACCTCAGGCACTACAGAAACTGCTGCATCACTGTTTCTCCGACAAGAGTCTTCCTGACTATCACTTTTAAGATATGTCTGACCATTCATAACTTTCTTGAGCTCATCACGAAGTACTCGCAATTCCATCCTCAGCTCTCCTACAATATCTTCAGCTTCTCCAAGCTGAGCTTCAAGTTCTTCAACCTTTTGTTGCTGCTTCAAGGACATCATCTCTGTCTCCTTGACCTATATAATAACCACAAAGAGGTTCTTTATAATTAGAGTTGAGGAGCATATGCAAAGCCAGCTACATCCCCATACTGAAAATTTATTTACTTAAAACTTGTACACTGAAATGGGAGCATAGGCCAAACAATTTGTGTAAGCCTCACTAACAAAAACATTGAAAAAGAATCTACTCAACTGAGTGGTGGATTCAGAACATGCTGCTAAGATCTATTTGACACTAAGCTACCCAAATGGTTTCACTTACTGGATCAGCTTTAAGTTTAGTTATTGTACCTTGGAATCATACATCTGTTTAAGCCTAAGCAACATATTGACTGCTTCATCTCTAACCGTCACAAGTTCTTTCTGATACCTACGCGCCTTCTTCTCAGAAATTATCACACGCGCCGCCGCCTCTTTCGTTGTGTTCAGTATTATATCGGCGTAGGCTCTCTTCAACGCCGCTAAGGTCTGTTAAAAAATCGAAACAAACGATCAAATCATCGAAAACCCAGAAAGAAATCACAAAAACCCACATCCAAAACACCAATTTACATCAAAATTAACGAAATCGGAGACAAAGTATCTGTCAGATAAGATGAAATACGGCATAGAAGAAACAGAACGAAATTTAAGAGAACTCGAAATCGAAAATAGGAACTTAATAGCGGCGGAGATTGATCGGAAAAAGGTAGTTATACCTCTGGGTCGGCCATTAGAGCTGATAATGCGGTTGCGGAGAAGCGATTTTGATTTTTCCGACCAAGGTCGAGGACTCGCCAAGAAGAAAGAAAGAGAGGCGAAAAAGGGTAGTTTCTTTTTTATTTTACTTGAAGTGTCTGTCTGTTAGGAAAAGGTATCAAATGACTTCTTTGCCCATGACGAGTTCATTTTATTACGTAATGGCAACTCACACGTCACGTCAGCCTCTGGTCCGTAAACTGCTAACGGCGGTGCGGTTTCCCTTTTTTGGCGTCAAACTATTCGTAATCGCTTCACTTTTAACAATTTAGGCAATATATATATTAAATGCTTTTAACGACCCACACTTCAATTTATTACCTCATTTAAATTTTCACAGTCAAACACGTAGGACTGGACATTTTAACCGAAACCCAAATCTGAATCCGATCCCGATTCGAATCGATTTTTAAAAAAATATCCGAATGAAGCTTAAATCAAAATATTTCGAGTATTAGGTACTACTCGAACCCGAACCGAACTCAAAAGAGTACCCAAAGTAATTCAAAGTTTAATCTAATTTTGGTTAGTTCTGATACTTTCAAATATTTTTGAGTAGTTTGTGTAGCTTTTGTTTTTATATTTTAGGTAATACATATTTTTGAGTAATATCTAATATTTTTAGGTAATTAAGTATATGTTTTATGAGATAATTGAATAATTAAATTATTTTTGAATATTTTTAAATATTTTTTTTCGAAGTTTTCAGAAATTTTATAGTAATTTTGGGTATCTAAACCCGATTCGAATTCGATATGTCCCGACTGAACACGACCCGATATTTAAAAACACTCAAACGGGTTCTCTAGTTCTAAATCCAAAAAACCGAAAACCCAAAAAATCTGAGCCAAACCCGAATAGGTACCGAACGCCTAACCCTACAAACACCCATCAATTTACTGCGTCATCAACTGTGTAATTTTTCTTAATAATATCAACATAAGAGTAATATTCAACTCGGATCATATATCATAAACCAAAATTTAAATGCCCTTTTTTCATCTAAAAAATTATTATATTAAACCAAAGAATGTTACAACATAATATAAAACCAGAACAAACCAAAATTCTAGACGAAAAATAAAGATCGGTCATTAACTTGATACTAGTAAAAAGATGAAATAGTAAGTAAAAAAAACTGGAAAAACAAATTTACGTCCCAAAAAAAAATATTTATCATCAGAAATTATATATACTAATATAATTTGTTCGCACCATGTGCGAAAATAAATATTATTAAATATAATTTTTTTAACAAAATAAAAATTTATTAAATTAATTTAGTAACAATTAATATTACTTATAAAATATATATGAAACTATTTATAATTAAATAAAAATGCATTAGTATATTTAGTAAGGTATTTTATATTTTATTATAAATAATATTAATAGTAATAAAATAAATTATAATTATATTATTTGTATAAAATTAAATATATAAATATCTTATTTAAAATATTTTATCATATACATATTCAAAATTTATATAAATATTACTAATTTACTATATAAAATCCAACAATAATATTTATTAATATTTAAAAATATTCATAAATGTTTTCATATTTATCAACTTCTTTTTATTTTTTTTGTTGAAGGTTAAGTATGTCTCTAAAATAAAATTAAAAATCTTCATAAATATTTTCATATTTATCATTTATCTTACTTTTTCATTTTTTATTCAAGGTTATGTATATCTCTAAAATAAAATTTTAAAATCATTATAAATATTTCATATTTATCATCTCGTTTTTATCTAAATTTATGTATATCTCATAAAAAATTTAAAAACATAATAAAATTACTAATATAAATTAAATTTAACATAGTAATTAGTCTAATTTTATTAATGGCAAATATCATATTAATGGTTAATATAGTAAATATATATCATATTAATTGAGAAGTGTTTTTGTCTTTTATTCACTATCAAAATCGTTGATTACTAATATAACATTAATGAAATTATGTTATATTTATACTTTTATTATTTATTATATCAATTTTAAAAGTTCGTTTTTATTTTATTCTAGAGATATACATCATTTAAATAAAAATAAAAAGATAAAACGATGACTACGAAAATATTTTTGAATTCTGAGTTTCTAGTATTGATAATTACGACTGTTGTGGATAATACAAATTCATATAGTAAATTTGTATTAATTATTTATTAATATTTAGATTTCTTATTTTAAAATAGTTTCGTATTTATTATCTTAGTTTTTTTTTTTAATAAATTTGTACTTATCTCTAAAATAAAATAAAATAATTTTAAAACTAATATATAATAAATAATAAAATTATCAATATAAATTAAAGTTAACAAAGTAAAAAAACTAATTTTATTAATGATAAATAGTAATCGACAGTTTTGAGAGTCAAGGCCAAAATTACTTATTATCTAAAGGTATAGATTTCTTGTGGGATATGTAAACCAAATTTGTACGACCCAATTTCTAATTAACCAATTCAAACCGGCAGGGATTATAAACCGAGTAATGACCGGTTGGTTCCTCGCGACTGTTATCCACAATCCACGTGTCTTTTTCAAGCCGTCCCTCTTCTTCCATTTTTCCGCCAAGAGCAGTTTCGGCTGAGTGACTGGTTGAGTGAGGCGTTTAAGCTTGAATCTCCGAGTAATTTCAAATCGGAGTCCGACTTGCTGAGTTCAATTTTCCCGAGAAAATCTCGTTTCACTCTGCTGTGCTCGAAGAATTTTGTTCTGAACCTTTTCATGTGAACTTTAGTTTTTCAAAATGAACCTCGCAATTCCGAATCCCAACTCACACCAGCTCTCGTTCCTAATCCAGAATTCCACCTTCGTCGGAAACCGGAGATTCGCCGACGGCAACCATCTCCGTTTCCTCTCCTCGGGGAAAAGACCATGCTCCGTCTCCGGTAAAATCAACGCGAAGACGAAGGATCTCGTACTCGGAAACCCATCCGTATCAGTGGAGAAAGGAAAATATAGCTACGACGTCGAATCGCTGATTAACAAGCTGAGCAGCCTTCCACCTCGCGGCAGTATCGCTAGATGTCTAGACATATTCAAGAATAAGCTTTCGCTGAACGATTTCGCGCTCGTCTTCAAAGAGTTCGCTGGTCGTGGCGATTGGCAGAGGTCGCTCCGGCTCTTCAAGTATATGCAACGGCAGATATGGTGCAAACCCAACGAGCACATCTACACTATTATGATCTCCTTGCTCGGCAGGGAAGCTCTACTTGACAAATGCCTTGAGGTATTCGACGAAATGCCTAGTCAAGGTGTTACACGCAGCGTCTTCTCTTACACGGCTCTGATCAATGCTTATGGTCGAAATGGACGGTACGAAACCTCTCTTGAGCTTCTTGATAGGATGAAGAACGAAAAGATATCACCTAGTATATTGACTTACAACACAGTGATTAATGCGTGTGCTAGAGGTGGCTTAGATTGGGAAGGTTTATTGGGTTTGTTTGCAGAGATGAGACATGAGGGGATACAACCTGATATTGTGACCTATAACACACTGCTTAGTGCTTGTGCCATTAGAGGGTTAGGTGATGAGGCTGAAATGGTTTTTAGGACCATGAATGATGGTGGGATAGTTCCGGATTTAACTACATACAGTCATCTCGTTGAAACGATTGGGAAGTTGGGCCGGCTAGAAAAAGTGTCTAATCTTTTAAGTGAGATGGCTTCGGGCGGCAGTTTTCCGGATATCACTTCTTATAATGTGTTGCTAGAGGCATATGCGAAATCCGGGTCTATTAAGGAGGCAATGGGGGTCTTCCATCAGATGCAGGCAGCAGGGTGTACACCGAACGCAAATACATATAGTGTTTTGCTAAATTTGTTTGGACAGAGTGGGAGGTACGATGATGTTCGGCAGCTTTTTTTTGAGATGAAATCTAGCAATACAGATCCTGATGCTGCTACCTACAACATTTTGATAGATGTTTTTGGGGAAGGTGGGTATTTCAAGGAGGTGGTAACTTTGTTCCATGACATGGTGGAGGAAAATATTGAACCTGACATGGAGACATACGAGGGTATAATATTTGCTTGTGGGAAGGGTGGACTCCACGATGATGCTAGGAAAATTTTACAATATATGACAGCTAAGGATGTGGTGCCAAGTTCCAAGGCGTACACTGAGGTTATTGAAGCATTTGGGCAGGCTGCTTTATATGAAGAAGCACTTGTTACTTTTAACACCATGCATGAAGTGGGAAGCAATCCAAGTAGTGAAACATACCACTCACTGTTATATTCTTTTGCAAGGGGAGGACTGTTCAAAGAGTCAGAGATGATTTTGTCTAGGTTGGTGGATTCGGGTATTCCCAGGAACAGAGATACGTTTAATGCATAAATAGAAGCCTACAAGCAAGGAGGCAAATTTGAAGAGGCTGTGAAAACATATGTAGATATGGAGAAGTCAAGATGTGATCCTGATGAAAGGACGCTTGAGGCTGTTTTAAGTGTGTATTCTTGTGCACGGCTTGTTGATGAGTGCAGGGAGCAGTTTGAGGAGATGAAAGCGTCTGATATACTGCCTAGTATCATGTGCTACTGTATGATGCTGTCTGTTTATGGAAAAGCAGAGAGGTTAGTGCTTTCACCTGTATTACGCTCTATCTTATGTTGTCTTATGCTATATTTTTATAGCTCATACCTTACTAAGTCTTGAGTATAACAATCACGAGAAAAGGTGAAAAGGATAACAAGTACAACAAGTATGATAGTCCAGTAAAATTATAGACTTTCAATTTTTGTTTGCAGGTGGGACGATGTCAATGAGTTACTGGAGGAGATGCTTTCAAATAGAGTATCAAATATTCATCAAGTTATCGGGCAGACGATCAAGGGAGATTATGATGATGACTTAAACTGGCAGATACTGGCATATGTGTTAGACAAACTCAATTCAGAAGGATGTGGTTTGGGAATTAGGTTTTACAATGCACTTCTGGATGCTTTGTGGTGGCTGGGGCAGAAAGAGCGAGCTGCAAGGGTACTCAATGAGGCAACAAAACGTGGAATTTTCCCTGAGTTATTCCGGAAAAAACTTGTGTGGTCTGTTGACCTACATAGGTAGGTTAAAAGCCAATTTAAGTTTATGAAATGGTTGAGTACCAGTCAATCTAATTCTTGGTTTTCAATATTCTACAGGATGTCAGAGGGTGGCATGTACACGGCATTATCGGTTTGGCTAAATGATATGCTTTTAAAGGGAGAGGATCTTCCTCAACTAGCTGTTGTTGTTTCAGTGTAAGTACTTTGATGCTGGCTAGCTCATTGCAGGATGCTTCCAAGCTTTGTGTTTCTATAATTCTTGTTCTAAATTTTCAGACGGGGACAATTGGAGAAAAGCTCTGCTGCAAGAGAATATCCCATCGCGAAAGCTGCTTTCTCTTTCTTGCAGGATCATATCTCGTCATCATTTTCCTTCCCGGGATGGAATGGAGGTCGCATTATATGCCAGCGATCTCAGCTCAAGCAGTTAGTGGCTACTAAAGAACCAACTTCAGAAGAGTCCCAAAATAAAAACCTAGTAGCTTTGACAAACTCGCTATTTTTTGCTGCTGGAACAAGAACTTCAACAAGCAGAGACACAAACCACAGCAGTGGTAACCCTTCCCAAAGAAGAACCAAGTTGAAAAAAGAACTAGCAGGAAGGCCAGCTTAATAGGTTGTCAATTTTCAGCGATCAAAGGCTTCTTCTGTCTTCCTCCATCTAGACTGGTTGGTGAACCGTGATAAGAGCCTCTTATGGTTCTTAACACTCACTTGTTCACCGGTACTCTACGTCCATGATAATATCCTGTGGTGCCAAGCAGTAGTGTCAGCCTTTCATGGACAGAAGAGGGTATAGAGGAAAGATAAATGGTCATCTTAGTTTATATGCAGAAGCAATGCTACAAAACGCCAAGTAGCCAAGTAAGTCTTTTTGATGGAATTGTTAAGACTGACCCATGATTTTGCAGCCATAGATTTATTGTCTTTTTGGTTACTATATATGCTGGTGTATTATATCGAAGCTCTAGTTACAAATGCAGAGGATCTATCAGTCAAGATTCCCTAGTTAAAGCTCTTGTGTTTGCTTATGACCTCATATAATGGTCTGGTCACTATCTCCATATATAATCTGTAACTTATTACACACCAATGACCCACTGGTATGAATTTGTTTTCTGATTTAGGAAATGTCACAACAAGCCACTCATCCAAATTGGCAATAAAAAAAAAGAAAGAAAAAGGCTTGTCCAAAAAAAATAAAAAAAAAATAAAGGTGAAAGGAAAGATCTTCCTTTAGTGCTTTCACACACTACTATTAGGTCTCCACTTTGTGTGCATAAAAGTAATAGTGGCTTTGCTTTCTAACCGATGCTAGTGCTGTGTGTTTGTGCTGTCTTCCAAAACTATGTGTATACCTTTTAGACTTTTTCCCTACAAATCTCTAAAATAAATAAATAATGACATTATGTAGATGTAATCATTTTGCTCATAAGCAAATCACATACTATCATTCTTCGAAAAAACAAAGTTTTATAGTCGGATTAGGTCATAACACCGTCTTAAAATCTAATCTTAAACGATAAACTCAACTAACCTATCCTATTTTTTTAGTTAAAAAATATCATTTTGGGTTTATATATTAGAAGTGTAAGTTTAGTTTCCTGATATTCTTGTGTTGAGATTAAAAGTTATAATTTTCAAAAATGATTTACCTGTCTCCAACGTCTTTTAAAAAATCTACTCATAGATGGACAAGATTATAAAATAAAGTACTAGGATGTAGCTGTAAATTGATATTATAAGAGCAGAGTACAGAATCATTTCAGAAGCTCTATTTTTCTACGATCAAGTTGCATGCACTTATTAGGAGGGACATTGAGTTGACCCGATTCGTATAGTACATTTTAACCCTACATTTTTATCATAAATTATTTATAAATCTACAATATCTACTCAGCCCGACAAATAAAAAAGTCTATCCAAATGAAAAAGTTGTAAAGACAAGAACAGACGAATACAAATTAGCCACGTGTCATATGGTACGATCACCAGCAACTACAACTTGTAATTGTTTAAGAAGGAACCCACGTGTTTTTCGCTTATAAAAATCACCACGAAGGCACTCCCAGTCCCATCACCACTCCATTGCCATTGCTCTGTACTTTTGATTCCTTACAGTGAAAGAAAAAACCATCATGGCCGACGGTAGTAGTTGTTCGTCGGAGTCCACCGTCGAAGGAGGCGGCACAAGTAGAGAGATCATGCTGTTCGGTGTCAGGGTTATGCTTGATCCGATGAGAAAGAGCGTGAGTTTGAACAATTTATCTGAGTATCAGCAGACGGAGGAGATCCTAAAGATCGGTGGCGAGGATAAAGTTGAACAAGATAAGAACAAAACCTCCTCCGGTTACGCTTCGGCGGATGACGCTATTCCCATTTCTTCTTCCCGCGTAAATCGCGAGAGGAAACGAGGTACTGTCCTCTATTTTCGATCATACAATCTAATATTTCGACAGAGCTAAACAGAGTTTTATGTCTTGTTTTTGAAACAGGAGTTCCATGGACTGAGGAAGAGCACAAGCTGTTCTTGTTTGGGCTACAGAAAGTAGGGAAAGGAGATTGGAAAGGTATATCTAAAAACTTTGTCAAGAGCAGGACGTCTACACAAGTAGCTAGTCATGCTCAGAAATACTTCCTCCGGCGAAGTAATCTCAACCGTCGCCGCCGAAGAGCTAGTCTTTTTGACATGACTACTGATACGGTAAATTCACTAATCCTCTTGTCACTCTAGTGACTTAGCCCTACAGATAATTCAGCTCTCACTCGCTGATTGCTTGGCACTGAAGATAACTGGTTAGGTTTAGGTTTTTTCTTAGCTTACTTGAAGGACAAGAAGTTCGGAGATTGAGAATCTATGGTATTCTTGGTTACTGATCTTTGATTGGATTTATCATCAGGTCATGCCCATGGAAGAAGATCAGATGCTCATGCAGGAGAACACATCACAACCAGTTGTACCGGAAATCAACAGATTCTCTATACACCCGGTTATGCAAATCTTTCCACAGTTCCCGGTACCAAAATCTGGTGATAATGCATCTGGGAATCAATCATATGGACAGATTACTTCCTCTAATCTCATCAACCAGGTCCCATTTACTTTTCAAGAAAAACCTACACCGATCTCTCTCAACCTTTCACTAGCCTCATCTAATCTAAATGAGTCATCTTCTTCAAGGCATTCATCATTCAACACGATTGGAGTCGCTTAATCTGCTACACACACCCTGTTTGTTTCTCTGTTGTACAGATAGTTCTTGACTTTTTTTAATCAAATTTATGTATTTGGCTAAAAAGATCTGTGGTAAAGAAGAATAATAGAAGGTTATGCTAGCTGTGTGAGTAAATTGGTTATGGTTGCGATCATCAGAGCCGGATTTGAGATACTTGTGCCCTTATTCAAATTTTTTTTTACAATTTATTTGTATAAAAATTATATTTAAAAAGTTATATAAAACAAAAAAAAAAAAATTTAAACAAAACAATAATAGAAAGATAAACAAAGAAAAATCTGTATAATTTTAAAGAGTTGCAACTTATATACTTTTTATTTTTATATATTTTCCAGAATATTTTTTGTTTTTTATAACAAACATATAAAATTTGCATTAACTAATATATAAACGTAAGATTTTTATAAATATTGTGTTAGATAGCCGGTTTTAGTTCCATCTATCTATTCCGCTATGTATTCAAACTTTTTTATAATGAAAGGTACACAAATAAAGAAAAATAGACAGAGGACTTCGGAGAATAAGACTAAATGGGCTTTTAGGGTTTCTTCCATGTTTGGAGGTTGTTGTAATACTACTATCTGGTCGTTCGTGTGGATCTATATGAACGTGTTTTGTTTCATTCATGTTCTCTCAATCAAAAACAGAGGCGTACTTGCCTCTCATGTGACTATCTCAATCAATATTTGGTTATTCATAGGGTTTTATTATAATATCTGATTTTCGAGGATAAGCTATTGTATGGTTCGTAGAATAATGTCATTATCTTTAATGATTCCAATAATGTCGCATTTTATTGGTCACTTCCATTATAGTGGAGCTTTTTCTTGTCCCATCAAAATCCAGATTCTTTAATATATTTTTAGTGTGGGATGATTAGGTACATTACCTGTTACGTAAGCAATAATCTTTTTTTTTTTTTTTTTTTTTTTTTGGTAACCTGTTACGTGTTACGTAACCTGTTACGTAAGCAATAATCTTCCAATCACAGAACATGATCCCCATTCATTAATCAACCAATCAAACAACATCATACCAATACATGTATATCAGTTTATGTCAAATGTGTGTGTGAGTGTTGGCATGTCCTCTGTTTCGGTCGTGTATAGCTGTGTTCAGTTTTAGCGTCAACGACAATGTTCTCCTCACGTCTAAGTGAGAAAAGTTTACACGAATCCCATTGTAATTCTTTTGTTCTCGTATTGACATTTGTATCTCTAAATTTTTCAACTTTAAGTCTACGATTATCCTTTGTTTTTGGTTACTTTCTCTCAAATTCCAGACTAATTTAGTTTGTTTTAGACTCTCCCAACCCATAAATAGAAACACATTCATAAACAAAGAGTGAGAGAGATCATGATCTTTGTTTTGTTGTTGATTATTTGACCAATTTTGATCTCATATGATTATCTAATTACTCTATTTCTTCTTGTTCTTGTTTTTTGCTTTTACAAGCCACCATGTTTAAATACAAGACAAGTACAATCAATTAAGGAGGCTAATGAAAGAGGATGAGAAGCCTAGACATAAGCATGAGAAAGAGCATGGGAATGCTAAAGCTATAGAAGTACTCAATTAATTTATAGATGATAATAACTCTGTGGACGTTTCCAAACCTATTGTCTATATTACTTCAGATATGGGTAATCTTTGTTTTCAGTTTCTTTTTCGAAGTTATTGTTTTCTGAAATTAGTCAAGCTTCATCTGTTTTTTTAATGTAAAAAAAAAGGAAATGAAGAAAACGCAAAATCTTTTATGTTTCCATTTCTTGTAATCCATTTCTTATATTTCTAACGTAAGGCTTCTTCTTGCTACATTGTTTTTCTTTTTACTCTTTACAACAGAACGTCTTGCATCAAAACTTTAATATGTGAGAAGGTAAAAAAGTTAACATAGCTAAAGACATTTTTTTGTTATAAATATTGTTTAAGAACGAAAAGATCAAGTACTCTAGTGGTTGATATGAAAATAATTCTTTTAGATTTTAACTTTATTTTAATATTAATACACTTCCTGTACAAAAGTTAAAGAAATTTTATTTTAAAACAGAGTTTAGAGATAAAAATAGATGTATATATTTTTATAGATATCTAATATATGACATATTCACCTTCGATTAACAAACATTTATTAATACACTTAATAAATAAGTTTATCAATACACTTAATAAATAAGTTTATCAAGAAAAAATCTCATAAACATTATTAAAAAAAACTATTATAGAGCTTTTATTTAAACATATTTTAATAACAAAAAGTATATACAAAATTTTCTAGATTTGTATTATAGAATATATATTTAAAAATGATCTTCTAAAATTTCTTTAAATATATATTAATAAATTATTATTTTTTAAAATGTCTTTCGAAACTGGATGTCCTAATCGGTAGCTTATCTCGTTTACGCTATAGGCCGATCTTAGTCACGTGTATGATATTGATCGCAACTTCGCAGGCCTGCCATATGTTTTCTAAATAAAAATATTCTTGTTGAATGCATGCTAACAGAACCGATAATTAAATATTTCATAATACACGCATAATGTAATATAAACTCGAATTGGATTAAACAATTAATAACCCGCACATTGATATAACTTTTTGCATATGCAGGATTAAAAACAAAAACATAATGCATGAAATATGATGTGGAAAATTCTGTTGCAGCTCATCGGACTCAAGACTTCGAGTCAATGGAATTGAGTGAGGTTTTGAGTTCAGATTCTGATACTTAAACCCAACCCAGTGATACGATTCTCTCGAACGATTGCATTGGAAGAACGGAGACAAATGAAGCGTGTGGGAGACGATGACGGTTACCGGTCAGCAATTGAAGAAAGTAAGTACAAAATCGTGTCATTCTATTCAGATTTTACTATATCTCAGATCAACTCCATCTTCATGCTATATACTTTGTTTATCGGAGAATCATGCATTTGCGAATGGTTTACTGGTGCTATATCATCTCCGACTCTGATCAACTCCATCTTATATATTTTTTTTTTGACATCATCCATCTTATTTCTTTTGTTCAAAATCTTGTCGTTCTGTTCAGATTTTTATATATCTCCGATCAATTCCATGTTAAATAGTTTGTTCAAAATCGTGTCATTCTGTTCGGATTGAATATTCTTTTAGAGCATTTGTGATTTATAACAAAATAAAGAAAAGTGTGTTGAAGATAGAGACAATAACAAACATGAGCCTATCATTAGATCAAGAAAAACAAATCGTGAAGGAGAAAGGAGGTTAATGTGGAAACTAGAAGGTGAAAATAGAGAACATGATCTCCATTCATTAATCAACCAATCAAATAACATCATACTTATACATGTATATCAGCTTATGTCAATATATGTGTGTGTGTGTGTGTCATGTCTAATTGTGTGTTGGCATGTCCTCTGTTTCGGTCGTGTATAGTGTCAACGACAATATCCTCACGTGTAAGCGGGAAAATTTTACACGAATCCCATTTGTAACTCTTTTGTTCTCGTATTGACATTTGTATCTCTAAATTTGTCAATTTCAAATCTGTGATTATCCATTGTTTTTGGGTACTTTCTCTCAAAATCCAGTCTAATCTAGACTATCTAGTCTGTCTTAGACTCTCTCAGCCCTAAAATAGAAACACAAATCACAAAAGAGTGAGAAAGAGATCATGATATCTGTTTTGTTGTTGATCATTTGACCAATTTTGATCTCATATGATTATCTAATTACTCTGTTTCTTCTTCTTCTTGTTCTTTTTTTTTTTGCTTTTGCAAGCCACATGTTTAAACGTTCTTTCAAGAATTTCGTGGAACAAGAACTCGGATCTTTCCCTCAGTTCCTCATCTACACCATCCTTGAATGGACTCTCATCACCATCCTCTTCATCGACGGCGTTCTCGCCTTTCTATCAAACCAATACGCCAGATTCTTCGATCTCAGCACTCCTTGTCTCCTCTGCACCAGGATCGACCACGTTCTCGTTCCTAGAGACCCTCACTTCTATTACAACGACTCAATCTGTGACTCTCATAAGAAGAAAGTATCTTCCCTTGCTTATTGCCATGTCCACAAGAAACTCTCTGAAATCAAACATATGTATGAAGGATGTCTTCTCTCTTTCGCTACCGAGAAAGAATCTGACTGTGATACGTATAAGTCTCTCATTGGGATTTTACATATGATCTTGAGCTTCTCATTGACGATGAACGAGACCTTCCCTTGGCGTTCAAGAAAGACGACAGTTTTGTTCAAGACAACAACAAATCTAGTGGAGTACAAGACAAGTAACAACAACGATAGCTTGAAACAACATTGTTCGTGTTGCGGAGAGTTATTGAAGACAAAATCTGAGAAATTTTTGAAGAACAACACTTCTTTCCTTGCTCCTGCTCCTTCCCCTAGGGTTTCCTACAACAAAATTTCTGAAAACGAATCTGAGTTTAGGGATTTGGATGTGGACAGAACACCGAGTTTTGTAAGAGGAAGTAACAAGTTCTTTGGGATTCCTCTGTCTGACTCGGCGCAAAACAGTCCACGATGGTCCGTACGATCTCTCAGGAAACCATCTTTAGATAAGACAGAGAATGCTTCGGACATGGCTGATTCAAACGGTGAATCCATCCTTCATCAACTCAAGAAAGAGGTTCGCTTGGACAAGAAGTCACTGATAGATTTGTATATGGAGTTAGATGAAGAGAGAAGTGCTTCAGCTGTTGCAGCTAACAACGCGATGGCTATGATCACGAGACTGCAAGCCGAAAAAGCCTCTGTTCAAACGGAGGCTTTGCAGTACCAAAGAATGATGGATGAACAAGAAGAGTATGACCAAGAAGCTTTGCAGTCTATGAGTAGTGAATTAGCAAAGAGGGAAGAGGAAATGAAGGATCTTGAAGCTGAACTTGAGGCTTATATAGAGAAATATGGCTGTTTAACGGATGATGACGCCTCAAGAGAAGAGTTTCTTGAAGAACACGGTAATGCTAGGGCAGATGATGATTGCCAAGAATGCAAACCGGTCTCTGATTCTGCAGTTTGTTCTTCAAATCATGAGGAGGATGCGGAAAACATCGATCAAAACGGGTCTTGTAACTCCAAAGAATCAGGCTGTTTAGTACAAATGAAAAGCTCAGAGGAGTCTACCGTAGAAAATGGTGTATCTGCAGAGGAGGAAAAAGGTATGAATTTAAGAATTTTACTCAAAGTTCGATCATTTGTTATGTTTTCTTTACTTATTCTTGTGTAATGTTTCGGTAAACTCTAGAAGAAAACTCAAAGCTTTGCGAAGAAATTTAGAGAGAAAACAAAATTAAGGCAAATACCGTTTGTTTTAGGGATTCTGTATTAATATGTGTATATCAATTACAAATTCTTAGACTTCTTTATATAAGCCCTAAAATCCGATACAAAAGAAGATCTTATAATTCACTTGATAAACGGAAATCGTAAGCTCACTCAAGAAAAACTTTATTGGCAGTACCTTGAGATTTAAGTTAACTAGGACAGCAATTCTGACTATTTTTGTGTTGTTGTGATGAAATTGAGCAGGAAATGTAAGAAGGGATAGTAAAAGAGAGACTAAGTGCTCTTCAATCAAATGGTGATCTGTTGAAACATATTGCAGATGTTTTAGATGTTAGTGAAGGAAAAGCAATTTTATTCTCAAAATTTGCATATGCTTTGTAGTTTTGTTGCTATGCCTTCAGAATCATCATGAACTTGTAATACAAAATTTATTATTTCTTAGATAACAAGCAACCTTCCAATGCCTTTATCTCAACTTCAAAACATTTCTTTTATTCATAGTCAACACAAAAAGTTTAACACAGCTCATTACCAGTCACCAAGACAGATGATATGCTTGTGGGACAAGCTCTTAAGACAGAAGCCAGAGTGTTGTAACATGATATGATTATTGAGGGAAACAGATACATTTTTTAAGATATAATGTGACTTCAAGCGTGTTGTAGATAGCCTGGGCAGATTAAGGAACCAATTTTGCAAGCTCACCATAGAGAGACTCTGGACTTCGGTAACCAATAGCCTGGATTTGGCAGGTCTTGTTGTTTCATTGTCAGATTCTGAGAACACATACCGTTGGTAGTTGACTCGTGTGGCTCTTTTACTGCGCCTCAGGCCTGACTGGAGATGATTTGACCTTGTTCTTAACTCATACAAAAGAACAAGAGTTTTGATACCAATAAAGTAACTCTAAATTATGAGGAAATTGTCAACTATAAACTGGAAAGGCAATGAATAGGTATTGGTGAATGGTGAATGGTCATTGGTTTGTGATTAGTCTGAATAATGAATTCATTGAATGAAACTTGATAGCCTGCAGTTACTATTTGAATGCATAACTAACAACAATATGAACTAAAGAATTTCAACATTTATTGGGAAGAGATGTATATACACTTCACAAAACAAGACTCACAATTGTGAAATACAAAAAAAAAAGGAGACAAAAGATCTCATTCTTTCTTCTCATCTCTAAACACAGACAATGGATACAAAAATAGTTACAGACAACTTAGAGGTAAAGTGATGTACCTCGGGGGGTACCATAAGCTCGGTGTTCGTTTTCGTAAGTATCATAATTCACAAAAATTCTATCGACGATGCAGCCTCTTCACAAGGATCTGTCGATAGAGCGTCTTTGTTCGAAAGAGCAGTACAATAGCAACAAGAAACCCAAAGAACGCGACCGACGACATTATAACAAAAGACAGCCTGAAGCAGTGAGAGCCATAACATGTGTTCCCTTCCCCAGAAGCAGTCTTGTCATAGATATAACCGATCAATCTTACAGAAAAGATATATGAACCAATGGGACTAGCCACGGATATGGTGTTGAAGATGGTTCCCATGTGGCGAACCCCGAAAAGTTCAGAGGTGATTGTAGGCATCAGTGACCATTGCGACCCATAACAAACGCCAACTATAACAGAACCGACATAGAGGTTTCCTTGAAAACCAGAGGCTATGATTAGATGGCCTATGGTCATCGTTCCAAGAGTTGCAGCCATTAGTAATGGACGAGGCCATCCTTTTTTGTGAAGTAATGCATCTGAGGCGTAACCGGCTCCAAATCTACCAAGAAAGTTCCATATACTCCACAGGGAAACCAGTGAATTTATCGCAACGGGTGAGTATCGAAGAGACTCACCTATTTGCCTGATGTTGTTTATCGTTGAAAGTCCAGAGCCCATCCCACAAATCATGGCAAGAAACAACAACCAGAAGTTTAGGTTTTTCATAGCTTGCAGAATATTCAGGTTCTCAGTCAGACCAGCTTCTATTTGACTATCACCTTCAGAACTTTGTGAGGTAGTTGCTTTTGGACTGCTTATGAGAGGGGATTTATCAGGTAATACTGGTTTATCCGTGCGGTCTCGATGTGCTCTTCTCGCAATAAGTAGAGGCAATGCAAGCAGAACGAGGAGACAGACAAGTGTGACAACATTGGCCAATGAAGACAAACCAATGGTGTTCTTCAGAATGATAACGATCATAAGATAAGCTGCAATGATAAGAGATACAGCTGAAAGACCATTCAAGTGTTTTTTATCATCAGCTGTGCTTGTCTCATAGATCCTAACTAGAGGCATGACCAAGAGGGAGAGAAGTGTTGGTGTTACTGCTAGCAGAAGAATGAAGCTTGCGGGATCTCCAGCACACACTGTCTCGTACAGTTGAATTAGTATGGCTCCACTTAGACCAAGAAAACCCTGCCAATTTAGAAGAAAAGATAAGCTTGGGTGCTTCACAATGATCATAAACAGAGCAAGAACAATCTTAAAAACAAATTGACCACTCTGAGCAAGGACCATGATATTCTCTTTGGAAATGCATCACTTAATCAACTGCAATTCATCAGATTCAGAAAGTAAATTTCCAGAGATAAGACCATCCCCCAAAATTTCCTATAACATTTTAAACAGAGTCCATCCAAGACATAACCTTTATCCTGATGAATCAAATATAAACATAAGCCAACAATTCCGCAAAGTTCTGTCAAGATATAAGATTCCCACCAAGATGGAATCAACAGAACACCATCTACATCACAAAAATATTCCAGCTTGATCCATTCTAGAAAAGCTGAGAAATTGAAAGGCTACAGTTAAATTTCACCTTCATGATTCCAACGGCGGTACCACCATAGTCGGCGAAATTCTCTACGGCACTTACGACGTTGGCCGTATTGAAGAACGTTTGCGATTGCGCCGCTAGGAACATAAATAGGCACATCAGCGGCACCGGAGGCTTGCTGATCAGCCCAGTGACGGAAGCCCAAATGAGAAAATAACCGGCAAAACACTGGATTGCCCCAATAGCAAGCACCATCCATGGACCTCCGGCGCCTCCGCCTCCACCTCCTCGTCCACGGCGGCGATTGGAGGTAGCATATGTATATAGAAGCCCAGAGAAAACTCCGGCGTTAGCACCGATGTCCTTGAAGACAGAGACGGTGTCGAGCGTAGATTGATCGTACGTTTGGGTCGATTTTAGGACTGCGGAATAAATTCCGAAGGTGTAAGAAGCGCCACTTGTGCACTGTATCCAGATACTAGCCGCCAAAGCCACCCATTTCGATCTCAGCATATCCATCGCCGTCAATTACCTCCAACTCGCCGGGAAAATATAAGGTCAATCTCCTTTCCCTCCACCTGAAGACGACGAAACGTACACGATCACGGAACAATATATTTATTCCCAGAAAAAGAAAATTTAAGATTCTATTCCGTTAATTCTTAATGGGCTGAAAATATTGATATTGGCCCATGTATATTAGAAGGCATAGTGAGCCCAAAATAACTAATTTACAACTAGAGCAAATGCATCTCTCAGCATATGATTCAAGCAACCATTTCTTTAGAGGCTCTCAGCATCCAACAAAAAAGCCTCAGTTCCCATTCTCAGTGAAAAATGGGAAATTGAAGATGTTGAGCAGTTCCTCAATTGACCCTACTTCGTCTTCCTAAACGAGTTACTATATCAATTCGTGAAGAACATTTTCCTGAAACCAACATTTGCTTACGAAACCATGCAAGTGTTCTAGACAATGTGATGACTGCCTTTAGCTGCAGATTGTTTTTGTCCACCAAAACAGAAGCAATCGAATGACTGTGTTTTTTTGTTGGGGAAGTTGAAAATTTGTAATTTATGGGCTTCGTTAGGCTTTTTCATGTAATGTTTGTTTAATTGTTATAAAGCTTCCTCAAGCTTAGGGCTTGGTCTGACCATAAATCACTGAACCTTACAGTTTTGATCTAAAAAATGACATAAATCAAGTGGACAAAAAGGTTTACTTGCGTTTGGTTTACAGAGAAAGAATCAATCAGCTTCTTGAAGTCCATCCAAAACAACAGATCCAACCAACAAAACAACGGCTTCAAGAGCAAGAGCACCAGCCAAAATCGGTTCAGCAACCACCAGAGTCGTTGAGTCATCTGGAATTACCACCACCGCTACCATTGCAGCCATCAGAGCCGGGAGTGCAGCTGAGGCTAAAGTTTCAAGGAGACTGAGAAGACCGAACTCTTCTGTTTTGGATAAGACACCAAGCTTCTCAAGATGACAGCTTGAGCCCTAAGTCCTCTGCTTTTGTGAGCAGACCAGATTTTATTCTTCTCGTGAGACTGTTGGATACTCAAAAACACCTAAATTTACTTTTACAAGTGAAACCTCTAGATAAGCCGATCAGACAAGCTTGGCAACCTCCGGAAAAAATTAAGACTCGCCGTAGGCATAGTGTCCCGAAACATGGGATGCCGAAGATAGTAAAACCCAAGAGCCACGGCCACCATTTTCGCCGGAACCACATACAGAACAATTGTGATCGCCAAACAGATTGCTATGAACAGCTTAGTTGCTCTCGGATCTCTCCAGCTAACCAACGCTTGAATTCGTTCGCCTTGCGCTGCAAAATCGCCTAGAATGGTCTGAATCCTCACTGCTAATATCCTTAACCGATCATACCTAGCTCGAATTACTTCAGGTCGCCTTGAGCTTGGTATGGTGTCGAATTCTTCGTCTAGCTCATCAGGATCAACAGTTTCAGCTTGTGATAAGCGGATATCCATACCAGACGGTATCTTGGGTCTAAACCGGTAATACCAAACTCCGATCATCACCACATACAAGAAAGCCGTCGGGACAACCAAATCAGGGTACCACACCAGAACCAGATAGAGAATGTGGACTAGCACCGTCGTCACTGGATTCCTCCACCTCCGGATATTATCCAACCACTTAGCTAAACCCACTGCCCAAGCTAAAACTCCCACAATTCTATACCAATTCGCTTTGCTCTTCCTCATGCTCCACGCGTGCGAATCTGCATCCAACATATATCGAACCACTTCTGGTCCCAAAGGTGGTTCTGCTCGAGCCAGCCACGCTGCAACCATTTTCGTCGCGGCTCCTCTCAATGCATCCTGTTGTGCTACGCCTAGAGGTCTTATATAGTGCATCCTAGGTAGAAGTGGTAGTCCGTAAGCTGCGCAAACATCAGGTAGCAGCGACGGGCATGCGAATCGGACTGCCACTTCGATCTCACCCATCTTTTTCAGACCGCTAGGTAACAGAACCAAGAGAGGATACGAATTGGTGTACACTTTGTTGCTCTCTAACGTCGAGACACGAATCCGTATCTTCCCTATCCGGGTATCAGGTCTATCATCTGAGACGTCTGAGAACATCCTCCAATTGTCGAATACCCCAACGGTTAGAACAGTGCAAGGATCGTAAACCTGCCATGTGTACTGCTCGTGCCATCTCGGGTCGAAACTGTCTGTTATGGTTCGTGTCCGGACCCATTTCTTGCCATACTTAGCAACACAATAAGCATCAGTGGAACCTTTTCCTCCGTTTTTGGCCTTCATCGGCAACAATCCACGAGCTCCTAGAATCCCCAACTCAAGTATTCCGATCGGTGGTTTCCAGAGCTGCTTAGCCGTCGGACGGAAATCGCTGCATACGTGCGCTGCCTCTTCAAGCACGTGATAGCCACCTTCAAGACAAAGTCTTAAGCTAATCCTTCCACAGTAAGGTCCACCACCACCTTCTCCTTCCAAAGAATGCCATTTCGATGGCACAAAGCGTTCATCAATTCGCTGCTCAATGGAGCTCACTGGGATCATGGTCTGCCCTAGAAGCGTTGGTTCTTTAGTCGTCCTGTCTTCCACCATCAGCATCAAGCACTCTTCTAATGGCTCTCCAGCAACGAAGATCATATCTTCGTGCCAATGAAACGACCCACTGTGGTTATTCATTGAGCCTCGTCGTGTACGCGCAGACTGAAACCCTAATTGAGCTTTCACACGGACCTCAGGTGCCGTCAATGGCGGAAGGTTTGGAGCAATGTGGAGATCCTGCGCCTCGAGAACAGTCACTCTCAAGTACCAGAGCTTCGGCGATTGGTATACCTTAGAACGCGTGTGAGCTACATGAGGAGCGTCGGAGCTCCACGCCTCAGGGAAGGCCTCGTCTACCTGAGTGCCGATCCAGACAGATAGCTGGATATCGCCAGAGACTCTCCCAGAGTTCTGATCAGCAGCAGAGCCTTCGAGTCGGTACCATTGAGGAGCGAGCGCACTATCCGGCGGGTCACGAACGGGAACCTCGGATAGATCGAAACATACTCCTCCAAGAAAGCTCTCAGACGCAGCATCCCAGGCGGAGATTTCTAGAGTCGCGCCAGTCGCAGCTGAATCTGACCGGTTATGACCAAGAGCGAAAACCTGATTCCACTCCGGAGACTCGGTTGACTCGCCGGGCCGGTTAACTGCCGGTTTAGAACGAACGAAATGGTTGGATGTCCTCACTTTGACGTAGGCGCTCTCGTTAGACGGTAATCCACGCGCCTTCACAATCCTGACGAAGAGATACTGCATTGGCTCAACCAAGTTGTAAGGATGATGAGTCTTCTTCTCTATCGTCGTCTCCGCTCCGATCTTGCTGTTGATAACCCTAGGCGAAAAATCCCCATTATTCGGTCGTTTCGCGACTCTGATTCTGTCTCCGCCGGGCGGTCTTCCTACCTGCATCTTCCTCACCTCCGGCGGATGATAATGAACCTCCGCTGCTGACGGTTGAGGCGGAGGAGGTTGCGGAGACAGCGGTCGCGGAGGACGGTTATCACCGGGACCTTGCATTACCTGCTGCGGTAACTCCTCGACAATAACCACCGGTGGTTGCTGAGTTTCTGGATAACTACGGTACATATCCCCATGACTCTGAGCCGATTCGAAAACCTTACCTTCCTCCACCACAACTACATTCGGTGACGGTTTCTCCGGCGGTAGATTCTGCATCTGCTGCGGTGGCGGATATTGTTCATCCGCCTCTTGCGGCGGCTGCGGCGGTTGGTGTCCCCCAATGTCCTCATCACCGATTTCGTCGTAATAGTAAATCTTCAACCCAATCTCACCTCGAATCCAGCTGAATACACTCTTCTTCTCCAAGGGGAAATAAACAAGACCTTCCTCGCCTCTTCTAGAGAACTGACTTCCATAGATCTTAACCCTACCGAGAAAATGATTTTTCCGGCCACCTCCATTCCCAAACCTCTTGTCGTTATACACCTCAACATCGAGCTCATCGTAATCCATGTTATTGGGGTCAGAGACGGCGAAATCGAGCATCTCGTTCCAGATAGGGTTAAGGTCACGGAACTTAGTGGAGGTTCGTTTCTTCTGAGCATCGAAATCGACGACGACGTAGGCACTTGAGCTTCCTTGACCATCCTTGGGGAGTAGATTACGAGCTTCCACAACCTCGACGACGAGTCTCCGCTGGGTTCTTGATGGCGGAGGATCCGAATGAAACGGCGCCGTGTTCATCGTAGTCGTCGTGCTCTCGTGTTTCGAGAATGTCTTCTTCTCATAAGAAGAGAGAGAGAGTGTGTGTATGTGTGTGTGTGATGGAAGATTACGGTAATCGCGGTAGAGAGAGAAGAAAGTATTTTCTTTTCGAAGCCTTCCTTTATTTAATTGAATATATTCCACTTTAGAGTATTTTATTATGTGTTTTTATTTTTTTAGTGGTACTAATTAATTTTAGTTCGTTAAATAAAAGAATATGATTTGGTTGGGTAGTTAATTAGCCTAAAATGTGATAAATAAGCCTAATTTTAGGTGGAAGGCATAAAGGGAGAAAGAATATTTGGCGGTAGAGTGGAGATAATGGGGGAAGGAAATCTGATTCCATTCTCTATCGTCAAGCCTTCGTTCTATTCTCACTTTTTTTACGTGTGCTCTTCGATTTTATTATTGTACTATCTTATTCTCATTTGTTTATTTATGTTTATTCTTTTTTTTTCCGACAAATATTTTTATTATTAATGTAAAACAGTTACATAATCCTTAGCAGCAGCATTATACAACCACATGGGTACATTGTCAAAATCAGAAGGAGAAAAAACAGAGTGTTTTGCCAGAGAAGCAATCCAATGGGCTACCGAGTTTCCTTGACGTCTTATGAAGCGAAACGAATGATGTCTGAACTTGTCTGATAAGGTCAAAATATCTTGACAAACATGAGCAATAGAGTAATCATACCCTGTTCCTGTAAGATGATTGATAAGTGTAAGAGCGTCTCCTTCAAAGGAGACCGAATTGTAGTTCCTGTGAAACGCGGAAAGCATAGCATTCATCAAACCCTGAGCTTCAGCTTCAAGAACCGATGAAACATGTGGTAGATTAGAAGCACTCCAATATACTATTTGACCCAAATGATCACGGAAGAGCCAGCCGGCTGTTCCAGAATTAGTTTGAGGATCAAAGGATGAGTCAAAATTACATTTTATAAGGTGTTGGGGTGGAGGTAACCAAACCACACGTTCGGGTGAAGAAGACTGAAGAGGAAGATCTGAATCAAGATGCATAACAGAGATCCATTCAGTATTTCAGATAAACAGAAACTAACTTCCAACGGAATATCAATCAATTTATTCATGATGATGAAGTGATTTCGCGCATTCCAAATACGCCAAAGGAGGAAGAACGGCATGATCTGATGGGAGATGGAGAAAGTCTTGTTATCCACGCCATCCAGAAGCTTTGTCATATTATCCTGAAGAGCCAGCGAAGGTTGAGAAAAATGGGAAAGTCGGGCTGTGGACCAGATCTCAGCTGAGTTAGGACAGGTGAAGAACAAGTGATTGATAGTTTCTTCATCAGAGTGGCAGCAGTCACAAGTTGTATCATGCAGGATGCCTCGGGTGTGTAATCGAGTTTTAGACGGTAAAGCACCCGTGACAATCGACCAAATGAAATGCTTGTGTTTTGGTTGTATAGGTAATTTCCATATCTTGATTTTTTGTTCCAAACTCCCATGGGTTGGATCGAGATTTAGCCGTGCCGGAGCTAAAGACCACGCGAGCCTATATCCACTGCGTACGGAGTATATTCCTGACCGGTTGTATACCCATATAACTTGGTCCTGAGTTCTGTTCCGAGGCAAATAGATTCGCTTGATAATGGAGTGGTCCTCCGGATGAACCAAAGAGCTTAAAGATGACTCATTCCAATATTGACGACCATTCAACATAAAAATCAGGTCACGAACTAATAAATATGAGATCTGTACATGGGGAAGTGGTCGTGCAGGTCGAGGCGGGTACGTAGGAAGCCATTTATCCGTAAAAACCTTTACTCCTGCACCGTCTCCGATACTATAACGGATACCCTGTTTTAGTAGATTTAAACCAACTAAAATGGAGGACCAGCCATAAGACTGTAAACGCTTTGGAGAGGCATCAAGAATATGACAATCACGGTAATACTTTGCTTTGAATAATCTGGCAAAGAGAGTAGATGGATGGGTAATCAGTCGCCACGCTTGTTTCGCCAGAAGTGCATCATTAAACAAAGGCAAATCTCAGAATCCTAGGCCTCCTTGATTTTTCGGAGCTTGGAGTTTATCCCAAGAAATCCAATGTACTCCTCTTGATTCCTGCTTTTTTTGCCACCAAAATCTCCGGAGTTCCTTAGTAATTTCCGTGACTTGACCGGGTAACTTGAAACAGGACATAGCATGTACCGGCATAGAAATTGCAATAGATTTCAGTAAAACCTATTTTCCTGCAGCCGAAAGATACTTAGCTGTCCATGAAGATGTACGCCGTTTCACGTTTTCAGTAATGGAGTGGAACATATCGGTTTTCTTCCTACCAAAGTGTTCAGGAAGGCCTAAATATTTCCCACTTCCACCCAACTTTTGTATGTGTAAGACATCTTTAAGTACTTGCTGCTTTGAACCATCCACCAAAGCCCCAAAAGTTACCGAAGATTTGTTGACATTTATTTCTTGTCCCGAGCACCTTTCATAGAGATCAAAGGAGTGTTTCAATGCCCGACAATTCCTGAGATTGGCTTGAATGAAGAAGAGGGAATCATCAGCAAACAGAAGATGACTGATACGAGGAACTCCATTACCAATCTTAATCCCTTGGATGATATTCTCATCTGACTGACAGTGTAATAGATGACTAAGCACATCAGCACAGAGTATAAATAGATATGGCGAAAGAGGATCTCCTTGCCTCAGACCTCTCTGGGGATGGACCAGACCATGTAGAGTTCCATTTATGAGGACTGAATATGTGACAGAGCGAACTGTAGACATAACCAAAGCGATCCAAGTCTCTGAAAAACCTAATGCGCGCATAGTCTCTTCTAGAAAAGCCCATTTAACACGGTCGTAAGCCTTGGTTATATCCGTTTTGATAGCCATATAGCTTGTCGCAACTCGTTTACGCGATTGTAAGGAATGCATCAACTCATTCGCCACAAGAATATTGTCTAAACCCATACGTCCGGGGATGAACGCGGCCTGTTCTTCAGTTACAATATTATTTAGAACACCTTTTAGGCGACTTACTAGCAGCTTCGAAATGATTTTGTAAACGACGTTACAAAGACCTATTGGTCTGAAGTCTGAAAAATGCTTCGTCTCAGTGTTCTTCGGTATTAAGCAGAGGTTTGTGTGGTTTAAACCTGGGGTCATTACTGCCGTATCAAAAAAGCGTTTGATCTCTTTACATATGTCTGGCCCCACAATATCCCAACAGACGTGGTAGAAACGAGCCGTAAAACCATCCGGGCCCGGTCCTTTGTCCGCTCCAATCTGTTTAACAGCATCTAAAATATCCCCGTCGCTAAACGGTTTCATTAAGTCAGCATTAACAGACGGAGTTACCTTCCTCGGTATACAGGAGAATATCATAGGGTCTATGGCCGTTGTTTGAGAAGTGTAAACCCGTTGATAATATCCTTCTGCTAGCCGGCCAATATTCTCCTCACCACGGATGATCAATCCATCATCATTCGTAATGTGAAGCAGGAGATTACGAGAATATCAGGCTTTAGTAGCCGCGTGAAAATATGCGGTATTTCGGTCACCTGAAGTCAATCGTTTCTTGCGACTTTTTTTGTACCAGTAGTCCTCTTCCGCTCTGTATGTCGTAAGCAGAGCTTGACGTAGATATGGAATCTGTGATCGTAGATTAGGTGTTGTCATAGCCACGTCTAGAGCCTCTTTTAGTTCAGTGATTTTCTTGGCTGAATTCATATTGTTCATCCGGCGACATGTAGCTAGTGCACCACGGCAATACTTAATCTGGTCCGTGATTAGAGTATGTGGTGACGTTGATGAGTTCCAACCTGAGTATACATAGTCACGGAAGTCTGGTAAGTCAATGAGTCTCTTATCAAAACGGAATCCTTTCCTTGATGAGCCGTTTGAATAAGCAACTGATACAATTATCGGACGATGATCCGAACCGGCGTACGGCAAATAATGAGCCTCTGACGCCGGAAAAAGAGCGAGCCATTCACAGTTAACGGCTACTCTATCAATGCACTCCTCAATAATATGATTTCCTCTAACTCCCACCCAAGAAAATCTGGAGTCCGTGGATCTTAAATCCTGAAGATCACATGACGCATAAACATTTCGTAAGTTACGAAAAGAACTCTCATCACGTTCGTGACCACCCCTTTTTCTGAATTCGAGAGCATGTCGTTTAAATCACCTAGTAAAAGCCAACTTGAATGTCGAGAAGATCCAAGATGTTCTAATCGAGTCCATAATTCATGACGTCGTTGTTGTACCGGATGACCATTGCAACATGAGAGATGAAACTGGAGTCCATTAAACTTGACTAGTACATCGATAAGGCGTACATCTTGGGAAATACATGAAATTGAAACAGAGTTTTTCCAAAGCAAGGCTAAGCCTCCACCACGACCCGATGGAGGAACGCAAATAGAAAAAGGAAATCCTAATGAAACAACAACATCTTGAACAATTGAAGAAGGGTTCATCGTCTCGATGAGGAAAATGATGTCAGGGGAATGAAGACGGCTGAGTTCCTTCAGTCGTGGTTTAGTCAGGGAACCAAGTAGGCCCTGACAATTCCAAGATACTATCTTCATGGGACCGGTGGGGTATTTGGACCCCCCGCGTCTCCGTCCAGAACCTGGTTAACTGAGTTTGATCCATCTAAAGTTGTCGTTGCAGGGCGCTTACTTGGACCAATGTTGAGGCGGTCTGTTGGTGCAAAGTTCTCCTGATAGCCATCTTCTGGACGTTTTCGCTTCAGACTCTCATCTTGCATGATGCCCTTCCCCTTTAAAGCTCTCTGGTACGCAAGCAACTCCTCCATTCCTTCTGTATTGTCACCCAGGGATTCCATAGCAGGTTCATCAAGTAGTTGCAGAGGTGCAAAAGCATTTTCAGAGGGAGGATGCACAACTCGTAAAGGGGTAATGTCTAAAGCTTCCGAAGGTGGTGGAACGTTTTCTTCAGTTCTCACAACCTGGAGATGAGAGGAACGTAGAGAGGGTAAGACATAGGCTCTACCTGTATCAGTCACCGGAGTGTCATGAATGATGTTTGGGACTTCTTGGACTTGATCCAGTGGAATGTCGCGTAGAACCGGATCCTCATGATCTGCATCCGGACCGTTGTTATCATTATCTTGATGTCCCTCATCATCAAAACCATCTTGATCATCATCAAACCTCATAGTGCAATCCTTCTGGTCATGGGAGAGCATACCACAGCGGACACAGAAACGACGTAACCGTTCATACTTGAAGCGTAAAATCGTGTTTACACCCGGAACAAATTGGAAATTCCTTTGAAAACGAAGTGGTTGCTCGATGTTCCAAAGTAACTGCACTCTAACATAATCAACCCGGACTGACTGATCATCAAAATCAATATCCAAAACAGGGGCCAGACGATCACCGATGAATGCTATGGCGTCGATAGTGAGGTACTCAATGGGAATTCCCCTGATTTGTACCCAGAAGGGGATGATCTTCATCGACTCGGCAGACAGATTTGGATACCACCTTGTCACAGTTACCATCCAGTCTGCAAATGACCACGGCGTGCGGCGGAGCACCATCATTAGAGCCTCTTCCGATTGAAATAAGAATTGGATTTTCCCGGGTCCAATTATCCGGCCAGTTACACCCGTTTCTAATCCCCATAGGCGAGGCATCTGCGTGATTAGGAGTCGAGAGTTTTGTTTGCGGGGATTGACCAGACAGACAACTACCGCAAATCTGTTTACTGCAGCGGCGGCTTGACAGACACCCGCCGGAAGTGGTACCGGAGAGTCATTGATGCCCAGCGAGATGTCTTGCATCTGTTTTGAGATTTTGTCTGCCATATAAGACTCGCTTTGATTTGAAGAAGAGAATATATGCAAAAATGATGAAGGATGTGAGACTAAATAGTAGATCCATGGCGGTTCCCACACTGATTGTGGGGAGAGAAAAACGGTTTTAAAACCGACAAAATAACCGCTCGAAAACGGACCAAAATCGGCGAGATGTGGGACCCAGAAGCCGGTGAATCTTGCCGTACTAATCGGAAAAGTTGAAGATCTATTGTCTACGATAACCGTCTGTAGAATCTCCCAGACAGTCGCCATCGAGAAGCCAAAAAAAATCTTCAGTTGTTACTTGTTTACAAGGTTGTTGGATGCAAACTCTAGTTATTTAATAAAGTGGTTTCTTAACAATTAATAAAAGTATTAATGTTATAAGATTATTAATGTTTTCCTATTTACAGTGTTGTATTTTTATATAAATGATACTTACAGTTTTAGTAGTATTAAACTCGACTCCTGAAATTCACACCATCATTCAAGGCCCAGATATCCAGCCCATTTTATTTATTTTTGGTAAAATCGATTCATTGTTTATAGATTAATTTTTTCTCAGTGGTTAAAAAAGGACTAAGTTTTTCTTTTAGGTAAAGAAAAAATATCAAACTATTACTTGTGACTTGTGAGGATCATTAAATTTTATGGGACTTTCACAACAGAAGGTAGATTCTTCACTGATAAAATTGAAGACAATCATAACTATGCAGTGGGTTCATTTTCATGAAAAAAAGAAACCAAGAAAATCTTGTATTTTATTGAGTTATGATTTATGAATACTACCACTTAATGTGATGAAATGAAGTAGGTAGGGACATTATGTTCCTTGATTTTGTATCCACACGGTCTAAACAAATTAGTCCCCCTCGTGCTGTCTTCATTTCCATTATTTCCTTTAATATTTTTTCAAACCAATTGTCTTTTTCATATAAAGAAACCTATATTGTTAAGTAACCGGTTTGTTCATAATCATAAAACAACTGGAATAAGGTTTGATTTTCTTGAGGACAACACAAAAGTCACAAAATAGTCAAAAGGGACATGAAAAGAAATTAATATATAAGTATGCTTCTCAAAATAGAATAGCACATGTTTCAAACCTCATTTTCATAAATTTGAAAAAGCATCATCGTTTTCATTAAAAAGTCTATCCTCCATATCTTCTTTTCTTTAACCCACAAGCCATCCCTTCAAAGAGCGTGTTTGATGTAAATATGATTATCCCCATCCTCTTTAAATCAATATTTTAATAACCAATAAACATTCAGAAAAGGCCCGGGACTCGGCCCATTAACAATCATCAGAAAGAAACCTATAACTACATCGATTATTCTTTCTAGTTACATTATTGACAAAGACACACTGGTTTCCACTGTAAAACCCCAATTCCCATGCAATACAATCAAATACAAATGTTGTTGTTACTCTTACTTCCATTAATCGTCTGCAGAGTTGTTGTTGCCTTATACTCAATTGACTTGGTGAACTGCAAAAACAAAGACTAAAACTTAGGCTTTTGGAAACAAAAAGAAGAGCCATGTTAGGTTTCATATTGTAAACAACTCTGCACCTGAGATATCTTTAGATCAAGCTCATTCCACTCTGAGGTTGGGTTGCTTCCTGCTACTATCCCTGTCCCCGCATATATCAATGCCCCAAGACCCTATAATAACTCAAACAAAACGATTTAGACCAGTTTGCTAAAACTTAGGAAAGTATACAAGGGAGAGAGATCATATAAGCTTCTTCACCTTCTCCACAAGAGCTGATCTGATCCCAACGGCAAATTCACTCTCCTCGCCACCAAAGAAACCAACAGGTCCGGCGTACATTCCTCTATCAAATGATTCTGAGAGACCCCAAATGTTTGAATAAGCATAATTGAAAGGAAAAAAAGTATAGGCCTCCATAGTTACTAGGTGATAGTTGAAATACGAAAAGAATAGGCAGATATCTTACCTATTTCCTTGATCAAAAGCCTGGCTTCTTCTGCTGGAAGCCCACAAACAGCTGGAGTTGGATGCAGAGCAGCCAAGATGTCAAACTGTAAATAAAACATATGACAAAGGGTCAAACCTAAGACTGTGGAGATAACATTTACAGCTTTAACCTCAAACAATCTAGATGATCATGTGATGTAAACTTATTTGAATATTATTATCTCACCTCATCATCTTCCCTCCTAAGCCTCCCTGCCAATTGAGAATACAGGTGCTGCACTCTTGCAAGCTTTCTCACAGTTTTTTGGGGTTTAACCACTACCTTGTCACATATAGACTGCAGAGCAGAAGAAAGGCTAGTAAGAATAATAAACCAAACGATTACGACAAGGTTTCTAGATTGATACGTATTGACTTACGTTTAACTTTTCTCTTATATTCTCTCGTACAATAGAGAACTCAAGGTCGTCTTTGGGACTGCAGCAGTTTAGCAAATCACGTCAGTATGCATATCCGGAGATGTCCATGGATGAGACTGGAGAATGGAATCTATGATAGTCCAAAACAGTGAAGTAAAAGAGCTGACCTGGTTAGTAAGTCACGCTCTATCTCCATATCACGAGCCGCTTCAGCAGCTCGAGGCCTAGTTGCGGCCAAAGCTTCACTGCAGACACCTAATTGATTCCTTTGGAAAAGTCTCTCAGGCTGTTTCACAAAATTGCATGTCAGACGGATATCTTTAGAAAGGAACAACGAAGGTGCACTTGTTTCTTCAAGATATGTGAAATTAAATAGAATGTACCAACAGACTACTTATAACCTACCGTGTTTCCGATAAAAGCTGGTGCACCTGGTGGTTGAAGACAGAACTGATACGCATCTTGCCCTTCACTCTGTCACACAATAACTTCAGTGAGATTCAAGCCTTAAACATATATTTATTATTAGTATCCAGAGACAAAACAAACCTGTAACTGTGCAAGCCAAGCAATGGGATCAATGTCGGTATCTGTTATAATTCTGCTGTTGCGAGCAAGCACAACCTGGTTTTGCAAACAGAAAACATGAGTTAAGTGGAAACCGTAATTGTGTACGAATAGATACGAAACATGGTCACTAAGCTACCTTGCTAAGGGATGAACTCTTTTGCTTTATCATCTCCAAAGCCTTCTGTACAGAAGGGTAATATGCGCCTTTTGTAGGAACATGATTCTTACTAAGAACAGATACTCCTAGAGATTCCCTTCTTAACCTCATCACAACAGAAGAAACCTGACACAGCGAAGTCCTCGTTAGTATAAAGACCATTCAATAACTTAAAGCAGATTTTGCAAAAGAGAGGGACTAGAATTCATCAATGTGACCTGAAGCATAGTCTCCTGAAGTGCTTCAATGGCATTTTCCAGCGTCCAAGAGAGTTCATCGTCCCAAGCAACAGTTGCAGCCAACATTGAGCTTCCCCCAAACTCATTAAACTCAACCTGTGCGCATATCAACCAATTACACAGGCATATTAGCAAACAACTCAAACTATTCATAAATTCTTTTCAAGAAAATCAAATTAGTCAATTAAACATGCATATTAGTCAAACAAGTTCAATGCTTCACAATTCTCTTCGAGAAAATCAAATTTTGAAGGTACCTGAGGCACTGCAAAGTAAAATGCACCAAAAGGTTCCCATTCCACAGAGATCTTGCCGTTAGGATCAAAGCGCATGCCTCCATACGCACGAATTAGAGGTGATTTAGATGACAGAAACCTTCACAATATTAATCACTCAACAATCAGATAACAGCGAAGAGAATCGAAGCACCAATTGCTGAACAGATCGAGAAAATTTGTACCTTCGGATGGATCTCCAGTCATCATGAGAGAAGGGGTCAAGGTCACGGAAGAAAACTGCAGAACCGATACCAGCAACGCTAACCAGATCACGATCCGATGAGCCTCGTCCATTTCCGTTACCGTTCTCGTTCTCGATCGCTAAGTCGAGAAGGAGATCGGGACGACCAACGTCGCTACGGCGAGAGAAGAAGCAACGAGGCTGAATCTCGTTCTGAGCCTGAAGCCAATCGATTGCTCCGATTTGCTGGTCAATTGGTACCTTAAACCAAACCGAATTAAAATTAGGGTTTCTGTTAAATAAATTGCGCGGGAATATGTTCGACTCGCGTTTGGGCCTTTTTGTTGGCCCACAAAGTCATATTAATCATCATTTTTTTCTTGCTTAGTATCTCTAGACACTAATCAATCATCGAATCTAATAAACTGTATTAGAACAGTCAATAATATTTCGAGGAATATTCTTCTCTTGAATGTCTTATGTTCATTTGACTATTTTAGGTCAACGTTAATTTGACTAGAAAAATATATTCATTTTTGACGTCCATGTAGGGTATCCAAAAACGTCCATTTTAAATTTTTAATAGTTCGATTGACTATCAGATTGTACAACACAAGTTTGAGTAAACTATAGTAGTAAGTTAAAATATTCTATTTTAATATATCTTCGTTGTGGTTGATTATTAGCCATGGCTTTTTAAAAGATTGTTTATGATTAATATGAACAAAAGCAACAACTATTTGTAACAATTATAATCAGCATTAGACATGTCATCGACCCCTACCGACTCTAAGAAAAAATGTTTAAAAAGAGTAATAAATTATACGTAATTACTAGAGGTTAAAGCAAGTGGAAAAACCACTTGGTCATTTAGTGGATAAAAAAACTTACGTGCATTCTGGTATATTATTACAATTTTTTTTTTTTTTACTTTTCCTAAACATCAAATTATTTAATTCATTAATGATTAGTACCACGCAGAAAAGGTTACGAGCTTTATTAAAAATCCGTAGTGTCTTTAAAAAAATTTATTAAACTTAAATGATTATGCATAACGATACGGCAAGAAAACAAACTAAGAGAACGATATGATAACAAACCAATAGCAAAGCAGCACGTGGCGTGGTCGGATTCTTTCACTGACAAAAAAATCGGAATCTTTTTCTTAAAAAACAGAGGAAATTCATGTACCTGTAACCGAACCACGCCGGAAGAAAACGGCGGAGGTTGAGATTTGAGCTCAGAGACGGCGGAGATTAGCATCTCAGTGGCGGCTGTGGGAGATAAAACTGTCGACATAGTTCTCGTCTCAACTGTACCAAGTGGGGTCTTGAAATCTCCTTCGCATCCATTCATAGACATAGAACACGACATAAACTTCTGCAATTTATCCACAAAAGGTTTCTCAACTAGTTTAGTAATTACTTTCTTCGAGAAATATAAGATAAGAACAGAACAGAACCCAGAACCAAAAAACAGAGAACAAAAAAAAACCTTGCGGGAGAATAATTTGGTGAGTGGGGTCAGAGAGTAAGCATGAGAGATGGAAATGGAGCTGTGTTTCTTAGTGTTTGTGCCCAGAAAATGAGAAGAAAGTTGAATTGAAGCCATTGGAGATTGCTTTTGGTGACCAAGTTTTTAAAAATATATTTTTGTCTGATTTGTAAATTGTTGTCTGTAGCAGTAGACTATGCTAGAGAGATTTGAGATGTGGATTAGTGGCACGGTACCTACGTCTTAAATATAAGCGATGGGATGGGGTTTAGTTGGGGTCCACAGAAATTAACCATTCATTTCACCTTAATTTCCTCAGAATTTCTTGTTACGTTAATACTACTTTTCTTTTCTTCTATCTTGTTTATTCAAAGAATAATTTGTCCTGTTTGTTAGTCTACGATTTTATTTCGTAAGTAAGATATTTCGTCTAACCAATAAATAAAAAATCATTTAATTGATGTATTAATATATATATATATGAAGTATGAAATTATAAACAAGAAATAAAATTAATCTTCACTCTGTCCATCGGATTTTTTTAATTGTTTGTTTCGATCTTTTTTTGTTATTTTTCATTTTTAGTTGTATTTTAATATATCTGATGATAAAAGATTCTTTTCTGATACTCGTTATTAACATTCATTGAAATTTTCCAAATTTTCACCAATTTTTTTTGTCAAATTTTTACTGGATCACTAATAGATCTTTTCCTAATTTATTTTGGTTTTTTGTTGAAAGATTGAAAAAAAACATTTTCATAGTTTTATTTTATTTTATTGTAAGGAGAACCAAAAAAAAGAAGAAGAGAGATTATAAATTGTAAAAAGTATACCATCCTCTTTAATTAATCTAATCTACTTATGCGGCAAGTTAAATTAACTAAAACTTCAAAATATTGACTGTAAAGACATAAACAAAATAAATGAAGAGAAGACCTTAAAAAAAAATGAAGCGAAGACATAAACATGTAGTAAACTGTAAATTGTAAAAGATTAAAGGTATACGGATTCTTTTTTTGTCAATAGTTGTTATATAAGCGACCTATACCGAGGTCAAAGCCAAGAACTAAAGTTTTACAAAAATTAGGCCAAGGCTAATGAAAGATAAGAGCAACACATGCTATAAGACCACCAAAAATGGACCAAAAGAAAAATACTTCAAAGAGCAATCAAGAAGAGGCCAAAAGTCTCTCATTAGCAAAGAACCCCGCGAGCCAAAAAGAATGGCCAGCCGCTACATACGAACTGAAGCGACCATCAAGGATGACGGATTGCGCAATGAGAGAGGCGCCTCTATTTGATGAAACCTGCTCAACATGAAGATCAAAGCCCGAGACATGAGATAGAGCACAAAGAACCTCCGCCGAGTAGAAACTGAAGGACGGCCAAACATCTGGCCTTAAAACTGAGTTAACTAGCTCCTGAGCCTGAATCCCAAAGACAACCTTATTCCTTTTCAAGGAAACCATGTCTTGGATTGCCCATAAAAGAGCCTTAACCTGCAACTGAAACCGAGAAGAAATGCCATAGAAAGCCCGTCTGCTATGCATTAATACAACTCCTTTATCGTCCCTTAAAACCCAAGCCACTCCACCTAAGTTGTTCCTCCTCGACCAAGAGAAACCAATATTACAAGCCAACCATCCTGACTGAGGAGCTTTCCAGAGTCCTTCGACCACAGGCGATGAAGCTATCTGCTCCTGAACTGAGCCATCAACCAAATCCTCTCATACTTGAGCCTGAAACCAGAGATTAGCCTCAACTAAGACCTTTGAGGCAGTTTGCAGTGGTGAGAAGCTCTCTCCATCAAACAAAAGCTTATTCCTGTTCTTCCACAGATACCACAAAGCCCATGGATAGCACCTGCGGATTTGGGGAGGAACCCTGTTGTTCCCTTTAAGCATCTGCAGATACCTCATGTTAACGAATATATAACCTTCATCAAAACTACCCTCAGGTACAAGGATGTTGAGAAGAGCCCACACTTGACGGGCCACAGGACATGTGAAAAGAAGGTGATTGATTGATTCACCCTCCTCACTGAAGGATGTTCGAATTGTTAATCCTGATTCAATTCTCAGATTCAACAGTCCTAAACATACGGATCTAGGTTCTCTTGAATAGAAACAATGTAGATCTCACCTTTTACCTGTTTATGCAGCGGAAAGAGATAGAACAGGTCAGAGATCAGCAGAACCACCAAGGGATGGATCCTCCAAAGGCTCACACACGCACACCGGGAATTTGGCTGCTAGACCGAGCAGAAAGAGGCCGCAGACAGAGAGAAAAGAGGCGCAGGAGCTGAAGAGAATTAGAGAGCTTTAGGTCAAGTTTTATTCATTAAAACTCCCTTTAGTTCTCATGGGCTTTTGGGCCCAATTCTCAGTTCTGATTAAATCCCATGGATTTAATCAGGCCCTTTTTACTCTCTAAGTACAGTAAATGCCTAGCACTTTTACCGTACTTCTGCTAAACCGTTCCTTCGTATTTTCCCGTTAGCTTAGGCGTGTGACCCATATGGGATCATATAATAAAGGCAATAAGTCCAAGACTTATAGATCATGAGCGGACTCTAGCAAGCCATCATGACCCCCAGTATTATATGACTTATGTCTGATCATTGACATACTCTTACTTTCTAGAGACAGTACCGAGATTACTGGACACAATTCCAACAATCTCCCACTTGTACTGGAATCTCTGTATTCATAATCCTTTTGTCTCAATATCTCGATTAGTCATAAGGCAAGATTAGTGTCATCCTTATAAAGCCTAATCTTGTTCATCGGACTCTGATCTGATACTGACAATCCAAACGACTCGGGACAGTCCGTTTGAGCATGGCCATGCATTTTCCAGTATTCAAATCTCCGATTGGCCTAGAGATATTCACTCCATTTATATTGGAGGGACAGATCCCGTCTTGTTCCATCACTGTAAACTACTCATTTCGTAATACACCCAAACAAGGTCCTTATAACTATCGCATAACGACAGCGTTAGACAATGATCAAAGCGCATCAGTTCATGTGCAGTCACATGCATGCGAACTCAGGTCTAAGGACTATACTCTATAGTCGTAGTAAGAATCTCTTATGACACAGATATAAATATCCTGAAGAGTTCTTATAAGCGGGTCTTGTCCGGTCGTATGTACCCCACATACACCTATGTACTGACTTTGATGCCGCGCATCTATGACACACTGAGACTTTGTCATAAGTCACATACCAATCTAGTCTCACACGGTTGTTGGTGTTCCAATTTCAACAACCTTCGACTAGGGTCATGATGATATAAGCCATCTATCAAATATAGGGTCTCATGATCAAGCTAAATGACTTTGATAACTCAAGATCAAGTCACTTACTTCGATGACCTATAAAATGGTTCATATCACCTTGGAACGATTATTTCATCACAGTTAAAATAATCTTGAAATAATAATTTCAATAAACATCATAGAATGTTTTACAAGAACATATCAATAACTAAATAAAGCCCTTTATTAACTCCCACTGAAATTAAGACTATATCTTAATTTCACTTATCCTACAGCAACAGTCCGTGACTCGTGCTCAGGCCTAAGGAGTGGCTTCGTTAATAGATTAGCAACGTTCTCATTTGTTGAAACTTGCTGATCTACTTAACATCTCTGTCATTTATCTTACGGAATAGGTTATACCTATCCTCAAAGTGTTTGGACCTCTGATGTGCAGCTAGTTTCATCTATGCTGGGAATCACATCAAGTTCAGTGACGAACTTTTCTTTCCAAACAACCTGTTTCGCCGCTTTCCAAGCTGCGAAATGTTCAGCTTAAGTCATGGAGTCAGCAACAGTGCCTTGCACTGCCAGACAGACACAAGATATAACCGGACTGTGACCGGAAATCATCTTTGTCTGTTGGTGACTTGCCTTTCAGACTCTACTGACTTGTAGCACCTCACTTTCTCCGTAAATCAAGAACTTATCCTTAGTATTCCTCAAATACTTTAGGACATTCTTTACGGCAATCCAGTGATTCTTTGCTGGATTTGACTGGTCTTTACTTGTCTTGCTTAACATTAAAGCAACATCAAACAAGTACGTTTCATGGCATACATGATAGATCCAATTGCCGACGCATATGGAATCTTATCCATGCATTTAAGCTCAGCAGTTATCGTAGGACACTGTGTCTTGCTTAACGTAATGCCATGTGACATTGGCATAAAACCCTTCTTGGAATGCTGAAAACGTGTAGGACTTTGTCGGGATAAGAATCCTGACTTTGTCTTACCAGCTCTTTCGGATCTCTATCTTTAGATCCAAAATCCAAGAACATACGTGGCTTTACCCATGTCAATCATTAGAACCAACTCCCAAGCCAGTCCTTTACTGACTGCAGCATTGGGACGTCATTTTTGAGAATCAGTATGTCATCGACATACAATATGAGAAATGCAATATCGCTCCCACTAATCTATTAGTAAACACACAGTTCCGCTTCGTTCCTGTTCAAGTCAAAACCTTGACTACTTCAACAGAACGAAGATTCCAACTCCGATATGTTTGCTTCCATCCATGAATGGATCAATAAAGCTAACTTACACATAGTGTAATTTTTCGGAGTCCGGGCTCACTTTCGCTTCTTTGAATTTCGCAGATTCGTCGCTTTCAATGATCATCAGATCATGCGAACTTTCAATGATTATCAGGTTCAACTAATGACGAGAAATCACTCTCGGATTAGTAACTGATTCATTCATATCTGCGAACTTCAGGCTCCACAGGTGCAGATTCTACAGAAATCTGTAAATCCTTCCGCTGCTCTCCCTCAACAGGTTAAGCAGCCTCCTGTATTTCTCGAATTTCTTCGAGTTATACTTTTACTCCCACTGTTCTTCTTGGAAAGTAACTTCCCTTCTTAGAAAACAGAATGGACGTAAAAGTAACAAGCCTTGGTTTCCCTAGGACAACCAGCGAAGTAGCACAACTACAAATACTCAGTAAAGACGAATTTGGATCGATTCCAGTCCACATTTACGTGGTGTCTTTCAACTGATATTGGTGGAACTATTTCAGCGTAAACTTAGATATTTATAGAGCGTTATTCATAAATAATATCATGGAAGATTCGTGTGACTTATCTTTAATCATTTCTTATAAGATCTGATTCTTTCTCACAGAAACACCTTCAGGTTTTCAGGAGAAATGAGCTGTGAAACGATTTCACACTCATTCAGATGATCACACAATCAATGACTTAAGTATTCTCACTCGTGATCTTATCCAGAGTCTTAATACTTCTGTCATTCAGATCCTATACTTCATTCTGGAACTCTTTCGACCATGTCAAAGAATTCCGACTTGTGTCTCATCAAATGAACACAGTCACACTCACTGAAGTAATCAGTAGAGACAATGAAGTACAGGAAATTTTCTCTGGCATTACTGCTCATTGGGCCACATACATGAGTATGTTCCAGGTCCAATAAGCCTTTGGGCCTTTCTCTAGCTCGGCTAAGATAGGCCCTTTTTCCTTTTGGTCCAGTAAACAGAATTCAAGTCTCATAAGATATCTTATCAAATGAGCCCAACAGTCCATAACTATGAGATTTCTGAATCCGACTTACTCTATGTGACCAAGACTTTTATGCCAAGAAAAATCAGGTTTAATTCATTAGATTTAAACCAATTCGGTATTTATGTTACATTTAGGCACTCTTTGGTTTAAGATGTAAAACCCATTCCTTGAATGTGGTGCTACAATTAATATTTCATTAAGATCAAAAGAACAAAACTTGTCTTTTATCAAAATGAAAAACATTCAAATTCTTACAAGAAAATGAAAGACAACTCTGCTTAAAGCAGGTACATTGTAGCAATTACTTAATAAAACCAAGCCTCAAAGGCATCTACAAGTGAAAACCCTACGGCTGAGGCAGCATCCATAGCTCCTTCCAGACATGCAGTTCCACTTGCCCTTCCTTCAACGTTCTACTGTTGCTTAGGCTCTGCATATTATCACAAATATCAGTGCTACAACCAGTATCCAATACCTTTAAGGTAGAAATTGAAGTAATAACATGAATACCTGAGGAAGTAGTCGCATACATCAACTTCAACTCCTCATCATCTTCCATGAATTTAATGCAATCTCTCTTCCAATGCCCTGTCTCCTTACAGTAGCAGCACTTACCAACGTAAGAGGTATCTGACTCGGGCTCAGAAGACACACGCTTGCCATGATTCAAAATCTGGACAACTTTGCCTTCACCCTTGTCAGCATTAGGTTTATCAAACCTACCCTTCTCATTCATGAGATTATTCAGGGTACTCTTCACGTTTGGCTCAACTGTCTTGAGCATATCATGCAGTTCAGTCAGCGTCTTCGTTAAGCCTTTCTTGATATAGTTCCTTCTGAACTTATCATAGCTTGACGGCAGTGACTGTAGTATGATCTCAGTTGCCAATTCTTGGCTAACTGGATAATCCAGTTTCCTCAGGTTATCAATGTAACCCATCATTTTACTGACATGAAGACTCACTGGATGATCATTTGGTAGCTTGCAGCTAGCGAGAGATTTAACCAACTGGTATCTCTCCACTCTTATCTGCTCCTGAAATTTCAATTTCAGGCTGCTGATCATCTCTATTGGCGACTCCATGTTTTCATATTGCTTCCGAAAATCTGAGTCCATGGTAGCCAATATCAGACCACGCACATCTACCGCATCATTATAATGCTTATTCCAAGCATCATATACTGCATGAGAAGCATTGGACCCGATCCTCACGGGGAGAGCTCTCTCAAGGACATAGTCCTTTCTCTCCTGTCTGAGAACTAGCCTCAGGTTCCGCGACCAAGTCAAGAAATTTGATCCGTTCATCTTGTCCATCTCAAGGACAGACCGGATCGAGAAAGTGTTTTGATTGTTTGTGCTAGTCATAACTGAAAATTAAGATAAAAGGATTTTAGTTAATATGTTCAATATGATTAATCTTGTATTATACTTAATATGATTAATCACGCATTATATTCAATAACATCAGTTACCCTCAATAGAATATAATGATTCCAAGATCCACATATAACTAAGATCAAAGTGGGCCACTGGCCATCACCCAACCTTAGCTTATATCGGTAAGCCCTATCTCGGCTAATTATATCCGTGATATAACTCTTGGTTGTGAATCTGGGCCCGAGGCCCAATCCACTATGATGTCTCAAGGCCCGGGACTCCCGATGGCCTAGTCAAGAAAACCAGACTATACAGTCATGTAATCATTAATGTCTGGGACTCCCAATGACATTTATGAATCACAAACCATCTTATCCACGCAAAAGTAGACACCCTCACACTGTAAGGCCATGAATACAATTGAATGGGCTTCGACAGCTGACATAGACTGGACAAGACATCCAACGCTTGATATTGTTTGAGGTTTGTAGGTTTATTAAGATTTTATCCCAAAATAGAAGATTACTATTTTGGGAAACTTTCCTTTTCTGGAAACCTACTAATTTTGGAAACTTTCTAAAATTGGAAACTTCCTAAAAATTGGAAACTTTCTAAAATCGGAAACTTCCTTAAATTGGAAACTTTCTAAAATCGGAAACTTTCTAAAATTGGAAACTTTCTAAAATCGGAAACTTTCTAAAATTGGAAACTTTCTAAATATAGAAATTTCCTAAAATCCAAAACATGCAAATCTAGAAACTTCTAATTTAAGAAACTTTCTAATTTCAAAATTTTGGAAACTTATTAATTTAAAAATCGATTTTATAATTTTAATTTTATAAAATAAATTTTAAATTAATTCTGAAGAAAAGACTCAAATAATTGGCCCAACTGTTTTAACTTCTTGGCCCGAGGCCTAAGAATTGGTCCATGTCCAAGACATAACCCAATTGTCCAATTAAATGACATAACCGGTTTGGTTCATTAAAATTGGTCTTAACCAAAATTAATTACTACGATGACCACAATTGTCAACCGGTTATTTACTAAACCGGATTTTCTCAATTTATTTGGTCCAACCAAATCAAATTAGAAAATCCTGGTTTAGGCACAAAATCCAATTTTCGACTTTGGATTTCTTATCCCGGTTTAACCAGAACTTAATAAAATTATTAAGTCTGTTTATTAAACCAAGACGATTAATTTTAATAGGATTAAACCAAGCCTTAAACCGAACCGAACCGACACGAGCCAAAACGAACTGGTCGAGACCATTCCAGGTCACGACGTTCGGAATGGCCGCTTGCGTCTCGCTATCGGGACAGCCACGATCGGCCAGCATCACGCGATGTTCGAACGGACGGGACGCGATCCGTGATCGGCCCATCTCGATCACAACCGCGACGCTGACTGATCGGGACGATGGCAAGACGGGAGCGGGACGATGGCTGGTCGCGACGAGACGATGCAGACCGCGATCGCAATCGATCGTGCGATCGTTCGATCCGATCCGATCCGCGATCGTGAGCTCGTCCGTCTCGCCGATCGTGTCGACGAACCAATCCGATCCATGATCGATTGTGCGTCTAACGATCCGGACGTGTGATCCGAAACTGATCAACACTCCGACGCATACCAAATCATATAGTTTGGTTTGCGATTTTCATTAGTTTGTTTAGGTTTCAATTCTTGTTTCTTAAGTGATTTTTCTTATCAGTAGATTGATTCAAAACACTTTTAAACAAGAAAAACAATCCTAAACATGAATCTAAACAAGAAAAACCAGAACCAATGGCTCTGATACCACTGAAGGATGTTCGAATTGTTAATCCTGATTCAATTCTCAGATTCAACAGTCCTAAACATACGGATCTAGGTTCTCTTGAATAGAAACAATGTAGATCTCACCTTTTACCTGTTTATGCAGCGGAAAGAGATAGAACAGGTCAGAGATCAGCAGAACCACCAAGGGATGGATCCTCCAAAGGCTCACACACGCACACCGGGAATTTGGCTGCTAGACCGAGCAGAAAGAGGCCGCAGACAGAGAGAAAAGAGGCGCAAGAGCTGAAGAGAATTAGAGAGCTTTAGGTCAAGTTTTATTCATTAAAACTCCCTTTAGTTCTCATGGGCTTTTGGGCCCAATTCTCAGTTCTGATTAAATCCCATGGATTTAATCAGGCCCTTTTTACTCTCTAAGTACAGTAAATGCCTAGCACTTTTACCGTACTTCTGCTAAACCGTTCCTTCGTATTTTCCCGTTAGCTTAGGCGTGTGACCCATATGGGATCATATAATAAAGGCAATAAGTCCAAGACTTATAGATCATGAGCGGACTCTAGCAAGCCATCATGACCCCCAGTATTATATGACTTATGTCTGATCATTGACATACTCTTACTTTCTAGAGACAGTACCGAGATTACTGGACACAATTCCAACACTCACCACAAGTCTGACATCTTGAGTCCGCCTTTACACCTCTAAGGATCACTAACTCAGCCACCGGTAGTGCATCTGATAGCACCTTACACATGAAGTTCTTTATCTTAGGAGATGTCAAAACCTTCCAAACAGCTTCAATGAGAGGGTTAACAGAAGGTAGCTGCTCAGCCACAACAATTTCACCTGCAAGGGAAACAGCAGATGCCAATTCATAAGCAGACTTAACTGAGAAGGCTCCTCCTCTTGTATGTTCCCACGTCCATAAGTCATTCTTGGACACCACTGGCTGGGTTTTGAGAATGAGTTCCACGTCTATAGGGTAGAACAACTGATAAAGTCGGTCAGTATCCCATCTTCTTTTTTCAAAATCAATGAGGCTGGAAACTTTTAAGTTAACTTCAATGACGTTTGTCTTCCTCAGAGGCTGTCTCAACTGCCCCTCATCCATAATCCAAGGATCAAACCAAACCAGAATATAATCACCATTCCATATCCTCTTCTTGATCCCCTTAGTTAGCAGATCCTTTCCATGAATAATGCTTCTCCAAGCAAAGGACGGTCTAGTTCCAATATTAGAATCCAAAAATTCAACATTAGGATAATATCTGCTTCTTAGGAATCTTGCCATCAGGGAGTTGGGATTTTGAAGTAATGACCAAGCCTGCTTGGCCAGAAGAGCTTGATTACAAGCTTCAAGATCTCGAAAGCCAAGACCCCCTAAAGATTTCTTCAAACATAGCTTGGACCAACTTTTCCAGTGGATTTTCCCTCTTTTCTTCATCACTATCCCACCAGAAGCTTCCCATAACAGAATTTAGAGCTTTAATTGAAGTCTTAGGGAATTTGAAAACTGACATTTCAAACACTGGCAGAGATAAAGCCACAGACTTGATAAGAACTTCTTTCCCACCAACAGAGAGGGTTCTCGCAAACCATCCATTAACTTTTGACTTGAGCCCAGCGTTAACATACTCCAGAAGTTTAACCTTTGAGCCGCTGAAGCATTCAAGCAACCCGAGGTACTTAGAGGCTCCCCCTTTGTTGTAGATTTGCAAGATGTGTTGACACTGCTCTTGAGTCTCTATGGGAATCCTTTCACCAAAGTTGATAGAAGACTTATCCACGTTTATACATTGCCCGGAAGCAGTCTCATACTCCTTTAATACATCTCTCAATTGGTTGACTTGCAGGGGATCAGCTTTGCATAGCAGGAGGCTATCATCAGCAAAAAGTAGATGGGTCAGGGAAGGACCATCATCTGAGAAACTTAACCCTGATAACCTCTTCTCCAATTCCGCTTTTTGAATCAAATGAGAGAGACCTTCTGCACACAACACAAACAGGAAGGGGGAGAGAGGGTCCCCCTGCCTTATACCTCTTTGTGGAGCAATCAACCCATGCTCTTGATTGTTGATAAGAACCGAGTATGTAACAGTAGTAACGCAAGTCATGCACCAACTGATCCATAGAGGATCAAAACCCAAAGCAATCAAAACCGCTTCCAAATACCTCCACTCTACTCTGTCATAGGCCTTAGACATGTCTGACTTGATGGCCATAAACTCCTTAGAAATATGAGGACGAGATCTCAGGCTGTGGACGGCTTCATGGGCCATAATGATATTATCCGTGATCTGCCTTTGAGCCACAAAGGCTGATTAAGAAGCAGACACTATTGATGGCATTATAGGCTTAAGTCTATTGACCAAAACCTTCGAGACAATCTTGTACATCACCGAGCACAGGCTGATGGACCTTAACTGAGCCATCTCTTCAGGGTGAGGGATCTTTGGTAGGAGGAAAAGATGAGTGTAGTTCCATTCTTTAGGAAAATCTCCACCATTAAAGAAGGCAAGAATCTCCACTATGACTTTCTTACCAATGATCTCCCAGTAGTGTTGAAAAAAGTGGCTCGTTAAACCATCAGGTCCTGGAGCACTTCCAGCTTTAACAGAGAAAGCAGCCTGTCTGATTTCTTCCTTTGTTACTTCCTTGACCAGGCTTAAATTCATATGTGAGGTCACTTTTGGTTGAAAACCACTGAAAAATTCTTGAAAGCAGGAAGGTCTGGAGGAGGTGAAGAGCTTTTGATAGTAGCTAGTAGCCACAGCCCCTTTAGAAGCCTCAGCCTTCTGAGCCACCCCTTTCTCATCTAACAAGGCAGGAATGTGGTTTTTAGCCCTTGAGCCCTTCACTGCTGCATGGAAACCACCAGTGTTCCTATCCCCTGTTTTTAACCAAGTATTGTGACTTTTCTGGCTCCAGTACTCTTCGTCCTCTCTGTAAGCTTTCCTTATTTCTTTCTCGAGTTGGTAAGAGACCTCATAATCTGGAGGAACTACGGATTGCTCTTTCTCCAGCGCTTCATGAAGCCTCTGAATATGATCCCTAGAGTTTGATGGATTTGATATCTTCCACCCACTGAGAGCTTTCCTACAAGATCTGAGCCTCTCTGAAACTGACTTGTTACTACAAGGATAATTCCCCACCCAAGCTTTTGAAACAACATCCATCACTCCTTTTTGCTTCCGAAGCCTTTTTTCAAACCTGAATTGGCCTTTAAAGGAATCTTGAGAAGCAATGAACTTCATTAGGATTGGCATGTGGTCAGAACCTCTCTTGTCCAGAAACCTTTGGTTAGCCGCAGGAAATTGTTGAGACCAAAGTTTATTCCCAAAACACCTATCCAACTTGGATTGTATGAACAGCTTATGACGCATACCTGACCAAGTAAAACTGTTTCCATTACTAGGCAACTCCATCATACCACATAATTTAATCATCTCAGAGAATCCTTTGAAATGATTGTCTGCTCTAGGAGGCCCTCCCAACTTTTCCCCATTGTGAAGAATAGCATTAAAGTCTCCTAGCATTATCCACGGGCCACTCCTAGTTGTCTTGATCCTGTTTATCCTTTCCCAAACTAAATGTCTTCTCTCCTCCACTGGATCTCCATAAACACAAGAAACAAAGACTTGAATACCTCCAATAACCATACTGACATCAATCAAATTCTTGTTTGCAAAGAGAATTTGAACTTCTGAGCTGTTCTTGAAGAAAAGAGCCAAACCACCACTCTTTCCAGACGGCTCCACTGTGAAAACTCTATCATAACCTAACCATACTTGTAAATCAAAAAGAACATCACGCTTCTGCTTCGTTTCCATAAGAAAGATCATCTCAGGGAAATGTTTTTGACGCATCTCTCTGAGTCTTGGAATCACCAGATCAAGTGCACGGCCCAAGCCCTGGCAGTTCCAGCTGATTAGAGCCATTACTGATTTCGCAGTCCCTTCTGAGGGACCGCCTTGGATGAACCAGCCTCATCAAGCATGTCACGTAAGTCCTCCGGTTTCATTCTCTGTGGTTTGTCTGCACTCATGATATCAATCACCACCTGTTTCTTCTTCCTTTTTTTCATCGAGTTCTTATTTTGTTGATTAGTCTCACTCCCTGAGATAGCTTTAGAGTTCAAGAGAGTGTTCTTAGAACCTCCCAATCTAGCTGATTTTGGAGGCCTCTTACGAAGCTTAGGCTTCTTGTTCCCAGCAGCAGAAGTCCCTGTTTCAGATTTTGAGAGTCTTTGGAAGACATCTGAAATCGGGAAAGCCTTCTTAGCAGAGTGGAAATCTTCACTCTCTGCAAATCTGATGTGGGATCCCGAAGATAGAGATGAGTGAACTTTAAAAGCTGCGCCCATAAACTTTCCATCCCTAGTCTGCGAGCCCTTGCTTCTATCACCACTTCTCACAGATTTGAGAGCCTGAGATGATTGGTCCTCGTAGTCATACACTAATCCTTTCCCCTTGTTAACCTCCTTGATAAATTCTGGAGGAGGTTCCAATCTGAGAACAAACTTAGCTAAGATAGGACTTTTCTCAGCTTCTTCAACTGTTTGTTGGACCCTTTTTGCTTTGATCAATCTATCTTCCCCATTATCAGCAACCATGTAGTTCCTCATTTGATCCAAGACTTCATCTGCAATTCTCCTTCTCCCCGTAGCTGGATCAACTGCTACTTGCCCTTCAGAGAGCACTCCAAACAGAGGATCAGAGCGTTGGATGATAGTATTTTCCTCCACATGATTCTTAGACTCACCCCCCTGAGGCCTGATCAACCTTGGGCATCTATCCTGAGAATGAGTGAGCCGCTGGCATTTTATACATCTCCTTTGGACTCTCTCGTAGTGATAGTAGACCGTGGTTGTTTCTCCAAACTTCAGATTTAGGACTTTGGATTTCCTCAGAGGCTTTTCTGTATCAAGTTTGACTCTCACCCTGACGTATTCCATATGCTGAGCTTGTGTTGGATCAAAAGCCACCGTGATTACTTCTCCTGCAAACTCCCCTAAGAGAGTCAAGGCTTCTTTTGTGTAGTGATTCACAGGTACATTTCTTATTTGCACCCACGTTGGAACATAACGCAGATAGTCAGGTGGAGGTCTCTCAACCCATCTATCAATTGCTAGAGACCAATCATTGTAAGTGTGCATTCCTTTACCCAATTCTTCCAAGAGATCATGTTCATATTTGAAGATGAACTGGAACTTATCCTTTGCTAATGCGATTCCTCTTACTCTTCCAAATTTTTGCCATTTCCGAGGCATCTATGTGATTAAGTCTTTCATTAGCTGTTGCTCCGGGTTCAGCGTTCTGCCAATGAGGCTTAGCACATTTCTTTCTGATGAGTAATACTCCGGGAGGTCAGGCATGGTAAATGGGGTATCTTCTTCTGAAGAGTCATAATACTCCACCTCTTTCCCTTTCTTCTTCGTCATTGATTAACCAAAGAAGATAAACTTGTTCTTTCCAAACCAACAATCTTTAGCCACAATCTTTATGCTCTAGCCTTGTAGCAAACCACAGGTTCGAGAGTCAAAAGCCTGGAATTCACTAACTAATCTCAAGCCGGTGAACCGTGGCCTGAAGACAAAAGAGAGAACTACAATCCTCGACAACAGACAAGCTGTGACACAACTCTAAATAGAGCGTGAAACCCTAACTGGAACCAGACCCTGAAGCAAGCTCCAAGGCACAGGAGGTTCTAAACTCTAAAGTTGTACTCAACAAATAGAGACGGAGAGGTTAAAGTCGGGGACTTGCTCAATCTCTTCGGTTAGATGAATTTAGGGTTACCGAAAACAGTGACGACGGCTAACAATACTTCACCAGAGAAAACCGTAGCCACCCAAATACCTCGAACTTCCTCAATCCACTAGCCACAGAACCTTTTACCATAACTCCATTGTTGCGGACCTTTAAGGCTTCGAAGCACACGGAAAAACTGGGGCAAAGCTTAGCTTGGAGGAGAGATCTCGAGACGGGGAGACCGGATCTAGAGAAGGACGAACGATTGACCTTCTATCGAAGACGAGATCTTGAATTGAAATTTTTGCTAGGGTTTCGCTTTGGGAATTTCTGGAGAGAGGGCATAACTGAAAAATATGTCTTTTTTAAGGTATACGGATTTAAAAATACAGTTTTTTATTTACAGCGTTTTAAAAAATACAGTTACACCAACCAAAATTAAAGAAATTTTATAGAGTAAAATGTGTTTAAGAAACCCCCAAAATTTTAAGCAACTTAAAAAAAAGTCACAAACTTCTTTTTCTATTAAAATGTTACAAACAACTGTTTTCAAAATTATATTGGATTTGAAATTAGTTAAATGACAGGGCGAGAACAAATATATAAACTACTATACCTTTTTTTGACAAAGAATAAACTAATATACTACTGCATATGTATTTTCGGTTACTTTTTCCATTAAAAAAAAGAAGAAGAAGAAGAAACCAAAAAAAAAAAATATATATATATATTAGAATATATGATGTATATTTAGGCCAAGAGAAGAAACAAACAACTTTGACTATCACATGCATGTGATGATTTTGTTATACTTAGGGCATCTCCAACCCACCTCTATATTTGCCTCTAAACTCTATTTTAGAGGCAAATCTACTCCAACCCACCTCTATATCTTCCTCTAAAATAGAGATTGCTATTTTTTCCTCTATATATAGAGGAAGAAATAGCATTCCTCTATAATAGAGTCAAACTTTTTTGTTTGCACAATTGCCCTTTAACTTTTATATTTTATAATTATAACCTATATTAATATATAAAAAATTATTTTTTAATGATTTGTTAATAATTTTATACATACAATTTCTTTGTTACTTTTTAAACATATTATAGTTTTATAAAAGTTTTGCAAAATAAAATAAAAAATAAAAAATGGTTTAGTTTGCAACTTTTATAAATAAAATGTGTGATTAGTAAAATAAAAAAAGAATATTGGAGAGAATATTCTTTTTAGAGTAAAATATAGAGGAATACATTAGAGCAAAATCCACCTCTATTATAGAGTTCCTCTATTTTAGAGGCAAATATAGCAAAATACATTGGAGATGGTCTTAGCTGCACTTGATCTGTCGTTCAATAAATTAATTTCGGGCTTACGAAATTTTAAGACTCCATCTATTCCATTATATATTAAAAAATACGAGAATTAATAAACTATAAATATTTTCATTTGCTACATCAAAATTATCGTTTAGCATTTAACTAATAATGTTTCAATAAAAATATACTATACAATATTAATAGTCACAATATATATACATATAATATATATATACATTTGTATAATAAACTTGACAAAAAAATAAAATAGATAAGACAAACATTTTTAAAGTATCTTATGTAACATGACAGCTGGAATACATTGCTAGGTAAGTCTTAATAAAAACTAGTGTTAAAAATTTTGGATTGATGCAAAAATACAGCAGGAGATTATCTATATTTGTAAATCAAAAATTGTCAAAATCTTGTATATGCGTTACGGATTACATCGTTCATTCATTGCAACGACGTCAGTGTGATTGAAATGGACATGTACATCGTATTAACTGAAAACAAGAGATCCTTAAACAGTATTGTAACAGCTTCGATAAATATATATTTTATTTTATTTGGAAAACCCCAATTATATATTTTTTAAAGTCATTTCAGCCTTAATATCACTAGGTATATGCCCGCGCTACGCAGCGGGATTATTTTTTCTAACCTTTTTTGTATATTTGTTTTTATTTTGATTTCAACTGTTTTAATAGTGTGATATTTATTGCTCTGACATCATACCTTATATGAGAGCTTGAGAGTGATATGTATGCACCTCGAGCTTTCTAGCATAGTTCCCTAAATCTTGTGAGGCCAAAACATGGGGACTTTGGGATTTCATAAATTTCCTGAAGATTATCTCTGATAATGTAGTTTTTTGCACGTAAGTTTTATAAACTATTCAAAGATATAAATTGTGAAAGGTAGCAAGATTTGTGGAATAAACATTCTACACGTCATTATACATTGTCACCACAACCTAAAAAATGAAACATGGCTAATTCGAACCAAGCTGCCACTACAACTCTAAAATAAATCCATAACAAATATATTGGTAATATGCAGATGTCCTGACAGATAAACTTCGCCATTCTGCACCCATTCTTTTAGCAGTTTCCTCAATAATTATCTTTTCTTTTGGTACCTTCATATATGAAGGAACAGGTTATGAAGAACAATTATTAGTATTATCAGAAAGCAAATTAAAGTTTCAACAAATTCAGTTATTCATTCAATAAACCAGAGTAGAAAAAGTCTAAAACAGAGTAGATGATTTTAAAACAGAACAATAGAGCGTGGAGCAAATATTAGAACTAACCCTTTTTCGAATTCCAAAAAAGCTGCAGCAGGATGCTGAAATTGGTCCATTAAAACCTTGGACTTCTTCGTACCACCTAAAGTTGAATGAGTAAAATTTGTGAGTTAAACAATACAATATTGATGGCATGTGACGAAAGATGGAGAAGTAAAGAGATGCTTAAAACTTGCATGAACCAGCAGTGGTCATCTTCTGGTTAGATGCCTCCAGGGATGCTGCCCTTTGATTTGGTTCCTTCTCCCATCTTATTATGAATGGCCTTTCAGCCTGAAGTAGGAGTTATACAAAGATTGGTGAAAAAAAGCAAGACTTATGAGGGAGATATAAGAAGCTGGCCTAAAATTTTGTACCAGTTAAGTTCAACGCTCCAGTGAAAAGTTGATCATTGTCCAGGCTATAAAGTCTGAATGAGTATATATACTGGACATCCTTTAGTTCATTCTACATTCACAAAGCAAAACATGTCATTGTCACACTGCAACTATTGCTCTTAGAAATATCTGTTTACCCATTTTTTGTAATTATACCTCAACAAATTGACATTGTCTTGACAAGGAAAGATTCCACTCTTGTGCTGCTTGAAACCCATACATACGACCTTCTGCCACTATCTAGAGTAATCATTCAAAACACTACTAAGCTTACACGTGAAGAAGGAAAAAATATATGAAAACATGAACCACTCCTGTAGAGAGCTAGTTACCTTTACTTCATCAATTGAGTCCTTCAATTCACGCAGTTTCATTTTATCTACATGCTTCTCAGGAGAAAGAGGCATCCATTAGCTGTTGCCGGTGATGTTACATGACCTTCACATGTAGAATCCATCTGCATTTTAAGGTTTATCAGTTTTCTTCTATTTTCTTCAATGCTAGTCGTTGTGACTATCAAATATTTAGAGGCAACCACCATCGCTGGAAAGCAATCAAACCCCAGAAGGAAACATTTCAAAACATTCACCATTATTCATTACACTATTTGATTTAGACAAAAGAAGAATGTAAAAATCTAACCAATGGGTAAACTTTTTTTTTTTTTGGTCCAAATCCAATGGGTAAACTATTCATCAATTCCAGAGGAAATGAGGGGCCAGAAAGTGCAACTAAAGGTTGGCGAGGATTCTTTAGCTCAGTGGGGATTATCTAAGACATCATACTAAGAGTATTGAGCAAATACTTGCTTGAATTCAGATACATCTAAAAATCGCTTGAATAATTGCTTTACCCAATACATATAATGAAAGCTTGCAAAATCACTCGGAGGAAGAGGAAGTGTTTATTTTTACCGATATCCAATATGAGCACCAGGAGCGACCGGAGGCGGTGGTGGAGATGCAGACTCTCGATTACGAAGATTCGATCTGGATTTGTTGAAGATGATTCAAGACGCGACGACTTTCGGAGATCCCGCACATGCTTTGATATGGATTTTTTTGGTTTAGGTTCAAGAGGCTACGAGTAGAAGGCTTCGATCTGGATTTTTTTTTAGTTTGAAGAGGCTACGAGTAGAAGGAGGATATGATTAGAGAGATTATTCCGAAGATGATTCAAGATGCAACGATTTTCAGAGATGGATTATAAAGTTGACGATCCCGAATCATGCTTGGATCTGGATGAGGAATTGATGATTTTTGGTTTGTTTTATAATTCAGGGCCATCGAACATTATCATAATAGGGAATTGATGATATTTGGTAGAAAACGAGTAAATATTGATGAGTTTCGATTTTCGAAGAAGTTCCGGTGTATAGACTCTTCCTATACTCAAATAAAAACATAACAACAATGACGTGGATAAACGTTTTGTTCTGATTGATGGATGTATTTTTTTCATTAAAACAGATGTCACTCTCTCAATCAATATTGGGGCTGATGTGTCAGTCCCAGGAGATGCAATTTAACTTTTATAGTATTGATTTGAGGATCCCGACTCTTGCCGTCAAATTTAATTGTTCGGAGTGTGGTCGCGCCTCCACCGTTTTGTCTCTCAACCCCCTTGGTTCCTCCAGTCCCTCCGTACCTTCCATGATGGCTCCTCTTGCTCTTCCACACATTTGTCCTCTGCTTACTATGGTTATGTTCGTTTTGTAGTCTCTAACGACTGTAACATTCATTGTGTTATTCGTTTTAAAGTCGCTACGACTGTCACTAATTTTTTTTTAATAAAAATAGGCGTTAAAATCAGCGACCGGATTTTAAATTATTAATCAGTAATTTAGAATAACTGAGATAGTCGGTGTCGTTGTCACCAATAATTATCAAACGAACAAAGCCTATCTAGAGTAGAGTTGGACACGGGACAAATACTTGCTAATTTTCAAATACTTATTATGGCTTGATCCGTTCAAGTAATTCATTTTATGGTTTGATATTCGACCTGTTCAACACAAGTACCTACTAAAACAAATACTTGCCCAAAATTTAATTACCCACTAATTATGTGATCCACCCCATTAAGCTGTGTTCCTTGTAATTTTCGATTAATAATTGTTTAAAACAAAGAATTTCGTCACTTCCATATTACCGTATTAGAGCTGCGTATGAAGCCACAAAAACGATTGCTTGAGATTTTCTCTTCAACGATTGATTCTGGACAATTTTATATTCAATTAGAAGATATGTGACTTAGGGTTTCAATATTTCTTTTGTTTTTTTCTTCTAATTTTCGAAAAAACCAGAATTAAATTGGTTAAAACGGTTTTAATTAACCAAAAACCGGTTTAACTCACGATTGGACGGAAAACATGAGTAGTTAACGATATTGTGGTTAAAACCATAAGTGAAACTTATGATGGAGAGAAAAACATACTAAATTATGAGATGGTGATATATCTAGAGTTGTAAGTTTGGTGTGGTTTCTCCCAAATTTTAAATTTTGGATGGGGCTACAACCAGAGCACCCGAGAAGAGACTGGATACTGAAAAGTTGTAGCAATTTCCCCCAAAATTTCCCTGAAATAACGAAGATACACAAATTAGTCCATGTCCTTACGATGATTACGACGGCTCACCATCTACTTTGAGAGACCGATTACTTTTCTATCAAAATTGAATCATCGTGGTCAAAATTAACGAATATCATAAGATTACAGACTCGACTTTAAAAGTCAAATTGTTATTTATTATGACGATCGAATTCCTTAAAATAAATAGAAAGTCTTTCGAATAAGCCAATTATAATGAAGCCAAACCATAGTTCAACTAGGCATTGGCTGATGTAAAACTGAATAAACTGTAATTACTACACACGGTCCCAGTCGTGCTACGATGTTATAATAGTGTGACTGACTGACTGACTTCAAGGTCGTGTAATGTTGGACGCAGTCACTGACGATCACAATTTTGTTTCTATTATTTTAAGACTTTGAATGGTTTTTGTAGTTTACTACGGACTCCTTCGTATTTCGTCAATTATATCTTTCATTTTTTTCCACACTCAGAATGTTCAAAACACATGATAAAAATGTCTAAAAGATATTTTTTATATTTTGCTTACTCGTTGCATTATTTTTTAAAACGTCAAATTACTAAAGAAAAATTAGTACACCGTTAGTCAAGAGTTTAAAGAAGAAGAAAAAACACATATATACATCTATGTAAGACTAAAGACTAAATTTTCAAATGTTCACACTCCCATTTTTAAAAATATGAAACTTAGAGTAGTTACATTGGGAAGTTACTCACAAAATATCTTTTTTTTATAACACCTTATTATTATTTAGTTAAACTGTATACGGATAATACAAATACTTCCTAAGAGTTAAATTAGAGAAGAAAAAATTACGTAATTCATTAAACTTTCTTTTCCTACTTTCGCCATATGATCCGCAACTTGATTCTTCTCACGGTTGACATGATCCAAAGAACATTCTGGCATCTTCCTAATCCAGTACCTAATATTAATCAAGATATTAGCAATATCCACACTTGATCCTTGGTTATTGATCAAATTTACCAACTCCTTATTATCTCATTCAAACCAAACGTGTCTCTTACCTTGCATCCATAACAATTGCACTACAAATAAGAAAGCCGAGGCTTCTGCTTGTAAGATTGAGCCGCGGTTTGGTAGCCTTGCATATCCAGAAGCAATATGTTGCCCCATATGATCTCTTACTATCCATCCTACATAACTTATTCCGGTTTCATGGACATAACTTGCATCAAAGTTACATTTTAACCAACCTTCTTGCGGTGGTTCCCAAAAGGAAGATCTTTGTGCTTGACTTAATGGTGAGCTTTGGTTATCTGTAACTTGCTCAGAGACACTCTCACACCATTCGTTTGTTCCTATCCAAGCTCTATCTACAACACAATGTGGCTGACTAACTCTTTTACCAAACAAGTATTCATTTCTAGATTTTCATATTTGCCAACAAATCCAGAAAGAAATATACCTTTGCTTTCTATTGTAGCTGGTATCCCGAGCTATCTCCATCATCTTGTCCAAGTTCTCCTCAAAACTTCTTTGGGCTCCTTCAAAGCACAAAATACCTGCATAACGCTAGACTGCTTTAGCATATGTACAATCAAACATTATATGTCCTATTGTTTCAGTATCAGCCATGCATCTCTGACACACTGGATCAACGTTGATCATTCTTGTTAAAAGCCTTTCATTTGTTGATATAGCTCCAGATATACACTTCCAGAAGAAATGTTGTAGCTTTGGTAATATGTCTAGTTTCCATACCTCTTTCTTCAATAACACATTACCTTGAATCCCCAAATTCTGATGTGTTTCACTCTCTTGTAAGGCTAACCAATAACCAGACTTAACAGTGTATTCCCCGTTCTTATTTAGAGGCCAAACCCACATGTCTGTAGTCGCATGTTTTGATAGCACCATAGCCAAGATGATCTCTGCTTCTTCCTGATTGAAAACCCTTCTCACTAATTCCTCATCCCACTCTCTTGTTCCTTCCTGCCACAACTCCTTAACGTGTGTAAGATTAGTTACACGTACACTGTCAACTAACCTTGGTCTCTCTGATGCAATCCAATTATCCTCCCATATATAAGTTGAGCTTCCATCTCCTAACTGCCTTCGTAAACCTTTGGCAAGCAGATCCTTTCCTGCTTGAATAGACCTCCATCCATATGATGGATTTCCACCACACCTTGACTGTAAGAAACTCAAGGTGTTATGGTATCTCCCTTTGTATATCCTAGCCAACAAAGATTGTGGCTTCGTTAGAATCTTCCATGCTTGCTTTGCTAATAATGATTGATTAAACAAACCCACATCTCTAAAACCTAGTCCCCCTTCTGCTTTTGATAATGCTAGTTTCTTCCATGATAACCAAGATATCTTCCTTTTTCCATTATCCTTTCCCCCACCAGAAAGCTGACATAATACTATCCAACTTATCACAAATCGTTTTTGGTATTTGAAAACAGCTCATAGTATACACTGGTTTAGCCATTAACACCGTTTTGATCAGAATTTCCTTACATGCAGGACTGAGAAACTGATTGTACCACGAATCTGTTTGTTGTTGTGCTCTATCAACCAAAAAGCCAAACTGATCCACCTTATGACGCCCTATTTGCTCTGGTAAGCCCAAATACTTTCCTTCACCTCCTTCCGTATAGATTCCCAGAATATCCTGAATCATTTGTCTCCTGTTATAATCAAATCTTAAACCAAATATGATTGATGATTTGCTTAAATTTACCTTTTGTCCAGAAATCATTTCATAACTCCTCAGTATATTTTCCATACACCTTGTAACCTCCTGTGATGCGTGGCAAAAAAAACAAGGAATCATCTGCAAACATCAAGTGGGTAATCTCAGGGCACCCTCTAGCAATAGTTATTCCTTTTAGAAATCCTGATTGATTCGCTTGATATAACATGATGCTTAAAACTTCTGCACACAATAAGAATAAGTAAGGGGAAAGACTATCACCTTGTCTGAGTCCCCTTGTTGGTTTTATCTCTCCATAAGCACATCCATTCACCAAGACAGAGTAGGTCACTGTTTTAACTGTTTCCATTATCCAGCATATCCACTTGTTATCAAAGCCCATTCTCTTCATTACTTCCTACAAAAATGCCATTCAACACGGTCATATGCCTTGCTAATATCAGTTTTAATAGCAAAATAATCCATGGCTATATTCTTCTTTGATTTTAAAGCATGCATCATTTCATGAGCCACAAGGATATTATCTGTTATATCCCTTCCTGGAACAAAATCCACTTGATTTTCTGATATTAGATCACTTAAAACTTCCTTCAACCTCACAGCCAATATCTTTGAGATTATCTTATAACTAACTTTACTCAGACTTATAGGCCTGTAATCAGAAATTTCCAAAGCTTCTGTTGATTTTGGAATAAGGCATATCTGTGTATGATTAATTCCTTCACATAGAGTTCATGTGTCAAAGAAATTCCTAACCATATTGACGACATCCTCTCTAACATCATCCCAAAAATACTGGTAGAAAGCAGCTGTGTAGCCATCACTTCCTGGTGTCTTATCAGGTCCTATCATAAAGAGGGCTTCTTTAATTTCCAACTCAGTAACTGACCTTGTGAGAAACTCATTCATAGATGCTATAACCTTTGGGCTAATCAGATTCATGATCTCATTGTCTAAGGAACTACCATTGTTGTTAAAGAGATCCTGGAAATACTCTTCTGCCACTTTTGCTATGGCCTCTTCTTTTCTATGTATAATTCCAGTTTTATCTTTTATTTTAGAAAGGCACATCTTCTTCTTCTTTGCCTTCGTGACAGCATAGTAATACTTTGTATGTTTATCACCATGTTTTGTCCATTGTTTTCTGCTCTTCAACCTCCAGTATTCCTCTTCACTCCTATAAGCTTTATTGAGTTCTTGACGCATAGTATGAATGGTTTCTGTACTAACCAAAGGGTCTCTGACAGCTTCATCAATAGATACTCTAATCTCTTAGATTAGAAGAGCTGTATTCATATGATTATTCTTCCTCCATTGTGCCATCTTGTAACGACAAAATCCTAAGGTTGTTGTAAGATCATTTGCTCTCAATCTACTTTCTCTCCAGGCTGCTTTCACTGTATCTATAAATTCCTGATATTGCAGTAGTCGTTTATCATATCTGAAATGGCCTCGTCTGATTCTTTCTTCATACTTTATATTGATGATCATAGGCCTATGATCAGATTCATCTAGCTCTAAATACAAATTCTCTGATGCTGGATATAATTGAGACCACTGAGCATTAACCATAACCATGTCCAAACAACACTCAATAATATCTTTTCTTCTACGGCCCACCCAACTGTAAGTGTTGCCTTTGGAAGCAAGATCTTTCATCCCACAAACTTCAATCATTGTTTGGAAATCCTTTAAGCTACTTAGAGTGCGGGTTCTACCCCCTTTCTTTTCTGATGGTTGTGTTATTTCGTTGAAATCCCCACATAGCATCCATGCCCCTGTTCTTGTTGTAGCAATACTTTGGAGTTTTTCCCATAAGTAGTGTCTATACTTTGGAATTGGATTACCATAAAGACAGGAGAGATAAAAGGAAAAGGATTATATTCAACAAACAAGTCAATGAGTCTCGAGTCTTGAGAAATACATTGAACAGAAACTGCAGAATTCCAGAAAACTACTAAACCACCACTACTAATACGACTTGGAGATACTATAGACATACCATCATATCCTAGAGAGACTCCTACATCTCGGACCACATCATCTTTCTGTTTTGTTTCAATAAGGAACAACAAGTCTGGAGAGTACAAACGGTGTATCTACTTTAGACGTCGAACTGTGTCCCAATCCTCGACAGTTCCACACCTCAACTCTCATGGAATTGGAGGTGGATTAGGGCCCACCGCGCCTCCATCATGTGTAGTCGAAGAAGAAGTCATGTACTCTCCGTAATCCTCTTGTAATTTTGCCAATCCATTCACTCTCTGGTAATCTCCAAGTACCCCCATCACCATAAACTTATCCACTGAGTTGTCATCTATCTTCTGACGTTTAAGGGACCCTCCACCATTTTCCTCCTGCTCAGACTGTTCCTTCATGACTTCCACTGAATAGAATGAAGTCATAAGGAGATTGATACCATTATGTTGGTCAAGTCGAGAGTGTTTCCTAGTAGAATCAGGTGTTTGATCAGTGTTACCTAGGAAGCTCCCATACTGAAATTCAGGCATTGACTTTCTCCCATTTGGTGTCCACCTTCTGTCCTCTGAGGTCCACACCTCTTCACATTGGAGGATAATGTGATCTTCATCACCTTCCAGGTTCTCCTCAGATTGTTCTGGCGTAGCCAAAGCTTCTGCAGGTTCCTCACGACATTGTAGGACTAGGTTATCCACGAAGTTCCACCTCCTCTTGTATCTAGCTTGCTCCACTCCTGACATATCCACCGGTTCTTCCTCAATTGCATTATCACTGGGATTGTCCATCATAGCATCTCCTTGTGCAGCAGCCTCCCCTGGTTCCTGATACGCATCTTCATTAGCATTCTCTTGCACCTGAACTGGTACATCTTCAAGTTCCATTGGACCTTCGACTGGATCCTCTAGATGCTCATTATTGTGTTGCTCCAGATCAGGGTTGTTGTCATTATCATCATCCCCATGATCCTGATTACCTTGATGCATCAGGCAAGCTCCTGAATCATGAGTCAACATCCCACAATCTTCACAGAAACCACGCAGTCTCTCATACTTGAAGCGCAATAGGGTGTTTACTCCTGGTGTAAACTGGAAATTCTTCTGAAACTTCAATGGCATATCAACGTTTCACTTCAGCTTTATCCTGACAAACTCCACAGCCGTGTTCCTCTCCGGATTAAAGTCCACCTCCATAACATGGCCCATCCTATCTCCTATGCTCGAGATAACCCCCCCTGATAAATACTGGATTGGAATTCCCCTTATTTGAACCCAAAAGGAAATGTAGTTGAGCGCCAGTACATCCATCTCTGGTGTCCATTTCTCTAGAACTAGCATTCTATCGTTGAAAGCCCAAGGTCCCCTACTCAAGACAGAGTTCAGCAAATCTTCATTTGGGAAAATGAATTGGAAACGTCTTCGCTCGATGACTCTTCCAGAGATAACCCCACTCAAGCCCCACACACGTGGAAGAGATGCGAGGATAGTGCGTACATTCTGTTTGTGAAGTATCACCGGTCTTCCCATAATCGAGAATCGATTCACTCTTTCCGCTTCCGACATCACATCCACGGGTAAGGCAATTGGAGCATCATCAGCACCGAGGGTAATGTCTTGCAAGGCTTGTCTCAGATTATCAACCATTTTTAGGGATTTTGTTCGATTGTTTCTAGGGATTTCACTTTCGATTTGAAAACTGTAAATCATAAGTCTACTAACTAGAGAACTAACCTTTATATAGAGATTGATGCAGAACCTTTGTTCCCAGTAGAAGACATCGTGGTGAGAGTCATGCCCCACTACGGAGATCTCGGATGACAAAGAAAAACCGTCAAAATCATGGTCCACTTCAACATCAGAAGTTGTGGAAACCGCTCCTTGACGCCGGAACGGTTGAATCTTTACAGTTATCGATCGTAACCGCTTTATCGCCTTCACGATCGCCCTTCCGATCGCCATCCCCCTAAGATTTTTTTATGTGTTGTCAGACGCAAAGTTATCGAAATGTCGACACTCACAAAATATCTTATCCATTAAAATAATAAAAATAAATAAATATGATTTAATTTAAAAAATTTCTCAAAATATTGAGAACGTCACTCAAAATCTTTCACAAGGATTACCATATATAAGAATATTTCCACTGATAATTTATTAACTAGAAATTCTCAATAAAAATAAAAAAAAATTAATAAAATAATAATTTAAAATATTAAAATTTTAGAACCGGTTCACATTTTTTTTTTTCTTCTAAGAAATTTTTTCTTTCTTCAAAACAATAATGCTTGTCATATTATAAGTGTGGTTCATAATTTTTTTATATAAATCAATAGCTCACTGAATTAGATTTTTAATTATATAATTTATAAATTATTATCTTTTACTTTTTTACAAATTATAAAATAAAATTATTTATATATTAAGTTCATTTTGTGTAGGTTTAATTATATAAATATTATTTTAATATAATTAAAGTTCCTATAAAATATTGCATTAATATAAAATAAAATATAATATTATAATAAAATAGAGATTAAATTTGTATATATTTATTTATTTTGAACAATTGATAAACAATATATAACTTTTTATTAAAATTTTAATATCATCTGATAAAATACCTATTGAGAACTCTATGAACATTTCACCAATAGAGAGATAATTTTAAATTAAATTTTCACATTATATTTAATTTAAAATAGTAGTATTAAACTCGTATAATATCTTACTAAGGTAATGCTATAACAGATTAGATCAACTTTTTAAGAGAAAGAGACTCTCTTCATAAAATATTATTACCTATTATTTTATTTTTATTTTTGTGAGTGACAGACTCATATGAAAATCCCCCAATGCAGATAAACGTCATTGGTCATTAACTCATTATTATCAATACCAACTAATATATAACTGTCCACATGCCAGTTAATTATGGGTAGTTAAGAAAAAACAAGAGATTTGCTTGGAAGTTGGAACAAATTAACTCATTTGTTGCCAAAAATGTATAAAATAGCTATGTTTACGCGGCACAAACCAAACTTGCTAGTTCCTCCTACGTACTGATCGAGCATCTCACATGCACACACATAAATTGAGACTATGGAAACATTGAATGGCGACACATTTCTAAAAATGAAACGTCTATAAACAGGTCGAATATTCTTTCAGTTCTGGTTTATTAAAAGAATTCATGTGTTAGTGTTAGATTTTAGCTATCTTAAACTCTAGAATCTATGTAGCAACTCTGTGATTTTGTATTGTACTTGGATGATTTGAAATGAATGAAAGCTTTCAAGTACAATTACAAATTACAACCTCATATTGATTGTAACAAGATTCTTTGATCTCATGACGATCAAGAGACTTAGACTCATATCATCTAACATCTACAACAACAAAGCATAATCCCAAAATGAAATCACTGAATCCTATTTGTATCACAAGTTTATTCTTCTATCTTCTGTTCTTCGTCTAACAGCAAACCTTCTGCCTTGACTCGAGACTGGCCATTTCTTATTCAACCTCTGCCATGTCTTCAATGGTCTGCTCCACGCAAGCTCTCTCTTTCTTTTGTTTCCGAATAAACATTTTGATGGAATCTATCAGTTAACTGATCAAAATTTAATATAGTATCTTAAAAGCAATTCAACAGTAACACTAACATCTGTATGGATATAGTAATCTAGCAAATCACAGAAACATGTTTATCTTAAAAACTCAACATGGGTACAACGTTGGGGAACAACAAAAACAAAAGTGTGTAAAAACCTGTAATGTGTTTACTGTTTTAGAATCCTTGTGTTAAAGCAAACACACGTCCCTCTAAAGGTGGAGGCAATGCAGAAATTGCAGCTTCAATTTCCTGTGAAACTCACAAATATCACTTACTAAAACGGAAGAAAGTAACTCTGTCTCTACACTTCATAACCAAGATTTGGATAAAGAAACACACACCTTCACTGTATACCGAGCCGAAAAATGAATCAGCAGGATTGCTTTGTTTTCAAACTTCTCAGCATGATTAACTATCTGCTGTGTTATGAGCATCATCAAGAGACAGACAGAGACTAACAAGGTTTTCAAGGAGACAAGGAGCCTCACCTCAGATAAATGGGTATGTCCATAATCCCTGGCGTGCTCTACGGATACTGAATCATCAAGAAACGTGCTCTGCACCAAGAGGAAAGAGAGACAATACAGTTTCCTTTAATTACAAAACCATTTGCGACATGGGCCAGGTAAAAGGATATTGTTAAGAATCACGCACGTTGTGATGTTTCATATAATCAACACCAGCAAATATTCACCTCCATGACGAGAACCTTTGCCTTGAGAGCATCAGCATTGTTTTCATCAACTACAAAATCTGAAGTTGTATCTCCCGTAAAAGCGACTTCAGGAGTTGTTATGCTGTTTGTGATCTGCCATTCAATATCATTCTTAACTTAAAAGGCTTATAGTTTAGACCGCCGTAAGAAACTAGCAAGTCAAGGGAGTTCAGAGACGAACCTCAACACCTGAAGCCTTGAGGTTCTTAATTTCATTTCCAGAAAGGCCAATATACTCCTGTTTGAGTTTATGTTTAGTTGAATAAACTACATAGCCCTGCAATATCCCACAAAAGAGTGTCAATTCAATGAAGACAAATAATAGTAGCAAGACATTGAGAAAACTTGGTTTAAAAGAACCTGGCTATGGATGACATGGTATGTCTTAAAGGCTTTCACTTTGAGATCTTTCCTTATAATAAACTCCTCCCCTACACACCAACAAGTGCCCAAAGTTAAAACAAAACCAAATCCCAAATCTTTTTGACTGCAATGGATGCTAAAGGTTGTATTACCTTACCTATGTCCAAGCCAACAAGATTGTGCTTTAGCACTGAAGAATCAAGTTTTCTGTGAACCTCGAACAAACTCTCGACAGTTTCTTTAATGGATTTGGGCACTATAATCGTTGGAGGTTTCATTTTGTACAAGCCTCTAGTCGCAACATACATTGGTAATCCACCCTAACAAAACATTATGAACCTTTAAAAGTTTACAATTTGAGAATGTGACACCAAAGCAAATAATAAGAGTATATAGTATATACTAATGAGTAATGATTATCAATTTTCTCTCAAAACAAAGAGTCATAGAACGATTTTTGCAAGTCTAATCGGAAAGTTGAAGTATTTTTGTTCTTAGGATATGATCAAGAGGAAGAAAGACGAAAAGGGTTTGTTGTTCTTACGATATGATCCATGTGGGAGTGAGAGATGAAGAGGAAGTCCTGAGAAATTGCGCGATGTGGGCAACGACCGATATCGAAAGCTAGACGAAGAGAAGGAAATATGATGCAAGTCTCGTGCCCTCCAATCGATAATCCATCGATCGGGTAGCCTTCGATTTCCATTACGTTCTTCTTCTTCTTCTCCATCTCAATGTCCATCAGAGTTTAGCTGTTACCTTTGTTCTGCTGCTGACTTTGAATCTCTCTTCAAGAATGAGCACGAAGTGTTCGATGAAATGTCTCACAAGTTTTTGCTTCCATGGCCCGCAAATCAAATTATTATTTTTTCTTTTCGATTGGGCTTAGGCCCATAATAATAACCTCCATAACGATATTCACTCGAGCCGCTGATTTATACCCGTAGACCTTACAATTATCAACAGAAGAAAAGGGTACAAATGTAAATATCATAAGAATGCTTCAGATGAACGTAGCTGCATTCTCTAACATCTTCAGGTAATGGCAGGATCATCTCTAATTCTCCAAGAACAACGAGACTCGAAAGCTCAGTTGACAAAACCGGGAATAAGAAGGAGAAACCTCTTCTGTCATCCCGAGAAGGAAGTGGTTAGTGCCACAAACCAATGCATGCTACTGAGATCAAACTAGTCTCTAATTCCTCTTGACTGTATTGTTGGCTTTTGCAGCAAAGACAACTCCGGTAGAGCGGAAGAGGTGACTGATTACTTCAGAAAGTTGAAGCCTTTCTCGTTCTTGATTCTACAGTAGCAACATTGTCAACAAGAGGAATGCCACCATCTATCTATTGTAAAAGCTAGATTCAGAGTCTGTAATTGTGTTTGTTTATGTTGGCCAAGTGTTACCGTTAGCCGCTGAGTATCTGCAATTGTGAGTGTGTCCTAAGCCGATAATGTTACATCACAAGACTGTTCGAATTTGTTCTTTCTTCTGGTGTTTTTATCATTACAGAACTTTGATCTTCCAACTAAAGAAAACAAAACAGACATGAGGCAACAAGAGACAACAGGTCTCATACAAATAGCATTGTTCACATGCATGATCTTAAGTTGATTGATTTCTATCAAAAACTTCAGACCGACGGTACCGATTCTTTCTATGAACATCAAACTGAAGTGAAGAAAGCTTATGCGAAACCGCCAACCAAATCATATCCACAGAATCTCCAGGCTGTGAAGGAAACTGATACTCGAAATACCTAACAACCTCTTTAAGTCTCTCCCATTTCATCTTCCACTGATCCTCTGTTATCCCTCTGAGTAGATTCACCAAAAACCCTTCCTTAACAGCTTCAGAAGAGTGCACAAACACACAGAAACCCGAATAGTCTAGAGTATCTTCAAATGGAAGCTCAATATGATCACTGATGATAACCGGAACACAATGGCTCACGATGGAGTCGAAAAGACGGTTAGAGGAAGGCGTGTCACCTGCAATATTGAGACAAAACTTGGAGGAAGCCATGCCTTTACCAGTTTGTTTTGTCCCGTTGCCTTTAACTGTTCCAAATGCAAAGTGAATGTCTTTCTCATCCTTGAGAAGGTTATACAGTTCTTGACGAATAGTTCCACCCTGCAACCAAACATTTGATGAATGAGATGTGATCAAGCAATGCAAGAAAAACAACATAACTATTAAGTTCTACGGGCTTCCAACAAAAAACCAATTGGTGATAACTGGAATGGTCCATATCATTTATATATTACTAATGATCCATTCCAATAACCGATGTGAAGAAACACTTACATCTTTTCTGTAGATTGCTCCTTGGAAATAGGCCAATACAGGACGGTTCTCAAACGGAGCTGACTCATTGTTAGAGATAGTCTTTACAACGTGCACATAAGGCGCAATGACATCCTTCTCAAGATTGGCAATTGAGGATGAGTACCTTCCGAAATCCGAGAGAACAAACATTGATGATCCAAGCGAGTTTCTTGCATAGAGCAAACTGTTTGGATGGTGAGCTACTATCAAATGATCTTTCCCATCAAATCTTTTCCATTCGTCTCGACTTTTCAAGAACTCAACTAATCTTTCCTGCAACAATCTATCAACACTAGTGGTTTCATTTCCACGGAGCTTAGATTTCCTATTGTAACTCAAAGAGGAGAAGAAGGGCACAAAGACTATGTCAGCTTCAAACGAGTTCTTCACTCTGATTGCACTACATGGTCTCTTAATCTCAGATGTCTCTGAAGCTAATAAGTCAAGTGTAAGCCAATACTCTACACTGTGTTGACGATTCAACCCACCAGGATAAGATGGGATTGAGCTAATGTTCTTGACATTTGGCCAAATCTCAGATCCTTTCCCGTGCCAATTCAATAAACCAAAGTGAAATTCAGAGGGCAAATCGTACATAAACACCTTTAACACATTACATGAAACCGGTTTAGTATCGGTTTGCTCGTTCTTGATGTCTGTTCTTGGAAGAATCAGCTTGCGAACTAAACTTGAAGTGAAAGAAGATTCGTTGCGTTGGAGGAAGAAGAGAGAAGAGCAAATGAATAGTAGAGTCGAAACAGTTATCGTGTAAAAGAGGAATCTTGAAGAAAGCAAGCTCTTTTCCGACATTTTTCGAACCTCATTCATCTTGGCTAATCGATTTGTGGAAAAAGGTATCAGCTTTCGACCATCATCGATGAAGAACCATTGAGGGAAAGTAGTTAGTACCTGATGAATTAGGGTATCTGAAGTTTTACGCCATGGGAGGAGACATCTGAGGTTTTTACGCCATGGGAGGAGAACAGAGACTTTGATGCATGAATGCTCTTCTTATCTGATTCTACAAATTTCCGAAGTAATTATTTTTCTTTTGGCATTGAAGTGAATGTTTTTTTTTTTTTTGTCTTTCTGGTTTTGAGTCTATTGACTCTTTTCCTCTGTTCAGAACAATTTGGTAAAATCTTATTACTCGGCGGACTATGGGTAAAGAGTCTAAAGACTAATTTTTTTTTTTTTTTTTTGTCAACCTAAAGACTAGCTAATTTACTTTCTTTATTGTGAAACTTTTTTTTCAAATAATCTTGGGGTCTGATTTTTTTTCCTTAGAGAAGTATTAGTGTAATATTATGAGAAATAACTAATTAAAAAATGTAATTCGAATGTCTTATCAATATGTGCAGAATATTATGAATCATTGGAATTATTTATCAATAATCCAAAGCGTGGTAACGATAGAAACTGCTACATCTAAAGATAGGACGGGAGCATAGCAACATAAACTGCAAGCGAGAGTAGTCTGGAAAACAGTCAGCAGATCTGTCTAGAGGGGAAGGCTAAATGGAAGTGGGAGCGGCAGAGCAGACGGCGTATGAAACATCCCAGTTTATAGTATATGCATAGAGGTTTAAAAGAATTGATTGGGTTATCTATTTCATTAAAGTACATTTACCTTTTCGATCACTTGTTCAGAGCGAACTCAAATTTATACATGCTTAAGCTGAAATAGTTGAAAGATGGGGAATCTACTCGGAAGTGATTCACGGTATCGTGCGAGTGAAGACAAAGTATGTGGGCCAGTCGTGTAGTAATTGTAGGGACAATAAACAAGTTTTTTAAATCTTTTCAAAACTAACAATCCGGCCGTCAGACAAAAGTGGACCCACATGCCGAATAAGCAGATGTGAGACCCACTGACAAAAGCAGTCGGGGCGTTATAGCAGACATGGAAGTTTCGAACCAGAGTTAGAGAGTATGGACACGACATAGAAGGGAGAAACACTCAAAAGAACAAACCGTAAATATGGTTAACCGAAGAGTCACCGGACCAAGTAAAGCTTCAACGGAGATGAGACTCGCCGGGGAGGAAGCAATGTCGCCAGATTACAGAGAAGCAGACAGTCTCTGATCTCGGGAAATAATTAGACGAAACTTAAAGAAGAAGGGATCGAAACGCCATATATGGTGGATCTGGTGGTTTTGGAGGAGGCCGAAGGGCCAACTCAGGCAAAAGGACCAATCGCCAGAGAGGGAGGAGTGGAGAGAGCTCGTCGAGGCGGAGGGCGGAGGCGGGAGGACGAACAATGCTGGATAAAAGATCAACCGGTTATTTTCTTTGCAATCATCACACAATCTGTTACCATACTTTATTTTCACTCGTACGATATGATTTTATGAAAACTGTTAGATGCAAATATGATTCAGTTTTTAACCAATTAAGCCGATTAAACCGAAAAATCGATGATTTTTTAATTAAAATTAAAATTAAAACAAATGTATATACAATCATTAAACTATTAAATCAATTTAAAAATATAATTAAATAATTTATACATAAACTATTTTTGTATATATAAGTTAATATTCTATAATTTATTATTTAATTAATAATATATTTTAATATTTATTTTGTTACATATATATATATTTATTTATTTATATTATAAAAATCTTATAAAGCTTTTTTAAGAAACAAAATTATTGAATTCATATTTATTTTAATAATTTATTATTAATCATTTAATTACATTTTAATATATATCTATTATCTAATTTTATTTTATTCAAAAATTTATTCATAATATCTTTTAATATTTTTTTGTTTGGAATATTAGTATATTACTATATATTTAATATTAAAAAATATTAAAAGTATTTTTAGTTTATTGATTTCTTAAAAATTACTAAATTGATATTTATTAAAATTTACTAATTAATAATTTAATTACATTTGATCTAAAATAAATATTTTTTTTTTATATTTAGACTAATATAAACACAAATTCATGTATTTTAACATAATTTATTTTTTTAAGAAGTGAATGATTTAAAAATAAATAAATTAATATAAATTAAAATATAATTTATAAAATATTTTAAAAAAAAATTTAGAATACTAAAAACTAGATTGATATATTTTTTACTTTGATAAAATATTAAAATTAGTCAATATTTTATATTGTTTAAATATATGATATATTATAATACAATTGATGTTTTTACGATTGCACTTTGTAGCGGGTTATTCCATTAAATTGCAAAATATTTAAATCAATGAATGAGTTGAAAAATAAATGAGCCAATTTCGATTATAAATTTTCTAAAAAAAACTTCGCACAAGTTTAAATATATATATATATATATATATATTAAATAATTTCAGTTGATATATTTTAAACTTCATAAAATATTAAAATTATTCCATATTTATATTATTCAAATATTTGAGGCGTCAAATTATGCTTTATGTTTGAATGCAGTTTTTAACGTATTGTTCCATCAAATTTGCAAATTATATATACCACTACAACATGTGTTAATATATATAAGATTATGTATTATCCATTTTCAAAGGACTACAACATGTGTTAGAATTATCTTCAAATCCTATTTTTCAACTCGTTTCAAGATTATGCATCTGAAAAATCAAATCTATTATCCATTTTCTAAAACATCAAATATTATTACAAATCATAACAAAACCCCTGAATGAGAAACACTTGCTAATGGTAAAATTATTCACTCAAACCATCCTCCTTCCCAAGGAATAAGGCTCGAATGGTTAGGCACGCCAATTGAAGTCATTCCTTTCAAACGTCCCCAAGGATGATAAGGCTAATGTCAAAAATATCATTGCCTAATTTTTTTTTCTTTCAAATACAAATCTAGGTACGATCAATAAACAACTTGATATAATTGAGAAATCAATTCTAAATCAAACAACTATTCCAACATAATCTTCTCCTGAAAAGAAAAGCAAAAATCTCATGTTCAAACCTTTCCAAATGTCCAGTTCTAGTGTCAAAACTTATTAGGACACAAATTTAGAATTCATTCGTGCTTTTCAAAGTCAATTAAGCAAAATTGAAATAGGAGAAAGTAGTATACCACATAATTTTGATATCCTTGATACTCCTACTTCTAAAATGGGAATAAATACCCTAGATCATGATTCATATATTAGTGAAAAATCTAAACAATTCCAAGCTTCTGTCTCAAACATAAACCGCCTTGACTGCATAACCATCAAAAACGTCAATTAGTCTCTGCTCCTGATTTAGGACAAATCCAGCCAATAGAGTAATCTAGTTTCAATTCCTCCTCGTTATATGATTGAAATATTGACGGTATATCTGAGTATAACATCTTAATTTTCCTCCAAAAATGACCATGGCCGCAAATGCCTATATAACCCAAATAGGAAATGAGGATAAGACTGTAGATGAACTCCTTATAGCTGGTTTTTCGGGACAACTTAAAGGATGGTGGGATAACTATCTAACCAATCAACAACGCACCGAAATCCTATATGCGGTTAAAATGGATGAAGATAACATACCAATTTTAGATAATCTTGGAAACCCTCAACAAGATGCTGTCTCTATATTAGTCATAGCACTTTATAGGAAATCCCTTAGTAGTTAGAGATAAGAACGCTGAATTTCTTTCAAACCTTAAATGCACAAAATTAAGTGATTTTCAATGGTACAAAAACACATTCCTTACTAGGGTCTTACTCCGACAAGATTCAAATCAACCCTTTTGGAAATAAAAATTTCTAGCAGGACTTCCTAGTTCCTACCCTCCTAGGAAATAAAGTCAGAAATAAAATTAGAGATTCCATGGGAACACAAATTATAGATTACGATGATTTCACATATGGAGAGTTGATCAGTATTGTTCAACAAGAAGGTCTTAAGATCTGTCAAGATCTGAAACTCCAGAAACATCTTAAATGGGAACTCAAAAGGACAAAAATCCAATTAGGTTCCTTTTGTAAACAATTCGAAATAGACCCCAATCGAGGTGGCAAAACCTACTACTCCAAAAATAAGTCTAGAAAATACCCTAAAAACTATAGAAACCATAAATCTCGAGAAAATTCATGGAAAAAAACCTCGCAACAAATTTCCTCCAAAATAAAATCTACCAAAGAAACCTTTCTATAAAAAACTTACATGCTTCAAATGTGAAAAGAAAGGCCACACTTCTAAATTATGTCGTTTTAATAGAAAAATCCAAGAACTCGACCTTGGAGAAGAACTTTCAAGTAAAATATCAAATCTCTTACTAGACCATTCTTCATCATCTTATGATTATGAGTCATCAATTTCTTCTGAAGATGCCATGCAAGTTAATGAACTAAATATTTTATCATCAATATCGGAATCTGATAGAAAGAATATCCATGTCCTTACAAAAGATCAAGAAATTCAACTTGAAATCCTAAATTCCATATCAGATCCAAGCCTAAAAAAAAAATTCTAGAAACAATTCTTCTTTCTTTAAACAAAACCTCAAAAATTCTTCAAAATCTCACGTCCAAATCCTCTTATGATCTAACTACCATTCTTAACAAAAGAAAGAAAGATAATTCCAAAACATCAATACAAGATCTTAGGATTGAAATTAAAGAGGTAAAAAACGATCTTAAAATTCCCAAAGAAAAGCAGAAACGTGATTCCAAATATTTTCATTCGGTTCTATCTTCTATCAAAGGACATCATGATTCTAGTTCTGATGAACAAGAAAATGATCGCTTAGATAATACAGAAGAAGATCTAAATGAACATATACAATCTCTAGACATGGCCTCTAATGATTTCCTATGTGTCCTTAGAGAAATTACCTATCGAAAATATAAGATACGTGTCACAATTGTTTTTTTTTCTGAAAATTACAAAATTGATACAATTGCTCTCTTTGATACGGGTGCTGATCTTAATTGCATCAAGTCTGAGATTGTCCCGAAATGCTTTCATTTAGAAACCCGAGAAAATTATCTGCTGCAAACAATTCCAAACTTCGTATAACATCTAAAGCAGAAGCTTCGATTTTAAAAGATAATATCCTCATCAAAACTGCATTTGTCATTACGGATGATATATATCAAAACGTTATTTTAGGTACTCCATTTATAAGTCTAATTACGCCATACAAAGTGATGGATGATTATATTTCTTTTTAAAACCAAAATATAAAATTATATTTTAATTTTCTTGAAACACCAAAGAGGCAAAGCGTGAATTTAATAAAAGCTTGTTCAATACAATTTTTTTTTATAAATTCACAGCAAAACATTTCATTTAGAAAACTTAAAATCAGAAGTTTTAATTCAAAAACCATAGAAGCTCTAAATTTGAAAGAAATACAAGAGAAAAAATTCTAATCTAAATAAGCTTTTTGAAAAATAAATGTGTTCGGATTTACCAACTGCTTTTTGGAATCGAAAACAATATATTGTTGACTTACCTTATGATGAAAATTTTTATTGAAAAGAAATTCCTACAAAAACTCGTCCAATTCAAATGAATTCAGAATTACAAAACAATGTAAAAAAGAAAATTTTGAACTTCTTGATAAAGGATTAATTTCAAAATCAATATCACCTTGGTCTTGTGCTGCTTTTTATGTAAATAAAAATTCTGAAATCGAAAGAGACACTCTAGATATCCAATACCAAATAAAAAAGATTTGCTTCAAAAGCTTTACTCGGCTCCCATATTTTCAAAATTTGATTGAAAATTAGGATTTTGGCAAATTCGAATATCCGAAGCCGATCGTTGTAAAACTGCATTTATGGTACCTTTTGGTCAATATTAATGGAACGTAATGCCTTTCGGTTTGAAAAATGCACCTTCAGAATTTCAAAGAATTATGAACGACATATTTTCTGAATATTCAAAATTTTGCATTATCTATATTGATGATATACAAATATTTTCACAATCTATTGATGAGCATTTTAAATTTTTAAAGACATTTTACTACGTAGCAAGAAAAATGATCTTGTTGTTTCCAAAAAAATGTTCTTAAATTATTACCCTTAATAAATAATTATCTTTCCAGAGATTACCTTTCTAACGATTTACCTTACTTATTTTACCCTAATTATTAGTAGCATATTTTTTACATAACTGGGTCGCATTGATTGTATTTGAGCCGTTTGATAGATTCACTCGGCCGTGGAAGTCCAAGACAGAAAAGTCGGCTCCTTTAGGTTTAGCTCTACCCTTTATCTCTTATAAATATCACGAGTGTTTGATCTAATCTCATACCGCCTTTAAAATTATTTTGCATTCGGTTTCCTAGGGTTTTTGTTTTGCTTAGAAGCTAATATACTATGGTCCCGTCTCTTCTTAGTGATGACGATGAGCATCCTCACTTCATATGTGATATCTTTGTGTTGATTGTTGTACGTCTTATTGTGTTAGTATTTTTCTAATGTTCTAATTCGATTCGCTGATGATGCAGGTTTTGAAGGAAACACTGTTGGTGAAGACGTCCGAGGGTACAATCCATTTTTTCCAATCTCACTATGCTTAGGGAAAAAAGGTAGTCCGGATTTTGTTTTGTTTTGTTTTAATCTCTCCAGATGATCTGTCTAACATGCTATCGTCGTTCTATTGTCGTCTCTAGACTGGAATTCACATACTTCGGTCCATGTTCGCGATCGTCTTTCATATATCCAGTCGTTCGAGGTTCACTTTTCTTATCTCCGTTTTTAACGTCATTACCATTGATTATATTCTTATGGCTATTCTGTGTATTCCAGCCATCGGCCGATCTGAGTGACATTATGTCATGGCTTTCACTCAGTGGTCATTTTGCTTATCCCTACTGCTCATCGTGTACGCGATACAGATACATGTGTGCATCATACTTTAGTGTCTTTCGATGTTTTGCAAGTAGCTATATATGATAACGTTTCATGGTTGAATTTCTTAGTATAATGGTGAGCGATGGATAGCTTATTTGGTTCTGCGCGATGATGACGTCATGTCTATGTAATCCGGTGAGTATGATGGAAGTTAGTGTTGTAGTATGTGTGTTTTATTATCGTCTAATTTTATAAGGTTTTAATGTCGTGATTTTGTGTTACGCAAGGTAATGATATCGTTAAGATTAGTTTGATACGTGAAACCCTTCGTTGGATTAGGATTTATTCTCTACAAGGGCTTTTCTCTATCATGCTAACAACCGGTTTCATTGTGGTTCTGGAAACCGACAAGAACAATACGTCATATTTCATATCTAGGGATCTGTTAGATGATGTTCATGTCGAGCATAGCGTGGTATTAGTTATTTGATTTGTTGTATTATGTCTTATATATATACTCCTTACCTTTTGTATGGAAAGGTGATACGCCAGTGATGAAGGTGTCAAGGAAACTACAGTAGTTCTTGGTAGACGTATATATTATGATCGAGGCAAGTCGACTGCTGTACGTGCCATGAGATGTTGGATCCTATGTCTAATATCCCCGTCTTCAAGTATAAACGCGTATATGTTTCTCATTCCTTTATAATCTCATTCTAATGTTTGTGGTTTCTGTCTGACTTTAACGTAAATGTGCAATGATTCAGATGATGATACAAACGAGGATGGATCTTCGGGTGATGAATTCGACTGCTGTGATTCAGGTTTTGTGTTAGTGTAGGCGAGAGCATCGTTTTACAAAGGGTGTTTTGGTTTTTACATTTTTGTTTCACCTGTTGTTACTTCTATTACAATATTGTTTGATTTTGCTATTGATGATTATTCGTTGAGTCCTCGCTTGGTATTGAGTGATTGTTCATTGGATTCGCATTGAGTATCGAGTTTTTTATTTGTTTTGTATTGCGAACTGCTAAGTTAGTATCAAACTCGAATGTATTATGATTTTGTTGATGAATGGTTTGAGTTGTGGGGGATTGATACGAATCCAAAAACTTATTTAGTAGACTTATTTTAGTCATGGTATGAATCAATACAGAATTGAACAAAAGAAAAAAGAAAAAAAAGAAAAAAAAAGAAGGAGAGACGTGTTAGGTCAATGCCTCCTTCAAATCGATTTAAGGCCTCCTTCAAAATTTCCATTGAAAAAATATTCATACGCCCCTCTGAGAAACATGGCGGAAGGATTACCGTGATGGAGACATAGTCTCATAAAATCCGTAACTCCTTGCTTTCTTAGTGCTGGTGATCTCATACTGTATAGGTCTATTGTCTTATAGAAGTATGGATCAACTGTAATATCTCTTAGAATCTTGCAGAATGCTCTCACTCGAAATAAATCATGGTAAGACTTACGACACACATCCAAAAGGATACGGTGTAAAAGATCCCTTGGTAGTACTAGAAGACATTTCACTTTTCGTTTCATCGTCGAGGAATTGATGAGTAACTTCTATGGCATATACGAATCAATCAGCTTTATAAGTACAATCTTTGATTCATGTTTATACACACACATTAGGTAACGATACTTTATTGTTTCGTAGATATCCGATATGTACATGTTCCATTCTTTGAGATTTGGTAAATATCCATATGGTTTATCAGATTTCTGTTTTTAAGTTATGTGGTATCTACTGAGCTTTTTTAATTTTCAACGTATAAGAGGAAAATTTATGTATTTGATAATGACTGAATATTTTTATAGTTATCAATATATAACAGTTATCTTCGTTGTATTTGAATATAGCCAATCATACATCTTATTATTCCGTTTTGTGGTCATTATCGTGTATATGATAAAAATTAAATATTTTATATGTACTCATAATAATCTTACAATATACTTCGGATAGGATTTATCTGACTTATATGTGACAAAAGAACAAATTTGTGTTATAGCCCTCATATCCTTCCTATAAGTATCTTCGTTAATAACTATTAGGTGTATATAAAAAATATTGCTTTCTTAGACGTTGCTTTATGGTTAAAAAGATGATTGTGTTTGTTCTTCTTAAGGAGCTCACCCCCATGCATGGACGTGTCAAGATACAAGTTCATATAGTGAACTTGTGGAAGACGTATAAGAACTGTGTAGTAAACTCCATAGATATGGTTTTTGCTGATATCGAAGTATGCCGTTGACGAGATTAGAACTATATATATTTATTATTATGCAGTTGAGATCGAGTATAACAGGACTAATATATGTACACATGGTCTTTTTATTTTTTAGGGTGTTAGGATGCATGCATCTGTAGAACAAAAGTTTATCTCAAAATTCCAAGGACGATTGGTACAAGGTGAATGTAAAGTGATTGACACTTTCACGGTCTCTGAGTACTGGTATGTCGTTCTTAGAGTATGTCCTTTATTGTATTAGCCGGTTTATATAGCTCGAGTACCAATACGGAGTTTACTGGTTTTTCTAGGTATTCCGACAGTGAAACGGATGCTACCGAAGATAGTGATCAAGAGAATGATGAGGATTACAATAACGATCATACAACCGAGTGTACATACGATCTAGACTACCAGATTGGTGATGAGGATGAAGAAGATGAAGAAAAAGGAGAAGACGGAGATGAGGAAGAAGAAGATAATGAAGAAGAATACGACGACATTGGAAACGACGATGAAGAGGATGAAGAAGATGATGGTGGACTTGAGTATGACGATGAAGAATATGATACGATTAGTGATTGTGACAATAACTCTAATGTTCCAAAAAAAGCAAAAAAATAAGTAGCTATGGAGCTCCGACTATAGCTACAATTTCTTTTTTTTTTCTTTCCTTTTTTGCTCACTTAGGTTGATTTATCATCATTGGTTTTTAAATCAAATAGCTATTATGGTGATTTAGAATTGTAATTTTCATGCTTTTAGATTTACGATGATCCCTACTTATTTCTGATCATTATTATTCGTCTATTCTTTAAGATCCTATTATAATGCTTGCGAAATATAATGATCGGGGTTTTGGAATTACGATGGTCTACGAAAAAACAGAAATCAGTCTAAAAAGTCAATCAAACATATGTTTCTAACAAAATACCGCTATAACTGCACAGGGTGCGAACACTCCACCTAATAAAATATAGATGAACCATAAAAAAATTATAATTATATTTTTTCTAAAAGTGAAAAAACCAATTAAGAGTTTTTCATTGACGAAAAACATGTTAAAACAGAAAAAATATTATATTAGTGAAAAATACATAAAAATATATTAAAATATAATAATTAAAAAATATATATAAACACACATAAATATAAAACGAACTCTGTAGGCAGTGCGTAGGACAGACAAACTCTAGTTTTACTTTTATTAAATAAGGTTGTTTTTGCCAAAACATAAAGTAAAGTACTCCCAAATACGATTAAGGTTTTTTTTTGTCTAAATTACGATTACGATTAAGGTCGCCTTGAATTAAATAAAGTTGTTTTTTTTTTGATATACCTTGGAAGTTTCAGATCTTTGACCTTTAATCTCCCCCGATGCCCGGAGAGCCGTTGATAATACCAAGTTGTTTTATTTAAGGAACAAAAAAGAATACAGAAGCAACGGACAGAGAGACACTGAAAAAGTAGATTTGATGTTTAGCTTTCCAAATATTAATTTATTTTTAAATAACCATGGTTAGTTGTTTCTTAATCATTGTGTAGCACGTATGGTTTGTCATTAACTTGTGATTTTCCATTGCTGCAGCTAGTTTATATATATGCATCATATGAAAAATAACCGTTGTTAGTTGTTTCTTAATCATTGTGTGCCCTAGCACGTTTGGTTTGTCATTAATTTGTGATTTTCCATTGCTGCAGTTAGTTTTTATATATATGCATTATATTCTTTAAAAAAATATATATGCATTATATGAAAATAACCGTTGTTAGTTGTTTCTTAATCATTGTGTGCCCTAGCACGTTCGGTTTGTCATTAGTTTGTAATTTTCCATTGCTGCAGCTAGTTTTATATATATGCATCATAATATCTAACATGAGATTACAAATAATTTAGTCACATTCTGATGTCGATCAACAAATTATGAAGAAAAACTAATATATTGAATCATAAATAAGTTGATTTAAGGGGTTTATGTGATTTTGAACTTCGCAAGTAGGGCACGGTTGGTGAGAAACAGAGAGTCTTTTCAACATAATCCCCATATTTCTTACTTTCATGCATATAACTCCATTTTGTTTTGGCTTTTAATATCTCAATTATATTTTTCTTTACAGTATAATCGGCAATTATAACATTCTTTTAGTCTAATAATATAGTACTAGATTTTGACCCGCGCTTAAAAAGGGCAGATTTATTTTTTTTTATAAAATTTTATTTTTATTTATTTTGTTCATAGTAATTTAGATTTTTAATTATGTAATCTAATTTTGATTATAATTGTTTAACCCGTATTATAAAAAGTGAGTTAATACTTTAGATTATTTTAAAAATGAATTGTGTGTTATTTGGGAAAAAATATTAAAATAACGATTTCGCATTATATATTTTAATCCGTGTTGTATCGTAACATCATGGTTTGAAAATATATATATATGTGTGTGAAAACAACCATTGTAAAAATTATGTGGTATAATTTTAATTTTATTGCATTTATCTAAAATATTGTTTTATAAAACAATAGATTATTATAAAAAATTATTATGTTTTATATTTAATAATTAAATATTTACGAAAGTAGACACAAAACAATTCGTTTATATATATATATATATATATATATATATATATATATATATTTAACACATGTTATAGTGGTATATATAATTTTCAAATTTTTTTTTTTTTTTTAAAAGGATATTCTATTTAAGCATTGAAAATAAAATAAAAAGTTTTACAAGCCCCAACTAGTTAAATTTGCAAAGTTTAAAGAAAGCCCTTAGAAAAACCCATTAAGAATAACCTTATAATGCCCACTGATTTTTCTTTTCCGTTGGCCCACAAAGAAGATTGCTGGCCCAAATTTCTGCCTTTGTCACATATCAGTAATAGCGGTGATTGAGATGCTCAACTGAGACCCGCAGTATGATTTTGAGAGTTAAGATGATCGATGAAAAGATGAAGTTGAAAATCTGCTTGGAGTTAACTCATACCGGCAGGAATCAGTGTGGAGTTGGTCGAATGAAACCAGAATTGCATCATGGTAGAAGATTTCACCGGACTTTCATCTCTGAAACTGGAGATCTTATTTCGGACCAAGGAATCCAGTTGGAGAAGAATCGAGTCTGAGGATCTAAAGACGCTTATGTGCAGCCTTGCATTGCATTCAGCCCAAATCAGGTATACTACAGCTTGCCAGACTATTAGTTTAACTCGTATATGAAGCTTGTTCCCAGATAATTGATGCATGTGTTCCAAAGTTGAAGCCCAGTTCCTTGAAGGAGTGATACCACATCTAGTAGATGTTGGTAACCAGATGGCCCAGGAGTAAATGCAGTCATAAAAAAGGTGATCTCTGTCTTCAAGAATATGATTACAGAGCAGACATTTTGGGTCTATCTGTAGTCCCCAGCTGATTAGTCTCGACCTTGTAGGGCACCTGTCCAAATTAAACAACCAGACCATGAAACTATGTTTGGGGATGCCACCAGTATTCCAGATTGCCCTCTCCCATTCCACAGACTCAGTCTCCTCACCCAAGAGTGAGTAAATTAGGCCCGTGTTGAATTTCTTTGAAGGCTTTCCACCAGGAGTCCAAAGGTAAGTGTCTTGAGTTTCATCCAGGGTGATTGTAGAGATGAATGCTAGTAAATTTAATTGAGTTTCTGACCTTGCTGCAGGGAGTCTCCAAATACCGTTATGGAAGAGGTCCTTGATTGTAGTGTTTGCTGAGATGGATCGTCTAAAATTGGGATCATTAACAAAGATTGAGCTTAGACAACCTAGAGGAGACCAGTTGTCATGCCAGAAGTTGGTACTAGCTCCATTCCCAATCTTCACTGAGATCCAATTGTATACTAGCGGCCTCAATCTCAAGAGCTTATTCACCAGCCATGTATGTTTCTGCTTTTCCTTCAACGTCCAGAATTTGCTTAGATTACCTCCTAATATTTATTTTTTGAACCAGCCTACCCATAAGGAACCTCCACGGAAGAACAGAAGCCATATCAGCTTGATTGAGGTAGCCATATTCCAGGTAATTAGGTCCCGCATCCCTAGTCCTCCTGATGATTTAGGTTTAATAACTGTTGCCCATGATACTCTAGCAGAGTACCTTTGCTCGATTTGTCCACTCCAAAGGTAGCTATTACACAGAGAATTGATAGTCTTAATTATCGCTTTAGGTAAGATGAACGTTGAGCACCAGAAGTGGGTAATGCCGTTTATGACTGACTGCAAACGACAATGATCTTGCTGCCCAGGTTGACATCTTGCTTTTTATTGATTGAATGAGGGGAGCACAATTCAATTTAGTGAGCTTCTTTGATGTAAGAGGAACTCCTAAGTATCTGATAGGTAGCTGACCTTGAGATAGTCCAGTTGTAGTGGTGATTAGTTCCGCCTCCTGCACCGAGAGCCCACAAGAATAGAAAGCTGTTTTCTGAATGCTCATAGATAACCCCGACATCTTCTCAAACTCCTTAAGAATCGCTATAGTGTTCTGGACAGAGCTAAGTGTTCCTTCCACAAAGATGAGGAGGTCATCCGCAAAACAAAGATGGGTGAGCTTTGAATCTTTGCAGTCCTTATGGTAGCCAATTTTCCCATCTTCAGCCGCATCATTCAACATAATAGATAAGCAATTCATTGCCATCACAAAAAGGTAAGGAGATAAAGGATCTCCCTGCCTTATTCCCCCTTTTCCCTTAAAATATCCTTGAATAGATCCGTTAAATTCGACAGAGTAGGAAGGAGTAGAGATGCAAGCAAATATCCATCTGATATACGTTTCTGGTACCTCTATTCCCCTTAAGATGGATACAATGAATTCCCACCGGATGGTATCGAAAGCCTTGGCTATGTCCACTTTGATAGCGATCCTTTTAGGCCCTTTTTCCTTATGGTATCCATTGAGAATGTCAGCAGCTAGTATTGTGTTCTCAACGAGGAGTCTTCCTTGGACGAAAGCAGTTTGATTGGGCAGTATAAGCTCCGGCAGGATTGGTTTAAGTTTGGAGACTAATATCTTGGAGATAGCTTTGTAGATTGTGTTGCAGCAAGAGATTGGCCTGAAGTCAGATATAGCAGTAGCACCTGGTTTTTTGGGGATGAGAGCGAGAGTTGTTGCGTTGACAGCTGAAGGTAAGAATCCAAATATGAAAAATGCTCCAATTGACTGCATAGTCTCTTGACCAAGAATAGGCCAAGCCGCTTTGAAAAAGCAGGAGGAGTAACCGTCTGGTCCTGGTGATTTTAAAGGATTCAATCTGAGAATAGTGGACACAATGGTTTCAGGCGAAGGCAAAGCACAAAACACTCGTTTGGAAGCTTCTGAGCACCTGAAAGAAGTCAGCATTTGAACCTGACGAGGGTCAATGGCAATAGGTTCAAGAGAAACTGGCGCTAAAATATTAGAGAAGTGCTGCACTGCAAGGTCGCTCATCTGCTGAGGGTCCGTAATAGTGATGCCTGATGGAAGAATGAACATCCGGATTGAGTTAAATGCTGCCCTTGCAGCACAAGTTCTGAAGAAAAAAGTTGTATTTGAGTCGCCTTCCTTGAGCCATTTAATACTGGATTTTTGCTTAAAGAAAGCTTCCTAAATTGTCCTTAAGTGCACTAGTTTGGTCTGAAGTTCCTTTTGAAGATGGAACAGACGAGATGAAGGATCTGTAAGGGCTCTTTCCTGCACATCTAATAGCAAATTGTTAGTAATGATAACTCTCTCCTGTATTTTTGAATAATTCTCTCTATTTAATTTTTTAAGTGAACCCTTGATAACTCTCAGCTTGAAACAGAGTTTAGAAAGATTGAAAGCCATATCTCCAGCCTGTAGCCAAGCTGCCTCAACCGTTTGGGTAAAGTCCGGGTGCTTGGTTAAGAAGTTTAGGAATTTAAATGGTCTAGAGCCAGGTTGGGGGATAGGAAAAGCAAGGTCTAGAATGGCTGAGCAGTGGTCTGAAATATTTCCAGGAGGATAAAAGGTTGTTGAGCTGAGAGGGTGAGCAAGCAGCCAATGAGAGTTGGTAAGAAGACGGTCTAATTTCTTGGTTATAGGGTTAACAGGCTGGTTGTTGGTCCAAGTGAAGCAAGGACCTTGATATCTGAGGTCATGCACATCCAATTGACTGAAACAGTCTTTTAGCTCGATCATTGGACTGGTTAAACTTGTGGAAGTGGTCTAGGAGTCTTCATCAAAGTGAATGACTTGGTTGAAATCACCTGCCAGGATCCAAGGTGAGGAGTGAAGATTGAGATTATGATGGATTTGAATCAGTTCCACATAAAGATCAGAGCGCTCAGTAGCCATGTTTGAAGCGTAGACATTTGTGATAGTGACCGGGGTTGAACCAGGCAACATTACTAAGCAAGTGATAGACTTTTTAGACTGATGGATAAGATGAACAGTGACATCAGGTTTCCAGATAAGGATGATACGACCATCATCATCCTGCGAATGATTAGAGCAAAAATTCCATCCCGGGCAAGTAGTAGACATGACATTTGAAAGGTTATTTAGTTTGATATGGGTTTCTAAAAGGGCTCCAAAAGAGGGTTTATGCAAATTTAGCCAAGACAAAAACGGCTTGTGCTTCTCCGTATCATTAAACCCACGGAGGTTCCAAAAAAAATGTTTTAACTATCATTAGAAAGAAGGGTGAACCTTCTCTGAAAGAGAGAGAGGCTCGGGGGTAACCAAAGGAAAAGAAGTAAGAGAAGAAGGCAGGGAGGTGGCTCTAATTAGGTGTTTTGATGGAAGGATGGGAGTGGATGGAAGAGGGATATTTGGGGAAGGAGATTTGGTGGGTGTGATCAAAGCATGGGTTGAAGGGTTAAGTGGAGGGCAGGATTCCAAGAAGACAGTTTGAACCTGGACAATTTCAGAATGAGGTGATAGGATAAGAACAGAATGATTTATGGGCGATGAGGAAGAGGGTAATGAGGCTGAGGAAGAAGAACTTGAAGATGTCATGTCAGGAGCCTGAGGGATTTCGTTTGCAGCTTTTTCTTTTTGAGCATCTTTCGGCACATAAGCAGTGGACTTTTTTACTTGAGTATCCTGGGAAGCAGCTTCAGTGATGGTGTCTTGTTTGATCCATACCTGAGATATGCTCAGACAGTTCCTCATAATGTGCCCCACTTCTTTACAATGAGCACACACCGGTGGAAGCCAAGGGTATTCAATCTTGAGCTCTCTAATGGATCCATCCTCCCTGAGAATTTCGATAGAGTCCGGAAGTGGAGCTGTAACGTCAGCGACGACTTTAATATGTGCCTCCGTGACGATGGTTAAGTTCTTTGTGAAGTCATCCACTTCCTTAGGGTCACCTAAAGCTCCTCCGATTCGGCTCCACCCTTCGGTAGTCATAAGATCAAATGGAACATTCTTAAAGTGAGCCCATAGCGGGATGGATGTGAGAGCACTTGAGTCAGCCTTTTGCTGAGAATTCCATTCATAAATCCGAAACATTGAAGATCCCACATACCACACTCCTTTTTCAACAATCTTAGTGCGCATAAATTCGTTAGGCACCCTGACCAGAAACGATCTCTGAATTGGATTAAAGTGGATTTCCAGCCTTCCTCCTTTCCCCCTCATGTGGTTAAGGACGTTCTGGATCTGAGAGTAAGTAGGGGCCTTACCAAGGAAGTATCCGACAAGAAAATCCTTGTGCTCAGTCGCACCACGATCATAAACCTCATCTGGGACCAAGATTCTTCGTTTACCATTTTCTGCAATTGAGTAAGTGTCAATCCTACGAAGAGTTTTGTCTTGAGATTTTCTTAACTTTTCAACCAATGATTGATTTGCAGGGATAGCAGGTGGAGTCGTGGAGGCAGCAGGAGGTGGAGTGGCGAGGATAGCAGAACTAGCTGCAGGTTCAGAAGGGACAACAAGACGAGTGACAGGGTTTGGTGTAGTAACAGGTTGGGAAGAGTGAGGGAGAATGGGAGGGTTAAGAGGTTGATGTATGGGAGGCGATGGGTGGAAGGGATGAAGACCCACAATGGGCAGTGAGGTAGAGGAAGTAGAGGAGCAGGAGGAAGTGATAGAGCTCACAATGCTGGAGAGCATGGAAGATGTCTGAAGAAGAGAAGCTGAAAGTGTTTTTGTACCTTGTTCAGGCACATTGGTAATGTTGCACTGTTCATGAACAGTAGTTTTAGGGATTTGAGATGCCTTTGACAGATTTGGAGATTTTTGCAGGGAGTAAGAAGGCTTGGCATTCGATTTCTTGCCTTTCGAATGAGTAAGAGCAGAGCTAGATGGAGCTGAGATAGCTACACCAGTAGAGATAGAAGGAGAGGAAGCAGAGGCAAACAGGGACAAATGAGGAAAAGAGGCAAGGTAGGAAGGGGATTTGGGATCAGGAGGGTCTGGAGGAGGGTCTGGGGGGAGGTTGAGAAGACTACCCAACGGTGGCAGCTGCGGAGACAGGCCGGAGTCCGGCGAGGGGAACCAGGGGTTCACAGGCATTGCACTGTTTTTTTTTATAATTTTCAAATTTGATTGAACAACCCGTTAAAAACTGCATTCAAACATAAAGTATAATTTGGCGCCTCAAATATTTGAATAAAATAAATATGGAATAATTTTAATATTTTTATTAAGTTTAAAATATATAAACTGAAATTATTTAATATATATATATATATTAAACTCATGCGAAGTTTTGTTTTTAAAAATTTTGTCCTGACTCTTGTGGTCAAGTGGTTGGGGACGGGCCTTGGACGCTACCACGTTCCGGGTTCGATCCTCGTGCCATGCGAAACTAAGTCACATTTGTTTAGGACACCTACATGGATATGAGCCCATTGCTTTCGGTCCATTTGAATACCCGGAGAGAGGGTCTATCCATGGACTGCACCTCCCCTTGGGAATTAGTCTGAGCCCCTCCATAAGCTCGGGATACCCCCAGGTTAATCAAAAAAAAAAAAAAAAATTATAATCGAAATTGACTAATTTATTTTTCGACCTATTTAATGATTTAAACATTTTGCAATTTGATGGAAGAACCCGCTTAAAGTACAATCGTAAAAACATCAATCGTAATATATATATATATATATATATATATATATATTTTTTTTTAAACAAAAATAATGAAGATATTAGAATATATTATAAATATATTTTGAATTAAATCATAAATTATAGAATATTAACTTATATATATAAATAGTTGATATATATGTATTTATCAATTAATTTAATAGTTTAATGACTGTATATATATTTGTTTCAATTTTAATTAATTAGGAAAGTATAACTCATTATATTTTGATTGTTTGACTACATGTTTAATAATTGTCTTGTTTAGAAACATAGATTGTAGAGATAATGTTATATTCCCTAATTACCCTTAATAAAATTTAATTAAATCATTAATGTGCAATGGCACAAATTGTAAATAAAATATGCCCCAAAGTTAGTTTCCTAACTATTCTAATTTTTTAATAGTATTGATTTCTATGCTTTCCGTGGTCGGTACGGTATCAAATAAATGTTGAGCATTGACGGTCTAATCCAAGAGTACGTACAGACGTGGAAACCAAATTTATACCGCTGAGAGTCAGGTATAGTTGGCTATAAATTTTGTCTACCATTCTAATTCATCTTTCAATAGTATATCTGTACTGCAGTAACTATTTCGAATCTACCCGAAATTTGTTTGTTTGTCAACTTATTTCCGTTAAGTCCTTACGGTAAAATATATATATATATATATATATAGTACTTTTCGGGATTATAAAGCTTATTGCGGTGGGAAAAAAAAATTCTACTAAGTTAATTTTTTTATAATTATATAACATAGTATTCTGGCTAGCGGACTAATATTTATGTATTTGACATTGGCTATTACTCGATAACAAAATACATATTAGAGTTGATTTAAATAGACGTTGGAAGAATAATCGTACATGAAACACGGCATATTCCATATCGGTTAACGTATAAACCACATTGAATAAGAGCTTAGTCCGGTCCCGACAATGAACATTAACTACAGAGTAATCCCTCTCGGCCCAATTCTGAACCATCATAACCACCATAGGAGATCTCTCTTATTTCTTGGATCTCTTCTCGTAGTCTCATACTCTCTATCTTCGAAGATAAGCTGATGAAGCCTCCGTTCTCTTAGTCTCTATATTCTATCAAAGAGATCATGCAGATCATTGCATAAGCAATTGTTCCTCTTGCAGGCACTCAGAGTCTCGACTGTTATCTCACAGGTGAAGAAGAAGGTTGCTCTGTTTTGTTTGCATGGTGATTGGGGAATTCACGGTTTTCTGTTTTCCGGAAGAGCTAAATAACTTCAAAAAAACAATACATGTGAAAGCTTTCATTCTTCATGTTTTAATAGTTGACAAATTGTTCTTTTCCGTCGATATAGCTAAGCATCATGTTCTGTTTTGGAAATATTTTTCTTAGAGAATCTTGAATGTTCAATATACTATTCTGGAATATGTTCACATATCTTCTGAATGTCGTCATTTGATCTCGAGAATATTCGTTGCTGATTGTGCAAATGTATAGATACTTGAAAGCATAGACCTTGGAAACTATATTTTGTATGTTTATTTTATGTGTTTTTGTTTAGCTATGAATTGGTCGTTTCTTGGTTGGTTTCTTGCAGAGGATATCAATTCGTGAGATAAGGAACCATGAATGGTTTCTGAAGAATTTATTCATCTGCATGACAACATTTTTTTTACGTTTAACTTAATCATTTCGAGGAGATGCTCATAAGAATAGCTGCTTTGGATTTGGTCGGAGTGCATTTGCCTGAGGAAACCATCTATGACGTTTTTTACGTTTAACTTAATTATTTCAAAAAATGCCTATAAATGTATTTTGATTTTTATAATTTAAATTGATAAATTATTCAAAATAATGGTTTAATAATTGAATGTTATGATGATTAGGAGCCAAATGCAGATATGCATTTTATAATTTAAGTTGTTTGTGTTCATAACATTTTATTATATTTATAGTTATTCTTATACACACAAACATTTTATCATTTTAATCAAAAAGTTAAATTTAAAAGGAAAACTTGTTTAAACATTGTTTATTACATATTCAAACCCAAAAATATATTTTGTAATAGTACCAAATAGAACGGAACCGAACCGAAATTATAAAATACCTGAATGGATTATATGCATAGACGCGAAAATTCAAAAATCTGAAAAACCCGAACCTAACCCAAATAAATACCCGAACGCCTAAACCTAGCTTAGAATATCGTTCTAAGTCATGATTCATTTAGCAAAATTTTGAATACTCATGATATAACCCAGAATAGAAAACAACAAAAAAGCATCTGAAAATGGATATTTCTATCGTTACTTTGCTATATTCTTAAAGTCTTAACAGCTTAAATAGCATCATACTAAGAGAATAACAGTAAACAGATTCAATCTAAAACATAAAAAGAACAAAATATACTCATAAAAATATTTTTAAACACACTAAAAGAAAACTTTAAAGCAAAAATAGTTTTTAAAAGTAAAAAAACCTTAAAGTAAAAACATCAACATAAAAAAAACATAAAAACATTTTATGTAGCTTCTCTTCTTCAATTGTGGTGCTGTTGGAAACTGAGCTATTACTGGCTCAGACATCTTCAAGCTAGCCAAAACCTATAAGAGATTTAGTAGTGGGAACTAAAGCACTGCAGGTGCTGACAAAGTTAAAAGATTGACCAAACTTCTATATGACATCAATCGTAGTTAGACTCTTCTGGAAAAAAATACATCTCATGTCAAACCTAAATCTCTTTGGTGAACGTGTGGCAGACTTTGTAGATCATATTTATATGGATGATTCTACCATCAAACAGAAACCTATATCACTACAAGAAAACTGGGATATAAAGACTATCATATGAGTCGCAATTTAGTCGCTAAAAACACATTTGCGACTAATATGCGACTAAATAGTGTAGTTGTATAAGCCTCGTCGCAAATACATGCAGTCGCTTATTAGTCGCAAATGTGCGACTGTGTTGCGACTGATACGTGCGTCATAATATCAGTCACTTATTAGTCGCATATTTTGCGACTAATATGCAACTATTCTACGACTAATATTTGTGACTAGTATGCGACGTTTGATGACGTCATATGCTTCGTCACTTTCAGTCGCAAAATGGTCGCGATTGTGCGACCAAAATGCGACTAATCGACAACTAAAGTGCGACCAATTCTACGACTACAGTGCGACCAAATTCCCAATTTGGTAATGATTTGGATTCTCTAATAATCCGTACGTACCTGTATGCAATGTCATTCAAACTCATAATTACTTTATTTAATTACAACACAAATAATATACATTCTTCATTTATATCAATCCAAAACATTTATCCAAATTACACAACCATTTGATAAGTTATCTAAACTCCTAGCAATGGAGTTATCAAAAAATACATAAGTTCCTAACAACATTAGATATTTAACATGGAGATTAAGAAATTTAGCTTCTAGGATGGAGATGGAGAAGGCTGAGAATTCTTGAAGTCAACAAACTCCGGGTTTGTTTCAAGCAAGAACTGCTCCACCAAAGACAGTTGATCGATCTTCTTTTGTTGTTGAGCCACCACTCGAGAATGCTCTTCTTCCCGCTGCACATTATAAGCATGCTGTTCTTCTATTTGGTGTTGAGCGTTTAGAAGTTGTTGTCGCAATGCCACAAAAGATGAGGAATCACTTCCCGGATGCTTACACTTGCCGTTTTGAAGAGTGTTTTCGAGACTTCCAACTCCATACGGACGTCCTCTATCATCCTTTGCTGTAGACTGCAAAAAAAAAAAAGATTATATATGTGAATAAGATGTGATAAATGAAACCAGTATAAGGGGAAAATGTTTTTACCTGAAGAAATATCTCATCGTAGTCATCTGTCGTGAGCTCCCGAGGTCCCGGATCACTGTCTGAAGTTTCTGATGCAGCTGCCGCGAGCTGAGACTTCCTAGCTTGCAAATTCTTCTTATATGACTCAGCTATATTCTTTGCCTTTAGATCAACAAACGTGCCATCGGGTTTCGTATGCACCCTAATGAAGACCTCGCCAACACTGACAGGTCTGCCCATCTCTTCTTCCTGAAATGTTTATGTACCGAAAACACTATAAAAATGCAGAGGTTAAAGATAAAGAAAAAAAATGTGCATATCACTCACCATTTCTTGCTTGATTTGCTCATACGACTTCTGGCCTGATAGGTGTATGGCCATACCAAGACCTTGACGATCAGATTTGCGAGCTTTAGAAGTGGTAAGGCTCTTTGCTTTAGCTTCTTCAGTGTCCCAGTGAGGGGTCATCTTTTCCCACAGTTTGAGGCTAATCCACCGAGGTCGCTTTCGAGAAGTGCGTACGGTGCTAATCATTCCTTTCATCCTTCTTTGGCATATCCTCTCGAAATGCACTTGTACTGTCCCTGAGATTAAGGGATCCCATGTGTGAGTTTTCTGCAGTTCAAAGACAAAATGTGTTAGTGAGAATAATACAAGATAAATAAATAGGAAGAACAAATATGTCATCAGATTATAAAAAAAAACGTTACCGCGAACTCAATGAAGTATTGCTCTCGACGATCCTGAGGAACAACTTTCCAACTATAAAAGGGACCATTGAATTTGTTAACAAAGATTCTTGTAATCTTCCGGACCAATGATCCCTTGTCCCGCCCAAACCTGCAAGCAAAGACTCAGTATGAATCACCATATGATTATGAAACAGATTAGTAAGAATCAGACTTTCATGAAAACAGAGAAGCAGCTTATTATGAAAACACAGACTCAGTATGAAACACTAACTAAGTCAGGTTAGTATGAATCAGACTTTCAGATTTGCGGTCTGATACAAAACAAACCGCAAATATGAAAACAGAGAAGCAGGTTTTTTTGAGAAGCAACTAACTAAAAAAAGCAGAACACTAACCATGAAATCATACATCAACTCAAAAACAGAACACTAACTCAGAAATTATCTCAGACAAAAGCATAAACTCAGACAATTAACAGACAATAAACTCAGACAAAAGCATAAACTCAGACATTAACAGACAATAAACTCAGACACTATCTCAGACAAAACATAAACTCAGACAATTAACTCAGACATTAACTCAGAAAAAGCATAAAATCAGACATCATTCTATCATAAACTCAGACAAGTGACAACATTCTCATTAACATTCTATCAAGAATCAGACAAGCACAGACAACATTCTAACATTTACATAAACAAAACACTAACCATGAATCGTGACAAGTAGAGACAATAAACAAAACACTAAACAAAACACTAGCACTCTGAGACGTCATTCTATCTTCAAAACCAGACAAAATCAGACAAAAATCATACAATAATAAGACAATAAACTCAAACGAATCAGACAAGCACAGAAGGAGGAAACATACCAAGTAGTATTTGGCTGTGGAATTGGCGATAGAACCGTGGTGAATTTCTCACGACCTGGCACCTGAAGCAGGTTATTAAGGAGTATCAGTAAGTCCTCCTGGAGCACCGGCTCACACGGATACATAGTCTCGTCTTCACCGTCACCCTCCTCGCCGTATACGTCTTCACCGTCACCCTCGAGATCTTCTAGTGAACGGTTACTCTGAGCTTGTGAATTCGCAGGTGGAGGCGCTTGAGATTGGTGAACCGGAGGCGAAGGAGAGTTTAAGTTTCTACTTGCGCCAGACGAGTTCACCGGTTCACGATTTAGCGGTGGCGAGTTCTCGAAAAGCTGTCTCGGGGGTGGATAGTCTCGGACATGTGGTGGTGAGACGGTGGGAACATACGCCTGGGGCACCGGAGATGAGGATGAAGGCGTGAAAACATAACGCGTCGGTAGAAGCGTATGGATTCTCGACGGCGCTGACCCTCCTGGTCGCTGAGTTACGTTCGGCGTGGCGACTCGCCTCTAACCACCGCCTCCGGTTGCCTTGCTTCGTCCTCTGTTAGCCATCGCCGGAGCACAAGATTTTGACGGTGAGCTTGGGATGATTACGGGTGCGATTTAGGGTTAAAGCGGAAGTTACGAGAAGAAGAAAGGGGAAAATTATCTAGGTTAAGCTTAATTTGTGGCTTTAGGATAGTTTTTGGGCTTAAAATGGGCTTAGCAATAGATTGGATAATTAATTGGTTTAGGTTAGGCCTAATTGTAGATTAATAATTTAATTAATACATACATATCTATATAATCACTTAATTAATACTTACATATAAATATAAATATATTTTTATATCTAAAATACATACATATAAATAAATATAAACATATAATTAATACAATATATTTTTATATTATCTAAAATTTTAAATTTATATATAAAAACAATTTTAAGATTTGAATTAGTTAAATAATTGAAAATTGTAACACTTGAAACATTTATTAAAATTTATTACAATTCGTCGTAATCTTCATCATCCGACGACGACACGTTACATTGAAATTCATCTTCTTGTTCTGCATCTCCAACATCATAATCAAGATCTAATGGATCTAGATCTTGTACCACATTTTCGACTTCGATATCGTCAATTGTAGTCAAAAGTACATCATCATCGTTTTCTTGTTGCAAAAGAGTTGGTTCCTTAACTTCGTAGTCTCCTGAAATATAACTCCTTGGATTCACCTTTACGACATTGAGCCACAATTACTTCGGCCTCTTTGTAAACGGGTACGGGATATAACAAACTTGATCCGCTTGTGAAGCTGGTGCATTATCAATACATCGAATTATAAAAACATAAATATATGATATCGACATATATATATATATATATATATATATATATATATATATATACCTAGAATAAATGGTTCGTATTTATTGTATTTCCTCGATGAAAGAACGTCAACAACCCCGCCATTACTCCTCTGAGTGCCTCTACCAATAACAGGATCATACCACTTACACTTAAAAAGTGTGATTTTCAAATTAATTATCCCCTCGTACTCAAGCTGTATGATATCTGTTAAGGTCCCATAGAAATCTGCTTCATCTGATGCATTGGAATAATTCTGACCTTTGACACATACCCCATAATTACATGTCTTCCGTCCCTCGCCGTGATTCTGGGTATGAAACAAATATCCTCTTGTGAAATAGATAGGCCATGTTTTGGCTTTATTCACGGGTCCATTCACGATCTCTTTGACCCAAGGAGGAAAAGGAACTGTGTTTTTCCAGTAAGTAACCTGCAAATAGATACACATTATCACGTGTTCACAATAAGTATACACACTAAACTTGTAGAGTTTTTTTAAACATCATACATAATCTTTCACCCAAGTAGAATATTCGTCAGCTCTTTTCACAGCAATTTCTTTCTCGGGGAGTCCTGGATATTTTACAGAAATATAATCTTCGAACATACTACATAAGAAGAAGACATATATGAGAAATAAAAACACATTATTGTAAAACAAAATTAAATAAATTATAACTTGTACCTATCAAACGGCTGAAAATAATCACAATTTCGCAGAACATACGCATGTGCACATTGATGGTCCTTCTCTGATAGCCATATTTGGTGCATTTCTCCACTTGGATGACCTACCCGATAAAATATATCAGGTACTCCGTCGACATGATATACCGGGGTTTCACCTTCATTGAATCTTGTCAACCTACGCGATGAAAGGAAATTCATGTTAAGAAATATTTATCGAGTATATATGTATATATATATATATATATATATATATATATATATATATATATATATATATATATGAAATTAGCTTTAGCGTTTAGCTTGATTTTGTCTGTATATGTGCGGGGAAATAGTGCTCTGAGAAATAGGATATTTCGTCATTGATATACGACTCAACAATCGATCCTGCCGCATATCTTTTGTTCTTCGCTTTACCTTTCAACTTTTTGAAAAACCTTTCAAAAGGATACATCCACCTATATTGCACAGGGCCTCCCAATTCCGCTTCATAAGGGAGATGTATAGGCAGGTGCTCCATCACGTCGAAAAAAGAAGGAGGAAATATCTATTCTAAATTGCATATGATCAAAACTATGTTTTGCTTTAGAATTTGGACGCGACTATTCTGGAAATTTCTTAAACATAAGTCACGAAAAAATCCTCCAACCCCTATAGTAATATAATATTAAGAAAAACGATTATTATAAAATACAAAAATCTTTGAAATTTGTTGAACTAACCAATGTAAGTATTAGTACCTGATAACACATTGTGGACATTCCGGTCTAGGAGTTCTGCAAAGATAAATGGAAATAGCCGCTCCATAAAGACATGGCAGTCATGACTCTTCATGCCCGAAAACTTTGCATTAACCATATCAGCACAAGTAGCTAAGTCTGATGCATAACCATCTGGAAATTTCACCGAATGTTTCACACATTCCAGTAACTTTTCCTTGGCTTCTTTTGTCAATGTGTGGATTGGGAAAGGAGCTTTACCATCACTATCAAGATGTAAGTGTGGTTGAGAACAGAATTGTGCTATATCCCTTCGTGACATGATGGTGTCTTTTGTTTTACCCTTAACATTCATAAGAGTATTCATGATGTTGTCGAAAAAATTCTTCTCAATATGCATCACATCAAGATTATGTCGGAGAGTGAGGTCTGTCCAATATGGTAACTCCCAGAATATGCTTTCCTTGTGCCAATTGTGGTAGATGCCATAGCCCTTCTTCTTTTCATGACCATTTCCACCGCAATCCTTTGTTTTCAGTGGTTGGATACTATACAACCTTTCATAATAAACTTGCTTCCCGGTGTAAGACTGAGGTGGATACTCATTCACAGCGTGTTTTCCCTTCAAGAAGTCTTTTTTATTCTTCCTTAGGGGATGTCTACGCGGAAGAAATCTACGGTGACAATCAAACCAACATGTCTTCCTTCCATTCGGTAGATAAAATGACTTTGTATCCTCCATGCAAACTGGACAAGATATCTTACCATGTGTCGTCCATCCCGATAACATACCATACGCCGGAAAGTCGCTTATCGTCCACATCAACACTGCTTTCAGATTAAAATTTTGTTGCAAGGATACGTCGTATGCATCGACTCCAGTAGACCACATCTCTTTTAACTCCTCAATAAGAGGTCGGAGGAAGATATCAAGACTAGCTCGCGGATGATTTGGCCCTTCATTTAGGATTGTAAGAAACAAGTATTATGTGTTCATGCACATCCAAGGGGGCAAGTGATATGGAGTCAGTATCACCGGCCACAACGAATGATTGCGAGTCATGCCAAATGGATTGAACCCATCTGTACATAATCCAAGATATACATTTCGAGGTTCTTCGGCAAAGCGGGGATGTAGGGCTTGAAAATTTTTCCACTCTGCCGCATCAGATGGATGAGACATCTCTCCTTCCTTTGCTTGGTGCTCAGCATGCCATCTCATTGCCGCTGCAGTCCTCTCGCTTTGATACATTCTCTTCAATCTGTCAGTAATAGGTAGATACCACATACAACTATATGGTATTTTGGTACGTTTGCCTTCGTTGGGCTTCCATCTTGGTGCGGCACAAAATCGACATTTATCCCACTCTGCATCCTCTTTCCAGAAGATCATACAACTGTAATAACAAACATCAATTATATGATACGGGAGACCTAAGTTGCGCATCAACTTCTGGGTCTCATTGTGGGAGCCGGTTGATTGGTTTCCGTCTGGTAAATACTCTGTCAACACCTCGCACCATGAATCCACACACTTTTCAGTCATATTGTAGTCCGTCTTGTTTAGCAGGACCCGAGCAGCTTAAGATAATTGAGAGTGACCTTCTCGACAACCATCGTATAATGGAGTTTTCGCCCCTTCTAACAAGTCGTAGAATTTTTTGGAATGGTTACGTACCGGTTCTTCTACATTCTGATAACTATCATCAGGATGATAGTTATCAAAACTCACGTTATCGCGAAACGCATCATTCACCATATCCACATATCTATCTTCTACGACATTATCCAAATGCGTCATATTAACATAACTTGGTCCTAAAGCCGCATCAATTTCTTCCCCATGCTTATACCAAATATAATAGTCTTCCATAAACCCTCTACTTAACAGATGATGCCAAATTTTATCCCCTGGAATAACTTTCTCGTTTTTGCAGAAATTACAAGGGCAGAAAAACCTACCCCGATTACTTAGCGAAAATGGTTGGTTACTTGCAAAACCGATGAATTGCTCGACCCCCATTTCGTACTCCGCCGTAAAAGTTTGCGTCTCCGGATCTATCCTCTTATACATCCATTCCCGATGATTGTAATAACCCGATATTTTATTAAGAAACACTTTTTCGTTTCTTTCTTTTTTTATATGAGTCTTGTAGTAAAATGATATGGTTCAACGATTGATTTGAGATATATAAACTTATTTTGCGACTACACAACAACTAAAATGTGTGTGTCCTAAAAAAATTGGTACAACTACTCGCATAAGCATAAGGAATGTGTGTATAACTACTTTTTACGACTAATAAGCGACTAAACCTTTACGACTAGCGTTTAGTCGCTTATCAGTCGCGATATGACAACCGTTTTGCGACTGAATAAATTTAGTGGCTTATTAGCGACTGATTCGCGACTGTTTCTAGGTTGTCTTTAATGAATCGCAAATCAGTCACAGATTAGTCTCTAATTTTGCGACTAAAATTTCAGTCGCAAACCGTAGTCTTTATATCCCAGTTTTCTTGTAGTGTATCAAGATTGACAGAGATAGTAAACTGTTCTCAATCAGTAATGAGTATACACCAGCATCAAGAAGACTCAATGAGCGACCTTCCTCAGCTTTAACCGGCTTAGATGTCTACATGCTTCAGCAAATGAAATGCCATTATATTTAAACCAAACCTGACTAGCCTACCATAAGAATAAGGCACTGACGTACCAAAACAATCTCAAGGGCTTTTGTGAGACCAAGACGTGGAAGACGATGTGTGCCTGCATCAATCCAAAGAAGCATAATTAGGAAAGTAATAAACGAAAGTGACTTGATTCATTCAACAAAATATTTCTTTCTCATAGGATTTACAAAGAAAAATATGGTGGGATCCAAGTCAAGCATTGTATACAAAGTTGCTTTCAAAATGATGATTCATACGTTTGACAAAATGTTTTTCTCTCTCTACAACTCCCACTAAATACAATATATGGTAAAAATTCTTGGTTGTATTGATTGAAGAAACTGAAAAATATTTACTACAATCACACCTCGAGTACCAGAACTTTGATGGTTCCTTAGCTATTCGCAGTCTGCATCGTGGGACTATCGCTCTTCTCGCAAACTGCACTAATAAAGTATGAACCCGCCCCTTCCTGTGCCTCGTCCATGTCTAGTGATCCAAATCTGTGTGATGTCACTGGTCTCGTGATCTCCTGCATCCCTAAATCCCCAAATACTTAAGAGATAGTTAATATGCATAAATGAAAAATGGAGCAGAGGTTTCAGATTTCGTGAACCTTGTGATATACATATACTTCGTTTCTTCTTGTGTCCACTGAAGACATGAAGTGGTTGGTTTCTGTTTCTTAAATTGTAATAATGGATGTGATGTCCGACCTGCAATAAGTTAGTAGTGTAAAACTGATCATGATCGGGTAGGTCAAACATGAATAGGGAAGCAATGTGAGATGCAAAGTGGGTGGAGTCATGAAAATATATACCGCAATGAAATTGCTTGAGCCAGGATTGTACTTGGCATAACATATGTGATGATCACATATCGATATTAAGCACACTTGCTTCCTGCCTTGCACCAAACTTTAATCTAGGTAATTAATAGATTCAAATTAAGCTGCATTTGCCAAAAAACATACCAAAGTCTAAACATTTACATGAGGGCAATTAAGCACAATTCCATCTTGCATACACAAATATGGTGTATTCTGCAGAAATCAACATAGAGACACAAGATCTTAGTTTTAGAATAATGTAAATCCAATCCACCAAAAAAGAAAACCTTTGTTCTACTTGAGAAGAGATTTCATACGCAAGCTAATATTTTACCAAATTGATTCAACAGTTTGAACATAGAGCAAGAATCTGGGAGAGGTGATAAGTATGTAAGATCTTTATTTGTGTTTAGAGGTGATAAGTATGTAAGATCTTAATTCTACACAAATATGGTGCATTCTGCAGAAATCAACATAGACAGTGAAACGTACTTGTCCCTCTCTGAAGTTAACCAAAACCAGATATATCAAATCCACCAGAGAACTTCTCCTTTGCACCTATAGTATAAAAACACAGAAGTCATTACCAAATCATCTCCAAAAGTTTGCATGCATGTGTTTTGTTTTTTCGCGAGGAAGAGAATGATATCCAGACGTACCCGTAATAACAATAGCTTCAACATAATTTCTGCTCAAGGCCTCCTCGTAGTTAGTTTTGAGGTTTTTTTGTCTAAGAAATAACTTTCTGGTCTTCAACCTAATTTTTTGAGGTTGTATAGCAATGCACACAAATATACACAAACAGAGTAGCATACACAGGTTTTTTCGATTCGTCAGTAATCAACTCGATACACGATCCGAATTGCAAAAAAAAGGAATCTAAAAATAAAAAATCGGCCGGGAATCAAACACCAAAATATGACATAGAATTCTGAAGAGGTGATGAATCTGAGAAATTCCAGATCCAAGATAAATATATCTGAGAACGTAGAAGAGGAGCAGTACCGTCGAATGATAGCGAATTGACGAGAATTATATAAACAACAGACTGCGTAGGTCGAACTTCAAATCAGCGGATTCCATTATGTTGCAGGTAGATCATACCATTAGAAATAGAATATACACTTACATGAGCACAAAAACATCTCTGGCATCATTGATGGTGGAAATTTGGTTCCTTTCAAGTTAATCTTACTGCTTCTCCTCCTCTCCTCTCATTGGGCCCGTATGCAAGAAGATGAATCAGAAGAGCACAGAGAGGTAGGTGAGACGATTTTCCCTCAGATTTATCTAGATTAGTTGAGAAGATGAACACAACGAAGAGAGATTACAGAAAAAACGAAAAAAGTATCTGAGAGAATTTTAGAAATGTGATTATTATTTCGTTAGAATCTAGATGAGAGAGGTACACAATTGTATGATTTAAAAAGAGAAATTAGAATCACAGAAATGACAGTTCTTGTTCATAAAAAATGAGATCATGGGAGAAAAGGTGGGAGAGAGAATGGTGAACAATCTAATCGTGAACAGTTTACGTACAAGATAATTGATTTGTTTTTTTTTTTTAATTATTCGGCCAAAAAATGAAAAGGACATGTTGACACGTCATTAATGTTAAGCTTGACAAATTAAAAAACAAATTGTACATTTGACCTACGTACTCCGATTTTTTTTAACTGAATTAATTAAAACACAAAGTTTACGGAGAAAAAAATCATTTAAAGCGTTTTTATAGATGTTTTGTTATTTTTTTTATTCTAAAGCAACAGATGATCATGTACACAAATATGTGTATGATTTACACATGAAATTATATATTAATCCGTTGCCACTCTCAGCTTTTTCCCTGACCGGCGCTTTTTGTCGTCGTTGGAAAGAGTCCATAATTACCGCCGTCTAGTATGCTTTTTTCTCTTCGAAATTCTCCTACGGTTTCTCTGGTGCCGTCAACATCAAATTCTCTCCGGTCGCCTCCGTCCAATCTGCGTACCACCGCCACTCTGAACCACTCTTGACTCCTCTCAGCTCGTAGGTCTGTCTCCGGTTTCCCTTAGCCGCATTTCCTCTCCTATGGGCGACTTTTAATGCGTTTTGTCGAGGTCTCCGGTGTGTCATACTTCTCTCGGTGGTTTTGGTCGGATTATTATCGGCTTGGTTGTGACTCTCTCGGTATTGGTCGGGTTTTATGGGGTGTTTGTCGTTTTACGTTGTTGGGTTGGTGGTCTCGGGTTAGTTTTTTGGTTTGATTGGTGTTGGTTCTGGTTTTTTCTTGGGTTAGAGGAGTGGTTTTCATCGGTTTAAAATTAATGTTTTAGGTTCCTCTTCTATAAAGTTAGATCTTTAGTTTAATCCTTGGTTCTAATTTTTGAGTTTGTATATCTTATTTAGTTGTGAATTTTGTTGTGAGCGATTTTCTTGTTGATTTTTTCTGGTTTGGTTGATTTCGGATTTTCAGTTGGTTAGGTTTCGTTGGAAATTGGGGTTTTGTTTAGGGCTTCTATCTTGGTGGTTCTCGGGCGCTCGTGTGTATCTCAACCATATTCAAAAGAGTTTAATAGAACTAGTAACTGTTTTATATTGTCGGATTATGAAGTTTTGGTTATTTGGGTTTGTATTTGGATTTAAGAGTGTGTCTCTCTCTGGATTTCCAGGTTGCGGATGTTATTATTTGGTGGGACGTGAGCAATTTCGATAAATCTCGTTCAAATTTTTTTGTGGAAGTAAAAATTGCGTGGTTTTTATTGTTAAGTTTTGATTTTTTTTGTTCTATGTCTTTTATAGTTGTAGCATTTAGCTCATAGAGATATTATGCTAATTCGCCGGCTTAATTTCATTTTTTAGATTTAATTGCCGATTTTTTTTTGTCGACTTCCGTATTTTAAAAACATGTTATAGTATGATTAATAAATACTATAATTAAAGAAAAAAATATAATAATGATACGAGCAAGAGGAATAAACGATGATCAGTCTAGTGACTTGTGTGGGTCAAGTGGTGGACCAATGTTTCGTTGGTTCACGTTGTAAAGAAGTCAATTTGACTAATTAAAAGAGTATTAAAATTCAATTATAAAACGCAAAATCTGTCAATTCCTTTGTTGCCTTCTGCAAGGCTGTGAATGTGATTCATAAATCATAACTAATTGAGCGTAACAAAATAGAGAGAGAACGAGTTATATAGGCTTAATGGAGTAATTAATTAAAATTTCCCACTTATTTATGTAGTGAAAACATTAACCCCTGTTCTTCTTCTTTTTTCACCATGTCAGGAAGTACTATTCAATTATTCAGACAACAAGGCCATAATAAATTTTTATTACCTTATGTCGCGTTTTGTACATGTTAATATGGTGAAATAATAATGGAGGAGAAATAATATCTTTATATATCGACAGAGAGACATAAGGGCATGAACATCCCTGAACTCCTATGGGGTTTTAAAAATTTTTTTTTTTTTTTTTTTTTGGGAAAAGTGTAAAAAAAAAAAAAATTTGAAAAAAAAATTTAGACGAATCACAAGCTGCCACGTGTCATGAACAGTGTAAGAACCGGTTCTTAAATAAGGATTTTAAGAACCCAGTTCTTAACTATTCACGTGGGACCCACGTGAATAGTTAAGAACCCCACCCCTTAAAAACCCTCAATGTACATGCCCTAAGAGCATGTACATTCGTGAACCCCTTAAGGGGGTTCTTAAAAATTTTTTTTTTTTTTTTTTTTGGGGAACCGTAAAAAAAAAAAAAAAATTCGAAAAAAAGGACGAATGGGATTGTGACACGTGGCATGAACAGTGTAAGGATCGGTTCTTAAATAAGGATTTTAAGAGATAGTTTCTTAACTATTCATGTGGGTCCCACGTGGGATCCATAATAAATTAATAATATTTCCTAAGGACTCCACCTTAAGAACCTCCCAATGTATATGCTCTAACAACCCCGTTTTAATACTAAACACTGTGGACTTTAACCATACACAATTTAATTTCATTTATTTTGTAATAAAACATATCGTCACTAAGTGTGTGCAAATGTGCAATACATGAATTATTTCAACCTGTTTGATTTTTTTTTTATCTGGCTTCAACAATCAGTTATTAAGAAAATACTGTCTATGAGAAAACATATGTAAGATGTTTTAGTTTTTTTTTTCCTTTTGATTTCTCGAATTCTTATCCACATTTATATTTATTTAACTATTAATATTCTAAAGTATTTATTGTTATTGGTTGAAATGTTTCAAAGTAAGTACTAAATAACTAATTTTATCTAAGTATTTATAATTTTTAAAAATTTGCACTTTTAACTAAAACATCTTATAAATATAAATGGGACATAAAAGTAATACTAATATACATGCATGTAATAGATTAATAAGTATTTTTACAGCGATTAAAATGTATTTTTTTATACATACATGATCATATATATCAATATTTATTAGTCGTATGCATAAATATATAATTATATAATAACTTGTAGAGGGAAAAAGTAGCCCATATTTTAAAGCTACTTTCTCGACACCGTAATATATAATTAAATTCCTCTATATATGGTTAGATAATAAACAAGCCTAACTAATTTATAAAAGGGGCAAGTACACACCTTCTAGTCTTCACTTCATTTTCAAAGACTCTTTCGTATGACCAAAGAGCCATAAATCGATTAAAAATTAAAAAAAAAAAACTAGGGTTTCACAGATCGTGAGATGAAGAAGAGACAGATGGTCATAAAGCAACAAAGATCAAGAAACTCCAACACGTCGTCGTCTTGGGCTGCTACTACTACTTCTTCATCGGCGATCAATAACGTCCGTTACGTGGAGTGTCAGAAGAATCACGCTGCTAACATTGGTGGTTACGCCGTCGATGGTTGCCGTGAGTTTATGGCCGCCGGAGATGAAGGAACCGTCAATGCTTTGAGGTGCGCCGCTTGTGGTTGTCACCGGAATTTTCACCGGAAGGAAGTCGATACGGAGGTTGTTTGTGAGTACTCTCCACCTAACGCTTGACTTTTTTTCCAAAGATTTAAGTTGAATCATTCAACCTTTTCTTTCTTCCTTTTTTTCTCTGTGAATTGTATTTATCGATTGATTTAAAGGTGAAGTGATATATTTGTATATGATTATTGATGTGTATATCAACAGACAACAGCTCACATACTGCCGATCTATATATATGTATTTTTATTATATTGTATATATAGTTCTATTTGTGATGTAAACAATACTTTATTTTATAAATTTAGCTTTAGATATGAATATAGTTCATATGAATGAGTGGCTTTTTTGATACTATACAGTATATTATATGCTGATTTATAATTATAAGATCACAATCCAGTACATATCACAGGTAAGAAGCATATGATCAGTGTATCACACGATATATGAGATAATTTGTATAAAGGAGGCCTCTTATTTTAAAGTACAAAACTTAGTTTTATCAGTAAAAATTGAATACAAGTTCCGATACATGTGTAGCCTTTTCTCTTCTTTTTCTCTTTGAATATTGAACTTGTAGAAGCTTAAATGTGTGATGAAAAAGATTGCTGAAAATGTATATAGAACACAATACATTTCCATTCAGTTAAGTCTATGGAAATGTGAATATATAAATCTCAATAAAAAATCGTCTTAGGTACATGTAATTTCTTACAAGTCTATAGAATCATATTATATGTTACCACGACCAATAACAATAAGAGACTAATTGAGTTGGAAATATGAGTATGTTGTTGATAGTTACCGGATTGATCAGCTACTGCTGAACTCAAAAATAGTTGAATCTAATTCCTTTTTTTGTTGCCTTCTTGAAATTTCTTTGGTATAATAATATCACAAACGGTCCACATATCGAGTCATGTTTTCTTATCGTCTAGGTTTATGGTCTTTGTTTACTTATTAAACTCTATAGAATCAAAAGAAGAGACAGAATCAACTACAATTAAATATTATGGTAAATCTATGGCCATGAAAAAATAAGATTTGGTTTTGTTAATTAAGGAAAAATATATATTGGCTGCTTTTGCCATCATCTAAGTGGCCACTCGAATTTGTTGGAAAAGACCACTGTAGTTTTAATTTTATTATTATTTGAAACGAAAAGAGCTTTATATATTCCAACTCTTTTAACTAGAGCGTATCGTGAATCTCTATAAATTCTGAACAGTATTACAGTTCTGTAGGCAATTTTGTCCAACTTACAAACTCATATTAACCAAATGGTAACCGTGTATGTGTATTTGCGGACGGTTTTAAAATGTGATACGATTTAAGTACGGTATGTATGAGAGAAATATATTTATAAGATAAATGCAATTTTTTATTTGTTTTATAAAATTTAAATATTTTTTTTAATTACAAAATTTATTTAATTGGTAACTTCAAATCAGTTTTTTAAAACACATTTAATATACCTTTTAATATTACCGGAGTAACTATATAATGGCATTATAACACGAATATTTATATATACCGAAATTTTGTGGATTCTGGATCACTCTAAATAAATTACAAATTATTCGGCAAGGTAATATACTACAATATTATAATATGAAAATGAATATTAATCAATAAACTTAGGTTAATCAAATAGAAGAATGAGTTTGTTCGGTTTTCTTTGGAAAGGAGAGCCTCGGATTCGAATGATAAGCCTGGTTTCGGCTGATAAGCCATCATGATTACTTTAGTCCCCATTATTACATATCATTTTCTTAGCCTTTTGTTACTGTAGCTTTGTATGTATAGTTGTTTTTTTTTTTAAAACTCATCTTTATTCCATCTTTTCTTCCTCTTCTAAGGAGAATCGTTTACAAATAGTGTCATAGATGGAATTACAGACAGAGTAAAAGAAAAAAAAAAAACAGGATCTAGATTATACTACGAAACTCGAGTGAATCACGACAATGTAGGCTTTAATCGAACTGGATGTACTTGAACCATTGACTGAACAGACTCTCACTTGATGAGGTTGAGGGAACTGAAGCATGAGCATGAGCAAGGCTACTTGTCCGAGTAGACAAAGATGCCCTATCCAAGCTTAACAACTTTGATCGTAGCAGTAGACGGATCTCCTTGATGATAACCGAGGGAGGCTTCGGCTGCTTTTGATGTAATCGTGAATTTTGTTCTCACCAGATGTAATAAACTACCGCTTGGTAAATTAAATGAAGTATTAGCTTAAGGTTCGGGTTGTGCGATCCCCTAACCCAAACTAACACTTCTTCATAAGTTAAAGGCGGCTGTAGCTCAGGATGACCGAAGAAAGAGTTCCAAACCTCTAAAGATAAGCTACAACTGAAAAACAAATGTGATTTACTCCCCTGACCATATGAGCAGAGGAGACATTCAGAAGGAACATTAAGTTCCCAATGGTGCAATCTATCCATGGTGGGTAACCGATCACGAGCGAGGATCCAACTATGGAAGGCATGTTTGGGAATTCTGCCACTAAACCACACTGCCTTGTTCCAAGCAACCACAGCAGGGGAAGGATTCAAGGATTTCCATGTTTTCGAGGAGCAAAAATTGCCAGGAGAAGAAGTTGGGCTATTCTGCTAAAGGAAGTAATCCTTCAACTCCGGATTAAAGCAGGAGGGCTTGGAGGCAAGCACTCTCGCAATAACTGCACCACTAGATTTCGTCCTCTCGGCAAGTCCCAAAGCCCATCAATCACCACCTCCGCAACCCGTGCGTAAATGGAAACTCCAGAAACTCTGGGTCCAGTCTCACCCGTCAAATCGATGAGGGGACCTAACCCTGTCCAGTTGTCGTGCCAGAATTGAGCTTCATTGCCGGATTTAATCTGACAAGATAAGTACGACCGGGCAATAGGCCTAAGCCTTCTTAACCTCCTCTAAATCCAACTTCCTGTAGATGAAAAATTATAAGACCAGAAAATACGATCATTAATAAGATTGTTATTTACCCATGCAACCCATATAGATCCCTCAGAGCTGAAAAGAAGCAAAATTAACTTGAGTCCAAACACTTGGTTCGAACTGATTAATTGCCTTAGTCCTAACCCGCCTGCCTTCTTGGGAGTACACACAGATTCCCAAGAGATTTTTGCATTACGAGCAGAATTTGGGGCTCCACTCCAAAGGAAAGCATTCATTATCCTCTCAAGACGTTCCAGACACCCCTTTGGAAGCGAGTAGACAGCTGACCAGAAGTTAATAATCCCATATAGAACTGATTGGATCAGTTGAAGTCGATCTGCAAAGGAGATGCGACGCACTGTCCAAGAAGAGATTCGACTTAAAACCTTATCAATTAAAGGCTGGTAGTCGTTTGGAGATAACTTATGCAGAGATAGTGGGAGTCCTAGGTACCAAACCGTAAGAGAGCCTTGCGTTAGCCCATGCCTATTAGCCATCAGCCGAGTTAGAACAACATTATTGCCATCCAAGAAGAGGCGAGACTTACGCAGATTGACACCCAATCCGGATACAAGTTGGAACTCCAAAATCTGAAGAATAGTGATAAGTCCGATCCATCAAAGAAAACCAAGATATCATCGGCGAAGCTTATGTGGGTGATTAAGGGATCAAGACAAAGCGGATGAGGTCTGAACCGATTACTTCTTACGGCACAATCCAGCTGCTTTGCAAGAATGTCCATAGCAAGAAAAAAGAGAGATGAAGAGATTGAATCTCCCTGACGCAGACCTTTTATCCCTGGAAAAAACCCGCATAACTCTCCATTGATGGAGATGGAATAGGACGGAGAAGTTATACAAGTTCGGATCCAGGAAATGAAGGCTGCTCGAATTTCGAAAGCTTCCAAGGCATTAAGAATTAGTCTCCAATCCACATTGTCATAAGCCTTGGATAAATCAATCTGAAGACATCCCCTTGAAATGTTCCCGTCCTTATTAAAATCCGCAACTAGCTCCGATGCCAATAAGACATTCTCACACAAGAACTGCCCCTTGACAAAACCGACCTGGTTTCTTTAAATTGCCTCTGAGGTAATTTCCTTCAATCTAGCTGAGATGATCCTGGAAATCACCTTATACAAGGTGTTGCAAAGAGATATAGGCCTGAAATCTGATAAGCTGGTGGCGCTTACAGTCTTCGGAATTAGAGTGATTACCATTGAGTTTACCTGGCGCGGAAGAGTTCCATTTCTAAAGAAATCCAACACTGCTGCAACCAAATCTGTCCCAACTAAATCTCAAGAGGAAACAAAGAACTCCGCCGTAAACCCGTCTGGGCCAGTTACCTTATTTTTAGGCAAGTCAAACACCACATCCTTTATCTTTGCCGCAGTAGGAATACGAGTCAAGGATTCTGATAACATGGCAGGACATATGTAGTCGTGGATGTTACGAATCTGATCCACCGAAAGTGGGATAACTGCATCATTAGAGGAACCAAGTAAATCAATATAGTAATTGATCACCAAGTCTTTAATCGCCTGCGGATCAATCACTCTACCACCCACTGCATCCGTAAAAAAGTGAATTGCATTCCTCGAAAGATTGGCTAATACTGACTTATAGAAAATTGACGTGTTTGAGTCCCCCCACCGAAATCCATCTCACACGCGACTTCTGCATAATGAATGACTCCTCCGCGTGCGCTAAGACCAGCCACTTACCCCTAAGAATCCGTTCCTTCTCAAACAACTGTTGAGAAGGATTGTTAAGAACTTGAATTTGAATGATCTCAAGAGCTTGGAATGCTTCCTGGCCCTTTTTTGAATGTCACTGAAGCTTCCCAGATTAATCAATTTACAACATCCTTTTGCTGCTCTCAAATTCTGGCAGAATGTGAACATTGGATCTGATGGTATTACAAGAGAATTCCAAGCCAATCCCATTAAATGATGATAGTCCGGATGTGAAGTAAAAAAGGAGAAAAAACTGAACCTAGCTTTCCTCCTTGGAGCCGAGTTGGATATTGTTACCAGACAGGAGAATGATCTGAGCTGTCCGGAGCGTCAAAAAAGTGCATGACTCAGGAAATGTGATCTGCCAATATTCGTTGATCACAGCTCTGTCGAGCTTTCTTGTCTTCGGAGTGGTGGGAGATTTGTTGGACCAAGTATGAAAACATCATCTACTAACCATATCGAACAATCCTGAGGTCTCAAGACAATCCCGCAAGTCTTCAAGTCTTTGTAGTGGTATCGAAGAAGGAATCAAAGAGTATATTTCCGAGAGTTGCAGCACTTGATTAAAATCACCGACAGCCAACCAGGGACTGTTCCTTAGAGATGTTGAGACTGCTATATCTTTTAAATCATTCTATAACCTGATCCGCTCCTCCATAGTATTTCTTGCGTATATGAAAGCTATAGAGAAACTCTGATTGGATAACAAATTGAATATACCACAAACCACCATCTGGTCTGTTTTTCTATAGATGTTGACTGTGAGTATGGGATCCCAAACAACCACGTTTCGCCCATTCGTTGCATCATTTGAATAATTGGCTTCAAAACGCCATCCCGGAAGTAACCGATTAACAATGTCTACTACATTTTCCTGTTTCACTCGAGTTTCCAAAAGTCCGCCTAGAAGAAGACGGTTAGAGGTGATCCACCATTTAACAGCTAATTGACGAGTATCGCCGCATAGGACCCTTACATTCCAAAAAAAAAAAAAACACTTCATTATGAAGGACAAAAGAGGGGCAGTGCTACGCACTAATATAAAGATCCTGAAAGTCATCGCTCAAGCGCCGGCTCATGAGGAACATTACTTTTAACTGACGGAGACGATTGGTGTGAAGATACTGCCAACCCCTCAAAACTAAAACCAGATTCAGACACCGGAAGGAGCCTATGTCGCTGAAGGAATCTCGCTCGCTTACTATCTTCACCTGACATCTTAGGGAAGACCTCTACATCCAAGTATGAGAGTCGCTTCCTTAAAATATTTTGTGCCGATTTGATGAGTCTTTCTTCCTCATCGAACTGAGAGGAAGAATTCGGGTCATGAGACTGAGAAACCGGGTCAGGAGACTGAGAAACAACCGTATTAGCAAGAGGAAGAGCTCTTTTCTTTTTCCTTGAGATTGTAATCCAAACCTCCGAAGAGTGGTCGAAACCTCCACATACAGGAGTAGATGGCAGGCTTGAGGAGCGAATGAGTTCACCAGTAGAAACCACAAGCGGCATAACTGAGGATTGGTCACGAGCACCATCCGCCACGGAGATAGATTCGGATAGTTCCACCGCAGGGACCACCACTTCAACGTCCCGTTGTACCACTGTGGCGCAACAAGATTTAGGACACCAAATGACTAAATGTCCAAAACTGGAACATCTCTCGCACAACGGCGAGAGCTTAGGATACGAAGCCAAGATTAAGACCGAGAAACCCATGATATCTGAGACCCTTATTGACGAAGGTCTTGATTTTTCCAAATTAATCACAACCTTAAGCTTAACTATACCATTGGAATAAGGAGGAAATTTAGGAAACTCCGAATGAACAGGAATTCCAACTCCAGAAGCTATAGTGCTGAAGCCGTCGAAGGACCATAACTCGGGAGGCACACTCTTGAAGAGTACCCACACCGGCGCATGAATCAACGGCATTGGAGCCAATTTGTTTGAAATAGACCAAGGTGAAAGCTTGAAGGAACAATTTCCTGAATGCCAAAAGCCAATATACAATGCCCAGGCCCTAGTAGCTGCACAGGGTATGTAGATTAGAAAGCAATTTTCTGAGTGATATTTGACCGAGATTTTCCCTTTTTTCCCCAGATAGGATTGAGATCGGAGAAGATCTTGGCTGCCAAAGGAGGAAGGCCGTGAAAGTGAGCCAGTAAATGATCCTTCCAAATTTTTGAGTTACCCAGAGAGATAGATGACGGAGCTCTGACATTAGGAATGGCGCCAGCTGAGAAGGATGGAGAAGTAATCTTTATAAGGTTTCTTGTCGGAGATTTAAACAGAGAAGTACAAAGAGATTTGTTTGGGTCTGGTTCTTTCGAGGAAGAAGGAGCTAGAGACCCAGACGAGGTAGCCAGAGCAGAAGAAACTGAAGGTTGTACTGAAATGGGGCCGAAGGTGCGAGCAATCAAGTTCTTTTCAACAAAGGGAGCGAGAAATAGAAGATCCGGAGGCAGATCGGGAGGGATTCCCTCCGCTACGCGATACATGGAGGAGGAGACCTAGAACCAGAAGAAAGGAGGGGGATTCTCGGCTGGGAGTGTGGTGCTCCTTCTCCGGCGGCAGGATCAGAAGAAACCTTAATCGCCTTTATAATCGCACTTTTTGGGCACTGTTACAGAGCGTTATGATGGTCCGCCAATCCCCTGCTGATACTTATAAGGGGTTCCACACCTATGTTTGTCTCTTCGATTTGAGATTTTTAACTTTGGAAGAATATATACTTGCCGGCCATGATTCCACAAAGGTTTTGGTCTTTTTATTGGCTCTGTATAACTCCAAATTGAAGGTCAAATTGCAAAATACCTTTTCTTTCTTCTCTACGGGTGAGCTTGAATTATATGAAACTAAAACTGGTTAGAGAAAATAAACAGCAAACACTAAAAATTTGAAAGCGTGTAAGACAATTTTTACGGAAGAACATGAGAGAGAAAACTTTTCTCTTTGACACTCTTCCCAAGGTGTCGCCCTAATTTTCGTTTTCAGCCGTCTGCTGGTCATTATTCTCAACTCTTCCTTGTTGTTGCCTTCCAGGTGGCCAGCATTCCTCGCCGCTACCGGGAAAGGCCCCTTCTTCCGTTCTTGTTCTTCTTTCTCGGCGTCCCCTCTCGTGTTGCTCATCACTTTTTCTGCGAGAGAGGTGTTGTTTCAGCTAGGATCTATGGTTATGTTGGCGGAGTGGCTTCCGGTACGGCTTGGCGGTGGATCGTTCAAGGTTCGGTGGGTTAACTCTTCGTCTTCTCGCTCCTTTGAATGGTGGGTTAGGTCTTTGGTCGAGGATCCTTTGGTTTCAACACTTTCTCTCGACAGCGTCCGCTTGTTGTGCGGTTCAGTTTCCGACCTTGTCGACGGTGCTCCGGGAACTTTAACGACAGGATGTCGGATCCAAAGACGTTGCACGGTGAAACGGCCCTCGCGGAGTTAGCCTGGAGGTGTGGCTTGTTAGTCGGCTCTTTCAAAAAATCCGGCGGTGGTGGTGGGTTGGTGATTTTCTTTCTCTGGTAGCTAGTACATGGGGGTCTGCACTCGACATGTCTCTTCGTCGGATCTGTTCTTGGCGTTGCACTTCATATCGGGGAGTTGCAAATCCTCGTCCATCTTAGGTTTGCTGGTTTATTTCGGTCTGGTCTTGATTGGTATGTCATGTTTAGTGTCCTTGTGTCGGTTAGTGGTTTATGTTTGTGTCTCTCTTGCCGCCTACTGCCTGTGTTTCTCTGATGTGTTAGCTAGTTTTTCTTGCTCTCAAGTTCAGGTTTTAGCTTTGGTGAGGATTAGCCTCGATTTAGGTTCAGGTGGTTTTATTGATCGGTGCTTGCGTTAAATAGAACGAAGATTTTGATTTTCGGCTGTTTTGTTTTTGTGGGAGATGGTTTCAGAGACTGCTTTTGCGATCTCGAGAATGGTGGTCGGAGGCGGCTTCTCTGATTGCTTGTAGAGGCTCATGTGCCGCCTCGAGTGAAGTCAGAGGCGGACTCACGTTGTGGGAAGGGGTTTCAACTGACACCCCTTAAATTGCATAAATGTTATTTGTACCATTCTTTCCTCAAAACAACATAGCTCGGTTGGTTAAATTTCCTTACATTGACACCCCAAACCCGAAATCGATCCCAACTAGAACTCAATTTAATCTTTTTTATGTTCGGGCCTAAAGCCCATTATAGCTTTTTACTTTCTTTTTGAGTTTCTTTTTTACTTGTTGGTCTTTTATTTATTTGGGTTTTAAAAACCCAGATATAACTTGAATTTAGTTATTTTTTAAACCTAACAATTACAAAATTTTACACACTGTAATTCTTTTAAAAAAAAAATTAAAATATGCTAAACTATAGTAATATTCTATATTGAAATTTTTAACCATATTTAAATTTAAATAATATTCTATATTGAAAATTTTTAACCATATTGAAATTTAAATAATTAAAATTAAATAATTAAATAAAATAATTACTTTAATTTATGACCCCGGTAAAAAAATTTTGAATCCGTCACTGAGTGAAGTAGTCCACTTTTCGTTTTTGGAGATTGTGTTGTCCTCGAAGAAATTGTAGGCTGTCATGTTATAATTTTGAAGGTTGGCTTTGAAGGAAGCTTGTAGCAACTACGATGAAGACTCCAGTTCTTTTGAACTGTGACAATTCGATCGGGGTAATTTGTTCTTCGGTGTGTGATTGCTACTTTTCATTTTGTGCAGATCAGTCCTTTCATTGCTCAGCTTTCCTTCCTTTTCTATAGAGGACTCTTTGTGTTGGAGAGTTTTTGGTTGATGTTAGTTGGGTTTTGTAGATTTTGGTTAATCTGCTTTTTTGTTGTTGTATCTATTTAACTGTTATCTTTACAAAATTCGATATAGAATTTATCATTTTATAATAAAAAAATGTGTAAAACAAAATATCGGAACATCTTTTCAATTAGGTGGCATGCAATTGTCATAGAGAGCTTGAAGTTAAGATTGGTGAAGGCCCATTATTGGCAAATCAACCGTCATTCAAAAACCAACGATAATATTATTTTTAAAGCAAGTCAAATTTGTCTTCTTTTATTGTAAACAATCGGCATTTTCTGGTTGCTGATTTGCTCTTTCGTAAATGTGAAACGTTTAGAAGACCCACTCACTAATTAGTATTATTATCATAAGGAATTCCTTTTTCTTTGTGTTCATTGTTTTTGGTTGCTTTGTTTTAGAAGACCTACCCACTTAATTTTTCTATTACCGCTTATGTTATATAGGTGGGCTTAGCACCCCACCCACTTAAAAGGTCCATGATTTATTCTCCATGCAAAGGCCGGCCCAACAAAAACAAAACGGCTCAACAACAACAGAAGCCCAAATATGTATGCTCGAGTACAGCCTGTCACCCTCGGCTCGACTCGGCTAAGCCGAACAATAACAAGTCGGCTCAGCTACGCTAGCATCCAAACGAACGAACGGCTCAGCCCATCTCATCACCAAGTACGGCCCAATCCGTACGAGCTCGACAAGCGGTCAACGGCCTGTAAAAAGTACGACCGTATTTTACTATAAATAGGAGTCGTCACTGTACATTAATGTAACTTTTTGGGATTTTTGCACTTCTTACTACTTTCTCTCTCTAGAGTCAATTTCCCGAATTGTAAACCGAGCACGTCTTTCGACCTGCTCGGGGATCTAAATACCAATTACGCTCGTAGCCGAGCATATCACTCTCAACAAAGAACCCCAACACAATCTTCTCTTCGTTCATCCCGATCACTACTTTTACTCTCGCTTATCTCTGAATCTAGTCGGTTCTCTCTCAAGAACAACTTAGCTCCTTCGGACCGAGCACGTCAACTCTCTAGCAAGACGCGCATCTCGACCTCGTGACCATCTCGGTTATCACAATTGGCGCCGTCTGTGGGGAACAAAAGTTTTTCTTCACTAACGGACAGATTCAGCGATGACAGGAGCTCCATCAAACAAGGATTACGTCCACATCGAAGATACAACAAGCTCGGAAACAGCCTCCCGAGCAAGAGGGCAACCCCAGCACGTTTCTCAGGTTGCAGATCCAATCATTCAGCCGGCCGGCGCCGAGCAGCAATCTCTAAATACCGAACGACCGCAACAAGCCACGGAAACTCAGACAAATGAGCAGGACATGTCCGCCTTGCTCAAAACTCTCATGACTCAAGTAGCCGAACTCTCTCAGGGAAGCAACGCACGCTTCGATCAGCTCGCCACGGCACATGCAGTATGCCAGGGGCAAATCAACGATCTACGAATGGCAAGTCAACAAGGATCCGTTCCCCGAACTCACCTTCACCGAGCGTTATTTGTAGAAACGCCACCTCCAAATCCGAGAAACCGAACGGTATCGCAGCAGCAGACCGAGGACGAACAACCTCCCAACACGGATATCCCAGGCAGCTCAGCGCCCGACGCGCACAGAGACAGCGAAATTGAAGATATAAAGCTAATGTTGAAAAATATGACGTCCAAAGTCCATCAAGCGATCAGCTCGGCCCCCGAGATCGACCGTGTACTGGAGGAAACTCAGAACACTCCTTTCACTCGTCGCCTCATGGATATCCAGTTTGAGCATCCTGTCTCTGCGGTCAAAATCAAGATGACGACCTACGACGGCAAATCCGACCCAAGGCAGTTTCTGACGGCATTCCGCATTGCAATGGGGAGGACAAAGTTCAGCGTTGGAGAACGTGACGCATGTTACTGCCAACTGTTCGTCGAGCATTTGACCGGCTCGGCCCTGGATTGGTTCTCTCGTTTGGAGCCGAACTCGATCGACGGATACAACGACTTAACGCACGCCTTTCTCAAACATTACTCGATGTATATTCAGGAGGAGGTATCAAACGCCGACCTATGGGCTATCTCCCAAGGACCGAAGGAAAGCCTCTGATCGTACATCACCCGCTTCAAAAGCATTTTGGCCAAAATCACGATCACCGACAGCGAAGGTCTACCCGCACTCCGAAACGGCCTCTGGTACGAATCGAGCTTCCGAGAAGAACTAAAGAAAAATAGACCAAGCTCGCTAGAGGATGCCCTCCACCGAGCATCGATTTTCGTCGACCTCGAGGAAGAAAAAGAAACCCTAGCCAAGAAGTTTGGGCCCAAGAGTTCGACTTCAAAGGACAAAACCGAAAAGAGTACCGAGCAATACGAACCTCGGCAGCACTACGATCAGGATTACAAAAAGGCCAAGGAAGAAGAAACCGCGAGAAAAGGGAAATCGTCGTATTACGTCAGCGATCAGTTGCAAGGACACCAACAGGACGAGGAACGCCCCCATCAGGATCAACGACAGAATCATCCCGACCGCTCTCAAAATCATCAACAGGATCGACCCACCCAAGGATACCAAGGTCAAAATCAAGGAAAGCCATGGAACAAGTTCGTCCGAGGAGCCGATAAAAGCAAGTTATTCTGCGAATACCATCAGCAAGCAGGTCATAGCACCGAGGAATGCAGAAACCTTCAAGCCCTCCTCTTCGCCGATTACCAAAAAGACGGGAAGAAACTAGTGCTGGATCGCAACAAACCTCACCCGAAGCAAATCAACCAGGTCACACAACCAAAGAACGAGGACGAGCGCTTCAGGATCGTCCAGGAAGAGCGAAGGAAACAGGTTGCTTTCGACGAAGAGATTGAACAAATCAACGCAGCAGCAGCTGCGGATAAAAGAGCTCGCGACGAAGAAGAGGAAGACGGAGCACATCCACCAAGGAGACGAATAAACATGATTATGGGAGGACTGCCTATGGTCAACGATTCAGTACGATCGATAAAAGAATACGAACGGAGGGCCACGGCCGCCCAGCATTACCGACGAAACGCCACTGATGAGCTCAGAATCGGCGAGGAAGTGAGTTTCACCGAGCATGATGCCGAAGGAGTGGACCGACCGCATAACGATCCACTCGTCGTCGCCATGCGAATCGGCGACTGCGAGGTAGAAAAGATTCTGATCGACACCGGCAGCTCGGTCGACCTAATTTTTAGAGAAACGCTGCAACGTATAGAGCTCAACGACTACCGTATCAAACCATCGACGAGACCACTAACTGGCTTCTCGGGAGACTCGATCAACACAATCGGAACAATCAAACTTCTAGTCTACGTCGGCAGAATCACCAAGCTGATCAAGTTCGTAGTCGTCGACCGACCAGCTATTTACAACGTCATCCTCGGCACGCCTTGGATTCACGAAATGAGGGCGGTCCCATCCACATTTCATCAATGTGTCAAGTTCCCAACCCCATTCGGCGTGTATACATGATAGGCTCAAAGTTTATCCCTATTCTAAACTGCAAGTGAACAGCAATGTCAAAGTAGTATATAGGGTTATCGAATCCACAGGGACACTTGGTCTCAATAGATCAGAACATTAGAGACTAATACTAGAAATAAGCAATGTGATTGAATTAAAAGCGGTGCGAGAAAGTAAATCAGTAGCAGAGATTAACGGTTGTGGAAGCAAGTAATTAAAAGCGTCAAGCCTAGGGTATTCTCAGGAAATCAGACAAGCAGACAGTTCATTCAGCAAGGATCTAATTAAGCACAGTTCTAGAACTCAAAACACAGATGTAGAATTAACCAAATTCCTTTGCGATAATTCTCTAAGTCTAAGTGCAGCAAACCAAACTTTCGTTTGCGAGAACTAACAGATTAAACTAGCATTAATCCCAAGTTTGATATGTTCACAATTATCCTAAACCAAACTTCCGTTTGCGCAAAGTTTAATTGCCCAATTTAATTAGTTCAGATTCCTAAACCCCACTTCCGTGACGTATTTAGCAACCTAAGATCTAGATTCTAATTGATCAGGTTAGAACTAGCTTTAAGCACAATTAAATTGAAGAACAGATATAGTTATGAATCCTTAACTGAATTTGAACAAGTCTAGCAAGTCATGAAATCCTATGTGAGAAACCCTAAACTCAACTATGGATCTACTCAGACATGATTAATGAAAACATAATCAAAGAAATAATAGATTGCATATAAGAAATTAAAATAGATAAAGGGGTTCGAAATCTTCTCCAAAATAAGTGAATACAGGAAATAGATCAGCCCCAAAAGCTCTAGAAATTTCTTAGCTAATAGTATCAAAGCCTAATGTAAAGCGTATGTAAAATAAACACCAAAAACTAGTATATATAGGCATAATCTCGGATGGGGCTTCTGTGTAAATACTGGAACTATTCTGGGCCTCTTTGCAAATCTTCATAACTTGTTAAACCGACGCGTACGGCCCATCTCGCTAGTGTGTCGACCGATGCACAATGTGTGTCGGTCGATGCATGATCAATAAATCGGACAGTGAGTAAATCTCTCGGCCAAAATGTCCCAAAAGTCCCAAAATGCTCCAAATATCTCCAATTAGCTCCAAACCTGATTAAACCTGTAAAAGACTCTAAACAAAGACAAAAGACACTAAAACACAACTATATCATGGTCTAAAATGGGTAAAAACCATGATATATCAATACACTACGAGGAGATCAGAGGATATCCCGCACATGCTTCCGTATCGAGCACAAGATGCGCTGCAAATCGCAGGCGTATTTAGTCGCAGAACCTCGGATTGAGCTACCACCGCCTGATCGACCACAAAAAAATGCAGTGATACAAGTCAACATCGACATCAGAGATCCCGAGCGCTGCGTCGGAATAGGAGCCGATCTCCGCGCCGACTTGCGAGACAAGCTAATAGAATTCCTCAAGGAAAACGCTACAACCTTTGCCTGGACCACCAGCGATATGACCGGGGTCGACCCGACCATCGCATGCCACGAACTACACGTCGATCCGATTTTCAAACCAGTTAAACAGAAAAGACGGAAGCTCGGCCCCGAGCGCGCTAAAGCTGTCAACGACGAAGTGGAACGGCTTTCAAAGGCCGGTTCGATCACCGAGGTGAAGTACCCTGACTGGCTGGCAAACCCCGTTGTGGTAAAAAAGAAAAACGGTAAGTGGAGAGTTTGTGTAGACTTCACCGACCTCAACAAAGCGTGCCCAAAGGATAGCTTCCCGCTCCCACACATTGACCGGCTCGTAGAAGCAACCACCGGACACGAACTGCTCTCGTTTATGGACGCCTTTGCAGGATATAATCAGATCATGATGCACCCAGACGATCGGGAAAAGACTTCCTTCATCATCGACCGCGGTACATATTGCTACAAGGTCATGCCCTTCGGGCTCAAGAATGCGGGAGCGACGTACCAGCGCCTCGTAAATCGCATGTTTGCCGACCAGCTCCGCAACACAATGGAGGTTTATATAGACGATATGCTCGTCAAATCCGCCTTAGCAGACGACCACATTAGCCACCTCACGACGTGCTTTGCGAGTTTAAACAAGTACGGAATGAAGCTGAATCCAGCAAAATGCACTTTCGCGGTCACGTCGGGAGAATTCCTCGGCTACATCGTCACAAGAAGAGGAATTGAAGCGAATCCAAAGAAAATAACGGCAATCACCGAGCTGCCATCGCCAAAGAACACCAGAGAAGTCCAACGCCTAACGGGGCGCGTCGCGGCCTTGAATAGATTTATCTCACGATCGACGGATAAATGTCTCCCTTTCTACAATCTTTTGCGAGGGAATAAGAAATTCGAGTGGGACGCTAAGTGCGAGGACGCATTTCAACAGCTAAAGACCTACCTCTCCACCCCACCAATTCTGGCCAAACCCGAGGAGGGAGAGACGCTATACTTGTACATCTCTGTGTCAACCTCGGCAGTCAGCAGTGTGCTCGTCCGCGACGACCGAGGCGACCAAAGACCCATTTTTTACACAAGCAAAATCTTCGACGACGCGGAAACGCGCTACAACACACTCGAGAAACTCGCGTTAGCAGTCGTCGTCTCAGCTCGGAAGCTCTGCCCTTATTTTCAATCACATTCGGTGGTCGTACTCACGAACCAACCAATCAGAACAATCCTGCACAGTCCGAGCCAGTCAGGGAGAATTGCCAAATGGGCGGTCGAGCTAAGCGAGTACGACATCGAATACAAACCCCGAACCAGCGCGAAGGCACAAGTCCTGGCTGATTTCCTCATCGAGCTACCACCCGAGCTCACTTTCAACGAAGCTCAGCCTCCAAAGGAGAAGTGGATTTTGTTCGTAGACGGATCTTCGTCAAGAAACGGTTCGGGTGTGGGAGTCAAGTTGACATCCCCGACCGGCGAACTAATCGAACAGTCCTTCCGCCTAGGATTTCCAGCCTCAAACAACGAAGCCGAATACGAAGCACTGCTCGCTGGACTACGATTAGCCGAAGTTGTAGGAGAAAAGCAAGTAGATGCGTTCGCCGACTCACCGCTTGTCGTAAATCAATTCAACGGGGAATACGAGGCAAAAAACGAGCGCATGGATGCATACTTAAAACTCGTCCAGGAAATCACCGCACGAATCGGGTCGGTCACGCTAACCAAGATCCCCAGAAGCGACAACTCCTCCGCAGACGCATTAGCCGCTCTAGCTTCGACTTCAGACCCCGACCTTCGTCGAATCATTCCAGTCGAATGCATAGCCCGACCAAGCATTACGCCAGACGAAGTCGTGTTGCTTATTACCGAGGAAGATGAGGGGCTGGACGACGCTCACCGAAGCAACGAAGAAATTATCAAGGACAATAACCCCGAGCATACCGACATTGTCGATTGGAGAGACGAGATCAAGGACTACATACTAACCGGAAAGGTTCCCGAGGATCGTTGGGCAGCTCGCCGACTGAAAGCCCGCTGTGCGCAATACGTGATAATGAAGGATGAGCTCTTCCGTTGGAGTGCATCCAAGGCTCTTTTGCTCTGCATCAACGGGCACGAAATCCAGTGGGTCACCGAGCAGACACATGAAGGAGCTGGCGGAAATCACACAAGCGGCCGAGCATTAGCCGCAAAGATAAAGCGACACGGCTATTTCTGGTCGACCATGATCGCCGACTGCGAAAGCTACGTGGCCCGATGTGAGAAATGTCAAAGGCACGCACCAAGCATACACCAGCCAGCCGAGCTCCTCACCACCGCAGCCACACCCTACCCATTCATGCGATGGGCGATGGACATTGTCGGACCGCTCCCGGCTTCGCATCAAAAGAAGTTCATCCTAATAATGACCGATTACTTCACCAAGTGGGTCGAAGCCGAATCCTACTCGGAGATCAAAAACCTCGACGTTCAGAAGTTTGTTTGGAAGTACATAATCTTCCGTCACGGTGTTCCTTACGAGATCGTAACCGACAACGGTTCCCAGTTTATCTCCAATCTGTTCGAGGGATTCTGCGCGAGGTGGAAGATACGTCTGAGCAAATCAACACCGAGATACCCACAAGGAAATGGACAGGCCGAGGCAACCAACAAAACGATCATTAACGGTCTGAAGAAGCGAATGGAAAGTAAGAAAGGCCTCTGGGCCGACGAGCTCGATGGCGTTCTCTGGTCTCATCGGACCACCCCGAGAACATCAACCGGCCAGACACTTTTTTCACTCTCTCACGGAATGGAGGCAATGTCCCCAGCCGAGATGTGCGTCCCGACAATACGCCTGAGTATCGCACCCGAGCACGAAGACCTTAACAACAACATGATCATCGATAGCCTTGATCAAGCAGAGGAACTACGAGACCGAGCGCTCCTACGTCTCCAGAACTATCAACAACAAATCACCCGACACTACAACAAGAAGGTCAAAGGTCGCCGTTTCGTTGAAGGTGACCTCGTTCTCCGGAAAGTGTTCGAAAACACACGGGAATACCGAGCAGGGAAACTCGGCGCAAACTGGGAAGGTCCGTATATCGTTTCAAAGATAGTAAAACCCGGGGTATACAAGCTCGTAACAATGAAAGGAGAAGCCATTCCACGCTCTTGGAATGCAAACAAACTCAAGAGGTACTACTACTAGGCCGAGCATCTCTCGCTCACCAAAAAAAAAAGCCGAGCATCGCGCCAAAAAAAAAAAAAAAAAAAAAAAAAAAAAAAAACGAGCATCTCTCGCTTACAAAAGCCGAGCATCACGCTCAAAAAAAAAAAAAAAAAAAACGAACGAGCATCTCTCGCTCACAAAAAGCCGAGCATCGCGCTCAAAAAAAAAAAAAAAACGAGCATCTCTCGCTCCAAAACCGAGCTCGCTATACACGAGTTCGAGTAATATGTAAAGTGAACTACGATCGGCTTGATCCCCTTTCGGGGTACGTAGGCAACCTCTCACGAGGCTCAGCTATATCAATAATAAAATTTTATTAAGTTAAATTCTTTTTGTTTCAACCGCACCGAACAGATCGACATCCTGGCCAGATGCTCTATACATTGTAAGCCTGGCCAAGTTCCCGCACAAGGCTGATCGACAATAAATAAGCCGAGCATAGCCCTCGCATACTGTCCCGGTCAGACCTTAGGGGTAAGCCGAGCACTTACTCGCACCCGACCTGTGGTACAACGAGCACAGTCTCGAACCCCACAACTAAGTAAGCCGGGCCCAGCTCCCGCACAAGGGCGACTGACAGAAAAAAATAAGCCGAACACAGTTTCGCATAACTGTCCCGGTCGGTCCCACGGGATAAGCCGAGCATCTTTGCTCGCTCCTTGCTAAACTCGCATATCTAACCCAAACCGAACATCTTCTTTCGTTGTTTATTCCGACTTGGACATATATATATAAAAAAAAAGAGAGCGAGGAAAAACAAATTCATTAAAAGTGCTCAAAGGCACGAATCCGGTTACAAGCAGGCATTACAAAAAAAAAGGGGGGAGAGAGAAGACAACAAAAAATTCATAAGGAGATAATCTAGGAAACCTCGGGAGCTCGATCTTCAGCCGTATCCTCGTCTTCGCTCCCGATCAGCCCAGCCGCCCGGAGATTGTCCACCACCGAGGATGTCACGAGCGCACGATTCGAGACAGGCTGATCCAAAACATGCATCGAAGGAGCCCCATCGACCCGACCTGGACTACCTGGCGGAGTCATAACAAAATCCCCTTCAACCAGGTCGGTGAACTGAATCGAGATGAGCTCCTGCTTGAAACGAGCAACATCCGAATGCGCCTTGGTTATCCTGTCGGGAGGAATAGCAAACCCTTCCTTGACGAGCGCCTCCAGCATCGACGCAACAGCAGCAGCTTGGTTCATCAGTATCTGGGTTCTCCTCCCAAGCTCTTTCTCTTCATTGGCTTTCTTGATCTTGGAAAGCCGAGCCTGCGCCTTGCTCGATATACGCTCCTTCTCAAGAAAAGAAGTCTTGAGCCGAGCAAATTCCGACTCCAATCTACTCTCAAGGTCCGCAACCCGAACCGTCAGCTCATCGGCCTCGGCCCGAGCATTCGAGCAATCAGCCAGACACTGTCTGTTCTCGACATCCAACCGAGCATTATCGGTGGAGAACTCAGCAACCCTTTTCTCCAAAGCCGACACCTTCTCCTCCTCGACTTTGAGAGACGAACGAAGCGCCTCTGCAGCAGCCGCTGCCTCGTGATACCCTTCTAGCTCGGAAATAGACCTTTCGGCTTTACCGAGCTCCCTCTTCAGACCACAGATCGCCCTCTCAAGATCAACCCGATCACTCTCATACTCATCGAACAGCAGGTTATAATGAGCAAGCCCCTGAAGAAAACAAGGACCACCGGATCAGAGCCAAGTAATTATGAAAGAAAGATAAGAAAAAGCTTACCCGAGCAAAACTTTTTGCCGCCGCCTTTTTGTTCTCCGCGAAAGGCGTACGGTCAACCGGAAGAAGCTCCCTTGGAGGACTATCCCTCAGCATGCGGAACAAATCCGCACAAGCTTCTCCATCACGGATAATCGGTTTGGAGCCTTCGTAGCTGAAACCAAAGCCGAAGTCGGCGACCGCACCCTCACTCTGATCTCCAGGGAAGCGGTTTCCATCCTCCTCGCCTTCCCGACCGGCTTCAGCACCATCGTCCTCAGAAGGATCAAGCTGAGGATCCACATTCTCGGGACGAATCACCAGTTCACCCCCTCCTATAATAGGATGCTCAGACGCTTCGACCAGGAGCTCGTTCGCTTGACCCCCAGCCAACGTCACCGCATCGACAGTTCTCTTTTTCTCTTCCTCTCCAAAGGAGGTACTCCGGAAGGCTCCTCCGTTTCACCCAGTTCGACATCAGCCACGTCATCAACACGAGTCCTTTTCTTATTCTTTTTCTTCCTCCGACGCTTCTCGGCTTGCTCAGCTTCAATCGCATCCACCGTCGCACTCACCTGACGAAATAAGTCTCGATGATACTCATTCACAAAATCATTCCCGAAGGTACTGGCCCGACCGACGGGGAAAAAGGACGATTGGGATCCAGGTCAACATATATTACCTCCTCGTTCGGAGGGATGGTCGGGGACTGCGGATTGATAAGATTCTCCCCGACATAATCAAGAACTTTGACGTCCATCTGACCCATCTCTATCGCTTGTTTGCCTCCCTTCGTGTAGAGATAATAAGGCTGATGATTTAGCTCGATCAAAGATTCAATCGAGCGGAGAAGACAATCTGCCAAAATCCTCAAATCAGAAAAGGACAACCGAAAAGATGATCAGAAGTAAAAAAAAAAAGAGAAGGGAGTAAATCTTACTCTGGTCAAGACTCTCGAAAGCTCGCCTCACCCGATCAGCTTTGACTTCTGGCCACTTCTTAATCCCACGAGCAAAAAGTTTTCTCAAGTCGTCCCGAAAGTTATCCGGAGGAGAAAGCGTAGTAGGATGACGATCTACCAACAAGAAAAAACGAGCATGAGTTAGTTAATTCAAGGGAACAGCAAAGCAAAAAAGGATTACCATGAAAACGATTCCATTTCGTCCTATACGGTCTGTTCGGATCTGGAACCGAAGCCTCGTTCACCCGAGCGTAGAAATACCGATCCTGCCAGTTATCGACCTTCGACGGCTTCGCGATAGAAAACTTGAGTTCGAAGCGAGCCCTCATGCTCACGTAGCGAGTCCCAAGAGTCGTCCCGTTCGCAGAAATAGACGAGATCTCCTCGAAAAATCGAAGGCTCATATCCACGCCACACTCGGCAGCTAAAATGGTACAACCGACTATATTCTGAACGGCCGAAGGACTCAGCTGGGACAACGCGATCCTCCTCTCCTCGCAATAGGCAACGAGCAACTTTGGGAGAGGGAACCGTAGATGGATTTGCCTGAACCAAAAGTCGTACAGGCATACCCATCCCTTCGGATAATCCCAAGGCCTATGGTGCGGCTCGGGTCTACGCAGCTCAAGCTGACCGGCTCCACCACTAGCACAATTCTAAACCAACCACTTCAAGTCGTCGTCGGTACACTTAGTGGGAAGAACCGGACGAGGAGGCCGAGTTTTCTTCGTCTCCTCGGAATCTCCCGAGGCCTGCTGATTCATCCTTTTCTTTGACCTGCTCGGAACCGGAGAAAGAGTTCCAAGAAGCGCCTGATCAACCTGCCAAACGTCCTCTTCTTTCAACGGAAAAATCACCGATGGACGCCAAGGTCTCGATCCGTCGTCGTCCGAGTCTATCAAGTGAGGAACCTGAATATTCGGAGCACCGAGCAAACCAGAAACAGAACCAACCGGACCTCCTCGGACGGACGACCCGACAATCTCTGTCCGCCCCGAATTAGCCGAAGAATCTGACTGCACAGCGGATGAACTAGATCGAGCAGAATCGCCCGGAGACGGTCTTACCGAGTATAAATCCTCACGATCGGACGACGACTGAGAATGAGATTCAATCCTCATGTTTACAAACTACACAACAAACAACAATCTAGAGAGAGAATTCTAAAGAGAAGGGAGAGAGAATTACCTGCGGAAGGAGAGAAATGAAAACAGGAAGGAACAACGCGATATATTTATAAGCAAAGCGGGAAGATCTCGAGGCAAGAGCAATGATGGCCCCTACGCACCTCTTCGTCTCCCGGCGGTTATAGGCATCATCATTACTCTAAGACGACTCTTCAATGTCTAGCTTTTCCCAAGAAACCTTTTGAGCTTTCCAAGAAGAAACGGTAGAACCGACCAGACCCATTCCGAATAAACACCGGCCCAACTAACACATCGTCAAATACGTCGACTCCAAGTGCACGAAGATCGACGAACTGGGGGGGGGGCTTACTGTTATAGGTGGGCTTAGCACCCCACCCACTTAGAAGGCCCAGGATTTATTCTCCATGCAAAGGCCGGCCCAACAGAAACAAAACGGCCCAACAACAACAGAAGCCCAAATATGTATGCTCGAGTACAGCCTCTCACCCTCGGCTCGACTCGGCTAAGCCGAACAATAACAAGTCGGCTCAGCTACGCTAGCATCCAAACGAACGAACGGCTCAACCCATCTCGTCACCAAGTACGGCCCAATCCGTACGAGCTCGACAAGCGGTCAACGGCCTGTAAAAAGTACGACCGTATTTTACTATAAATAGGAGTCGTCACTGTACATTAATGTAACTTTTTGGGATTTGTGCACTTCTTACTACTTTCTCTTTCTAGAGTCAATTTCCCGAATTGTAAACCGAGCACGTCTTTCGACCTGCTCGGGGATCTAAATACCAATTACGCTCGTAGCCGAGCATATCACTCTCAACAAAGAACCCCGAACACAATCTTCTCTTCGTTCATCCCGAGCACTACTTTTACTCTCGCTTATCTCTGAATCTAGTCGGTTCTCTCTCAAGAACAACTTAGCTCCTTCGGACCGAGCACGTCAACTCTCTAGCAAGACGCGCATCTCGACCTCGTGACCATCTCGGTTATCACAGCTTAGCCGTAGATGTTTAATCCCACAAATTTCACAATGTCATTCTCAACATGACGGAAGTATTAAAGTCCCACATCAAAAAACATCATATTTCTGAGATAAATATGTAAGTGTGAGACAATCGTCCACACTTGAAATAGCTTTTAAGTATAAGCAATTAGGTCATTACTAATAGCAATTATTTTAAAATTTTGAAAAGAAAACAATCCTTGATGAAACAAACAAAAGGGGCCAAAAATGAACAAAACCAGTGGACCAAGACAGCGAAAAGAAACCTTTGGCTTATCTAACAATGGAGAGATGTATGTTGAGAAAATGATTGAAGTAAAGATGAGACTTCCTTTGATACATGGGATCGATGTGATTTCTAAAAGGCCCGCCATTAAAGATCACATGCTTCTGTCCTTTTAATCCTTCATTCACATTCTTTTTTTCCTTTCTAAAAATCTATCCCTTTCGTACAAAATGCTCAAAGCATGCAGTGTCTGCGTTTATTTTTATAGAAAAGAAAAGAAAGACAAATATCAATTCAATGTAATATGTCCACACACTGTGGTCTAATGGTATATAAGATTTAGAAATGAGTAAAAAAAAAAAAAAAAAGATTTAGAAATGAGTTGATAGCATTCATTTTCGGTTTGATCCTCCTTACAGCTAGAAATAAAAGTTAACAACCGTATGAGAAACATAAGTCTAGAATTCGGTCTAGAGAGTTTACAATGTTAGTTCGATAGTGGGTGATATATCTACCCTTTGCAATAATCGAAACATTTTATATTCGGGTTAGGTGATGTAGTGATCATTCAAAAAGATATTCACTGTAACACATCAATGTATTTTTATATGAACTGATAGAATCAGCCAATAAAATACATCAAAAAACATTCAACATAACATTGGGTTTTCGATTTTCAGTTACTCGTAGTTTAACCAGTCGTGCATATTAACGTCAAATTTTGATAATAGCAGATCTGGTTACGCATTTATGTTTTGTTTCAAAATATTTATAAAGCATAGACGCAAAATTACAAAACTGACAAATACTGTTGTAGATAATAGTGCTTATACTGCACCACATGGATATCTCACAACTATTGTTGTAAATGATTCTAATTTGTACTATTTTGGTCAATGTAAAACTAGTTGAAAATGCCCATCGCAGCATTCTGTTTTGCGTCTTGGAATCTTTAGAATTGTAGCATCACCTTTAGCTGTTCTAATAGTAAACTAGATTTTGACCCGCCGATCGGCGGGTATAATTTTGTTTAAATGTTTATTGATATTTTGTGTATAAATAATATTTTGTAAATAAAATATGTTTTATAACATATTATTACTATTAAATTTAGATGTTTGAGATACTTTGAACACATATATAGGTTTAAATAGTTTCTTTTTTATTTTTTCTTGTAAATGATAATGATTTATACTAAGGACGGACAATTTTTTTATATAGCATGTAGATTTATATTTGTAAAAGTAATCTATCTTATTTTTAAAACACACATTCTATCTTTATGTGTAATATGGTGATGAATATATATTATTAATCCAAATATAATTTATTTTTTTATGTATATTTTTATTTTATGTTTGGAATGGTTTTTTTTAGACTTGCATTTTTTTGTAAAACTTATAAAAATTATCTTTATTAGTTTTATACTTTATTGTAAAAATGAATTTTAATTTACTTGAAAATAACTTCTATTTTGGATTCTGCTTTTTTAAAAACATTATTTGGATTTGCATTGAGATGTTAAAACGGGCAGACTCGGCCCATTTAAACTTGTTTATATTTAAAACATGTTTAAGTTTGTCTGTTTAAACACGAGATAAGTAACATTTATCTATATAAATTCATTTAGGTCATTTATAAATATTAAATTTTATTAATAAAAAATACACAAAAATTCATTCGTATACTTCTCTATATATTTTTACTCCAACTGAATCCAATATTTTCTAATTATTTAAGACAAGTTTCCTCTTGAAACAATTATTTAGTAAACAATTTATTTTTTTTTATTTTGATTTATAAAATTTTGTTTGATTTTACATAGAGATGTTAAAAGAGACACAAAAAATAAATGGTTTACTAAATACATTTATATTTGTTTCAAGAGGAGACCCTTTTAGAATCAAAAAATTGCAATGTGTTAGAAACCTAAATAAATGGTTTACTAAATAGACCTATTTATATTTAATATCCATTTAGATCCACCCGTTTAAACTTATCAAAAGAAACACATTCCTATTTAAATCCGTTTAGGTGTGTTTATAAAAATTATTTTTTAGAAATTGTTTAATACAAAATACGGAAAATTTAATTTTGTATATTTTCTCTATACATTTTTACTCGGATTGAATTCAATACTTTCCAACGATTTAAGACAAATTTCTTTCTTGCAAAAGTTATTTAGTAAAATATTTAATTTTTTGGTTTTTATTATTCATATTTGGGTTTACATAGAGATTTCAAAATAGGCAGATCCAGCTCGTTCAGACCTATTTATAATTAAGACACATTTAAACCCGCACATTCAAACTCGGCAGAAGTACATTGCATTTTTAAATCTGTTTAGGTTTGTTTATAAGTTTTAGTTATTTAAATTTTGATACAAAATACATGATTTTAGCTTTGTATATTTCTCGATACATTTTAATCCGATTGAATCCAATGCTTTGTAGGTATTTAAGACAATTTTTCTTCTTGCAAAAGTTGTTTAGTAAAACATTTTTTTTGGGGGGGGGGGGGGGGGTTCGCTCTTCTTCCGTTTTCTTTTTTCTGGGGGGGGGGGTTCGCTCTTCTTCCGTTTTCTTTTTTGAATAAATCTCTTCTTTTGTCTTCAATTAGATAAGAGCAGTTGTAGAACATTTTTGAAGACTACGTGGGCTACATTTCATTTCATATACATATGTTTTGTTTCATTATTCTTTCTTAATCTCTTATATACTTGAGTGAGGAGATTGTACACCGGAATCAACTCCTGTAGAAAGAAACTAATGATGCTGCATTTGTAAGAACAAAAATACATTGTATATACAGACGAACACGAAGAATAAAAGTAAAATAAATACTCAACATTGCTTTTTAACATATCTGGTCAAATGGTTCTCTTACTTCGACAAACATAACCTACGAATGTATATGTTTTCTCTGTAATATCTTTCACACTCACAATGAAGGAAATCACAATGCATTGGCAGCTCAGCCTAAAGCATCAGTTTTTTTTTCCATTACTGTTAACATAAAGAAGAAAAGACGTATTAAGCATCTGAGAGAAAGGAATCAAGCTCTTAGGCTGCTGCCTCCTTAGAGATCTTCTCTGCTTTTGCAACCACCTCGTCGATGCCACCAACCATTTTGGACGAATAAACGATTGTTCAGGAAGATCATCATACTTACCATCGAGCAAACCCCAAAACAATTGATAATTCATATGAGCTCATAATATAGCAAACAATCATGGAGCAGAAAAGAGAGTCATATGAGTATATATACCTGGATACTGTTGATGTTTTCCTTAAGGTCAACATATTTTCTGGGGGCACCTGTGAAGATCTCAGTAACATGGAATGGTTGACTCAACAATCTCTAGATCTTACGGACACGGGCAACAGTCAATTTTTCATCTTCACTTAGCTCATCCATTCCCAAAATGGCAATAATATCTTGAAAATTCTTGTAGTTCTGTAGCACTTTCTGCACACCACGGTGTTGTAGTGCTCCTCACCCAGAATGTGTGGTGAGAGCATATAGGATGTTGAATCCAAAGGATCCACAACAGGATAGATACCAAGCTCGGAAATCTTCACATGGGAAAGACAAAAAGTACAAAGATGTCAGCTTTATGAGCCTTCCAAAAAAGAAATTATGAACAATACAATCAGGAGACAAGTTATCACCTGTCTCGAAAGCATTGTCTATGTTCATAGTGAGCAAAAGTTGTGGCAGGAGCAGGATCTGTCAAATAATCAGTAGGAACATAGGTGGCTTGCACTGGGGTGATATAACATTTTCTTGGTGGTTGTGATTCGCTCTTGAAGAGAACCAAGATCAGAAGCCAGAGTTGGCTGGTAACCCACAACAGATGGAATACGACCAAGTAAAGTAGACAATTCAGAGTTTACCTACACAAGAGAGTAATCGGAGTAAAATTTACACTCTTCATCAATATATGGCACTCAAATGCTGATAGATAGAGCAACCAATATATCTCACCTGAGTGAAACGAAAAATGTTGTCAATGAAAAGCAACACATCTTGGCCTTCGACATCACAGAAATACTCAGAAACGGTCAAACCAGTGAGTCCAACTCGGGCACGAGCACCGGGGGCTCGTTCATTTGTCCATACACAAGAGCACACTTGCTCTCAAACTGTTAAGATGGGAAGAGAGAGCAGTAACAAAAATCACTCAAAGACCAATTGCAGGACAAAGAAAGGTAAAGATTAATCCAAATTATTTGAAAACATGCTTCTCACCTAGCTTGATGACACCACTCTCAATCATTTCTCTGTACAAGTCATTGCCTTCACGGGTTCTTTCTCCCACACCAGCAAACTCACCACCTATTTCAGAAGAAAAAACCAATTAATAAACTAAAACTGGAACACCACTGTGAAAACTACTTCAAAAACCCCTGAGAATTCATACCATGATATTTGGCGACATTGTTCATCAGTTCGATGATGAGAACTCTTTTCCCAACACCAACACCACCAAACAGTCCAATCTTTCCTCCTATTAGTGAAGGAGCAACCAGATCAACAACCTGGAATAAAAGCAAGACACGTTATCTTGTAACAGGAACGACAACACAAGTAACCTATGGGAACAACTTTGAGTTAGAGCCCATAATCTACCGTAATACCAGTGGCAAGTAGCTCTTTTCCTGTAGCTAAATCAAATAAAGTCGGGCATCTCTGTAAATAGGCAAGTAGTGGTCGGTCTCTGAGAAAACAGCAAAAACACATTGTCATGACAGTTTTGCAGATAGCGAGGCATTAATTAACTGGTTCAACATTTGCACAAATAAATTGTTCAGTCCCTTGTAATCCATGGAAATATTAAGAAACCTATCAGGGTAAAAAGAAACAACAAAGTCACCATCTTTGTCTTGGAAACAGACCATAATCTCATCAAATCAAATAAACAAACTATTTATGCCCAAAGAGAAAAGAAAAAGTCAAAGCATTTCTTCAAACTACCAATCCTATATCTTGAGAAAAAATCAGAAACAGAGAAGCAGCAACAAACATCCAAAGAAAAAGTCAAAGCATTTCTTCAAACTACCAATCCTACCAATGCAAGCTTTGTTGACATATGCAATCTCTGGCGTTGGATTTGAGTTACCGCTGTTGTACCATCGACATACTGCTCCCAAACTCTTGAATTTCCTAACAAAAAAAAAGAAAAGAGACAGAAAAGGTTGATAATGAACAAACAATATAATCGACCAAAAACTCTGGTAGAATGATAATCACAACATAATCAACCCAAAAATCAGAAGAAGCTGATGAAACCCTATAAATTGCTCAACCCACATCTCGGAGATAAACGTAATCGTTGGTAGGATGAGGAATAAATATATGAAATTGTTTAAAGGGTTTTGCTAATGGAGAAGGATATATAGATGCTTCGTTTTCAACCACATATCCAAAACAGAACTCGGAAAATCAAACCAGAACAATCGAAAGTGAGATCTTACTTTGGCTTTATGAAAACTTTGATAAGCAGAATCCATGACGGCTGGGATTGAAAGAGCCCAAATTTTCTCTGTATAAAAAAAAATCAACAACGAACAATAGCAACATTTAATAGAAAAATAAAAAAGCTTCTCTGGTAAGATTGCTCAAATGTAGGAAGAAAAAGCTTCTCTCGTAAGATTAGGTTTAAACAAATCTAAAACTTTGTATTTTTTTTTAGATACTATTATGCCCTTAATGAAATAAAAACAAAAGTAAAAAAAATCAGTGGCATTCTCTGTAATAAAATCAATAAGAAAGGGCAATTTTTGTTTTGTACTTCTGTTTTAATAGTATAGATACTTTTCAAGAATATGTGAATATGACTGCATGTGTCCATACCATAACTTCAATAAAACACTTGGTGGCAACATTTTAGGGAAAAAAAGAATGAGAAATTTTATGTTCCTCAGATTTTTCACTAATTTAGATGAAAATTTTATCATTTTTTATACATGAGCTCCATTCCATTTTTTTTATTTTTCTCATGTTTTGAGGAATAAATAAATAAATAATTTTTTTTTGATTTATTGACGAGGAGTAAAATATGATCATTTCTTTCTCATCGTATTCCTATTTTCTCAAATAAAATTTGTTTATTTTTAAAATAAATCGCAAAAATTGCACAAAAACATACAATGTCACAAATATAGCAACAATAAAAAATGATCCTAATAGTATTTTTAAGGATAATGACTAAATTAATCCTAAACCTAAACAATAAACCCTAAACCCTAAACCCTAAATAATAAATCATAAACCCTAAATATTAAACTCTAAACCTTAAATAATAAACCCTAAAACCCTAAATAATAAACTTTAAACCCTAAACTATATAATGCTATAAAAGTTTTTATAATCCAAATAATGCTAAAAATGTGAATTATTTCTATTGGTGCTATTTTGTGACAATGTATGTTTTTGTACTATTTTATGTCTTTTCTCTTATTTTTATCCTTTTAGTTTATTAAATGGTCACCAATTGAAACATGTATTTGCGGATGATAACAAATTTGCTTGACAATAATTTTGAAAAAAATTCGTACCACTCCAAATTCTTTAAAATCAAAGTTTAATTTGTTTGTGTTAGTGGATAGATAGCTAGAAAGTAAATTAAAAAAAAAAACTTAAAAGATAAATTTTCTTTCAATTTAGGATATATAATAACAATTAATATAAACATTAAAACTTGGACATTATAATCACAAGATATATGAACAAAACCAACACTTTCAAATTCAGTTATTATCTATTGTAAATTTATATTTACAAAACCAATTTTTTCTTTTTTGACACAAAATTTTCGTAAATTGGAAAAATAAAAATTTACAGGAAACAAGCATATAAGAACAAAACGAAAAAGATGGGGAAGGAATCAAAAATCTGAGACCATAAGGACAAGCTCCTACTAAGGTGGGTTAAACCAGAAATTAGCCAAGTCAGGACCAAATTTGCAACCCAAATATATTAAGCCATCACACTTATATCTAAGAGACTCATGTATTAGCACAAAAATCTTAAGAGGAGACAAAGTTAAACCTCTATGAATCATGTTATTTCTTTCTAGCCACATACCATAAATGGAAGCTTGCCAAGCTTAGAGAAGAGCCTACTTTAGGAGCTTTGAGTGCTGAAGAGAAGCCAACCATGGAAGAATCAGCGACCATTCAACATGAGGAGAGGAGAGCCGCAACAGGAGCAGAACCGCCTTCCAAACTTGCACAGAGTACACACAAATAAAAGAATAAATAATCTCTAGACTCATCATCTAAACCACAAAGTAGACAAGTAACTTCCGTTTCAATGTTCCAATGAAACAGCCTGACAAGAGTGGGATTTTGGTTAAGGGAAAAAAGCAAGGTGGTAGTAGCATGTCGAGGAGTGGTAGCTTTGTGCCATATGAGCGGGGCCCAAATCTGATCCGGTTTCCTGCATCGAATTTCATTCCACACCGCCTTCGAGATGAATTTATTGTGCTTCTTTCCGTCCACAACCCATAGCGGACAGTCCGAACCCTGAAAAAGAGACAAGGTAGTGATGAAAACATGAAGATCAACTTGCCTCTCGGATCTTGCCGTTGGAATATACCAGGATGAGCAATCCCACAAATCTCTAGTAGAAAAAAAGCGGAATACCCAAACGCGATGGACCATCCAAACCCAAAAACCAATATAAAATTCCAAAGGGAGAACAAGGATCCCACCAAAAGAAAGTAGAATCACCATTTTTAACTTGAATCTTGAGGAAGAGAAGCGCCTTTGATCTCATCTTAATAAATTCTCTGAAACGCCCAAGAATAAGCATAGTTTTTTTCATTAAGAGCCCAAAATGGTGAAGATGAGAGATATTTATGCCTTATCCAAGCAACCCAAATCGAACTGGCTCGGATGAAGAGCATCTAAATCATCTTTAAAGCACAAATATCATTCAAAGATTCAAAGTTTCTCAAGCCTAAGCCACCTTCCTTCTTAGGAAACGAGATATCGTACCAAGAAACCCTAGCTCCCGTCGATATACCAATGGTACCGTGCCATAAGAAGGAGCTACACAATCCATTAATATTCTTCATGATCTGCTTAGGAATGAGAAACAGGCTAGTCCAGAAGCCTACAATCCCGGAGATGACCGAGGAAATGAGTGTAAGCCTGCCCGCAATCGATAAAACTATATTGGTCCAAGATCCTTGCTTTTTATTGATTTGAAGAAGACGAGGATCAAAATCCTTAACCGAGAGCTTCTTGTAGGATAAAGGAAGGCCGAGATACCTTATTGGAAGGCTATCATTATTCAGATTATAAGCATACTTAAAACGATCCAAGTCCACATTTGAGACTCCGGAACTAACATAGAAGTCTTGTCCAAGTTCACGGCCAGTCCCGACATTTTCTCAAAGTCCGACAAAACCTGAAGCACTCCTAACAAAGAAGCCTCATCACCATGAAGGAAGATCAAAAGATCATCCGCAAAAAATAGATGGGAAAGACCCATACTCTCACACCCAATATGATAGGCAAAACTTCCACGTTCCACCGCTTTTTAAGCATTAAGGATAAAACATTCATCATCATAACAAAGAGAATCGGAGACATGGGATCACCTTGCCTAAGACCGGTCTTCCCTTTTAAGTAGGCCGAAGTAACTCCATTGATGCTTAAAGAGAAAGACGGAGAGAACATACAAGCTTTAATGAACCCAATGAATCTTTGAGGGATGTCATAAGCTTGGAGACAACTTAAGACGAAATCCCATCTAACAGAATCAAAAGCTTTTGCTATATCCACCTTCAAGGTTATTTTAGGCATCACCGAAGCCAAATGATACCCAATAAGACTTCTGAGGCAAGAATTACATTTTCGAGGAGAATGTGATCCTTCACGAAAGCTATATGATTAGGTAAAATGATCCCCGGCAAGAGCAACTTAAGCCGATTAGAGATAAGTCTCGTGATCAACTTGTATTGAGTGTTAAAACAAGAAATCGGTCTAATCTCCCGAATCGAATCCGCCCATGGAAGTTTGTCCAGCAACACTAGAGAAGTGGAGTTAAGCGATGTCGGCCTGAAGCATACGTCAAAGAAGTTCTTCACAGATTTCATGAACTCATCCCCAAGAACCGGCCAAGCAGACTTGAAAAACTCGATAGAGAACCCATCTGGACTCAGGGTACGACTAGATGGCATCTTAAATGCACAACTTGATGATGTCTTCCGTGAATGGAGCAGTAAGTAACTATTTCTGCACCTCCGAGATCTTAAGGTGAATAATGCTGTCCAAAAAAACAAGAAAATTTGGGATAAAAGAACCTCTAACCGTGCAAAGAATTTCCTCAAAATGGCTAACCGCGATAGCATGTACCTCCTACAGAGAATTAGTTCTAGAGCCATCAGAGGGAATTAGATGCTTCGGTGAGTTACTGGAGTTTCTCAAGGTAGTGACCCTGTGATAATAAGGAGTATTCAAATCACATTCCGCGGCCCACTTAACTCTCGAACTATGTTTGAAGAATTTTTCTTCAGCCAATTGTAAGTAACCAAGCAAGTTTCTAGCCTGAACTTCAAGCTGCAGATTAGCACCAGATGGATCATTTAATGCCGCTAATTGCAGCAGATTTAGAGAATCTTGAGCACTAAGCACTCGTTTCTCAGTATCGATAAAGCTCTCTTTGTATAAAGACTTCATCAGCCTTTTGAGACCTTTAAATTTAAAACAGAAGTCCTTAAGATTATCCGCAACCATTCCAGATGCAGACCAACCTCCCTGAATTGTATCAATGAAGGAAGGATGCTTCAACAGCAGGTTAAATAACTTGAAAGGTTTGGATCCGAAAGAAGCCCGATCCGACAACAGCTTTATATGACAAGGAGTATGATCCGAGAATTGAGGAGCCTCGAAAATACACTAGTTGGTCGGGTACTAGAGAAGCCAGTTGCCATTCACCAGACACCGGTCAAGCTTTTTACCGATATGAGCAAAAGGCTATTATTTTTCCAAGTGAAATGAGGACCATTCGACGGAAGATCAAACAGCCCAAGGTCGATCAAGAAATCACTAAACTACCTCATACCCCTTGTAGATCTGATAATATCCGAGTTAGAAGTCTCCTATGGGTGGATAATTTCATTGAAATCCCCATTGACAATCCAAGGTTTATCCGACAGACCAAAATAAGCTTATGTATCACGCAAAGAGATCCATAACTCCCTCCTAATCTCCTCTTTTTTGGCAGCATAGATAACAGTATAAAAGAAGGGAGATTCCCCTTCTAAAGTAACCTCACAAGTAATAGATTGAAGATCTGAGAAAAGAACCCTGACCTTCGTAGGAGCTTTGTAGATTATCTAAATTTTCTCCAAATCCGAATAATTGTAGTTATCCAAAAGAATCCAATCCGAACCAATAATAGCTAAAATATGATGCTTGCTTACTTCCCGCACATGCATTTTTAAAAGTGCCCAAAAGTAACTGGCCGAGTATTAAGCTAGACAAAAAGCAGGCTATGCTTAGTGTGATTATTTAATTGATGTTATCACATTTTAGGCATTTTAAGCTTGGTTTATGTTCATGTTTTGGTTACCTATTTCACTCATTCATGTTTATTTCTTGAGTTCTATTGCATTTAGGAGTCTATGATGTTTAGAGTTAAGTCTTGCATGTTTTGTTGTTCTTGGGATTGTGTTTCATGTGTTTTATAGGTTATTGGAGTTTATGGAGTGAGGAGAGTGCAACTTGGAGGCTTGAGTGGAGATAAGGAGGAGAATAAGGCCAAGAGGAGCACGAGAGCAAACCACCGGACTCCAACATCAGACGTACCCAGTCCAATGTCACTCCACCGGACGGCTTCACCGGACGGACTCAGCCAGGTGCAATTCCAACGGACTACAACATTGGACACCCCTTGTCCAATGGTTTTCTTCAAGCATCAACCCTTCAATTTGCCGTAACTTCCACGGACTCATCCAACGGAAAACATCAGTCGGATGCAATCACACCGGACGCTTACACCGGACCATCCAGCCCAATGCAATCACACCGGACGTTTACACCGGACAACATCAGTCCAATGGAATCCAACTCGAATCTCACTTAATTACAAAACTGCCACTACAAGGCTCCTTTGTATAAATACTCTTTTATGGGTTTCTAAAACCCAAAGCTACATAAGCCTAGTTTTCTCTTTTCTTATGTTTATGATTTAGGATTTGTAAACTTTTGATTTTGAGTTTTAATTAAGCGCTTTGTTATCTTTTATTAATCTCTTCTTTTTATCTCTCCCAATTCATGATTTGTGAAGAACAATGGTGATTAGGGAGTAGAGTTTTTGGGTTTTGTGGATGAGGTTAATTTATGTGGTTTATGTGATGATTAGTGATGCTTAAGACTTATTTATGAATGATCTTTCTCTAATTAGTTGATCTCTATGCTAGGTTAAAAGGAATTGTTAAATCTAGATGCTAGGCTTTTTCATGCCCGAAAGGTGTTCAATGAAATGCTTGAATGAACTTTTTAGAGGATTTTCACATCTTAGCCTAAGAGATTGGATGTATAAGCTGACTATTGGTAGTGAGAACTTAAAATTAATGCTTGTTTATCTCTTAATCACAAATGGAAATTTGATCTTGATTAGGGATTAGACAAAGGGATTAGTGCCAAGAGATTGGATTAGTCTAGTGATTAGTATTCTTAGCCTAAGGATTAGCTTTGCTAAAAGGTATTTGATGGATATTAATGCGTGCTTGTCTTGTAATTTTCAAATGAGAATTGAATGATTGCTTGATTAGCATAGGAGTTATGAACATGAGAATGTGATTAGCTTAATTATGATCATTAGCCTTGTTTAGTAATGTTTGATTGATTGAATAATCATTGATTGTCTCTAAACCACCTAGTCTCCATAGCCTCATCCTAGGACCCTCTTTTAGCTTATTTCTGTTCTTGTTTAGTGTTTTGCTTTATTTCTTTCTTGCTTTATTTCCTTTCTAGATTGTTTAGGTTGTTAGATAAACCCTTTTTATTTTATTTGCTTAGCTTGAATATTTTCTTGCATTCTTGATTGGTTGTTCTTCTTGCCTCCCTGGATTGATACCTTAAGTGCTATAATGACACAAGTAGACTTGAGGAATTGAGCTAGAACCTACAAAAATTCTATCATCAATTTGGCGCCGTTGCCGGGGAGGTGTAGCAATAGCCATTAGGATTTAGATTCTACTTTAGACTAAGCTTTTATTTTGTTTTTACTTGTGTGGTTACTAACTCTCTTTCAAGTGTTTGTTCTTTTTGCAAGGTACAATCATAAGGAAGAGAGCATGGCTTCAGAGATAGCTTCAATGTTCAAGGCTATGTTGGAAGCTCAAGAAAGAGAGATGGCTTGGGACCCTACATGTCATCATGGTTTTGAAAGCACATCCACTTATCAAGGTGATCTTCCAAATGAGTACTCTTCTCATGAGTACCAATATGGATATGGTGATGGATACCAATTTTGGAGCATGGAGCATGAGCATGAAGCAACTTACTCCTCCCAATCATGTGATGAAGAGATTCTCAACTTGGCAAGGGTGGCATTGGAAGGACAAGAGAGGTATAATGAGAGCATAAGGAATATCAACACTGTTTTTGCTCAAATGCCTCAAGATGCAAGCATTGTTGAGCCAACACATGAGGAGAATGCCCAAGTCCAAGATGAATTCTTGAAAGAAGCTTACTCTTCCCAATCATGTGATGAAGAGATTCTCAACTTGGCAAGGTTGGCATTGGAAGGACAAGAGAGGTACAATGAGAGCTTAAGAACGATCAACAATGATTTTACCTATTTGCCTCAAGATGCAAGTATTTTTGAGCCAACACATGAGGATAATGCTCAAGTACAATATGAGTTCTTGAAAGAAGCTGAAGAGACTATCAAGGAATTTGAAATGCTTCTTGGTTGCACTGTTGGTGAAGACCTTGTGATAAGGTATGAAGATGAGGATGATGAAGAGACAATCATGGGTAATTCAACCAATGGAAACAATGAAGGAGTAGAAGAAGTTGTGAGAGTTGAGGAAGAGCCTTATGAAGATGGGTTGGTTGTTGAGTGCAAGGCTATCAAGGAAGAGAACACACAAGATGAGCCCTTAATCATGGAAGAAGAGCCAAAGCAACCAAACATCAAGAAAGAGCTTATTGGAAGAAATCCTATGGAGAAACCAGATAGTCCCAACGAAGAATCCTTCAAGAAGGATGAAGAAGATGGATCTCCAATGGCTCAACCCTTTCACAACTACCTTGATATAGTCTCCACCATATCACAAGCTTTCATGATCCAAGGAAGATCCCTTTTGAGGAGATAAGGATGAAAGAGTTTAGGGGGTGGTTTTATGATGAGTATGATCCCGGTGATACAAACTTATGCCACATCCCTAACCAAAAAAAGAGTAAAGGGATAGTCAAGCTTAGTGACTTAAAACAAGCTCACTTGAGAGGAAATCTCATGTCTATCCTTTTGGGAGCTTTGGGGTCAATGCAAAGAAGAAGGGAAAGAGTTTTGGGTGAAAAGAGACTTCAATGCTAAATCAAAGGATGAGAAGCCTATGCAATGGTCTAAGTTTGGGGGAGTCTTGTGCCACATTCGAAGATGCCTCCACCTCCCATTCCTCATCTCCATTCCACTCTCCAAGTAACACTCCAACTTTTGTCCTTTTGATTTTGCATTTTTGATTTTCTCTTTAGTCTCTTTCCCTTGCTTCTTTCACACAAGGGACTGTGTGATTTAAGTTTGGGGGAGAAGACTACTTGCTAATTATGTGTTTTGTGTTCTTATCTTCTTTTCTTGCATCTTCAGTCTCATTCATGCATCTAAGGCATAGAAAACCATAAAATTTTGAAAAATTTCGAAAATTTTCACAAAAAGAAGCATGCATTAGTATCTTTAGGATTGAGTCTAGTATATATTAGCATTGTATTTTATTTTTCATTAAGCGTTTTGATGAAACTTTTATTTGAGTGTCAACTCATGAGCTTGAATTAATGCTCTCTTTAGGAGTTGTAAATGCATTTGAGTAAATTTGAAGTTAAGGATACACCATGTTTGGATCTCACTAGCTTGAAAGTTAGACCTCATTGTTGATACATGTCACCTGTTGTAACACAATTCTAATGAACTTGGACTTAATTTGAACTTTCAATTACTCTCTCTTGGAACTTAGATTGCTCACCAATTGTAACTTTAAAAACAATCATGCTTGCTTATTCCTTTTGACATTCTTACAAGCATTGATTGGCCATTTGCATCACTTAATGGTACCTTCACCTTGAACCTTAGCCCATTGTTATTTTCCCCTTGTTGATTCTTGAGTGAGGCCTCTTGTTGATAATGCAAACTTTTGCAAAATTTTGACGACAAGAACTCACTTCCATATGCCAATTGAATTGATTGGCTAGATCTAGGATAGGACTTGGGATGGGTTTTTTTTTCATTAGATGGGGTTAGAGTGTGAGAGATCATTTCTTGTGGTAGTTGAAAAGAAAATAGTGATTTTTGAGCAAATAAAAGTAAAGGGAAAAACCATGAGACAAAAGTGTTCAAAGAAAAGGTTGAAGAAGTGGGAAATGAAGTAATAGCTCTAAGTTCATATACATTTGAGTCCTCTAAGAAAGTATAAGCAAAGAGAAAACAAAATGAAAAGAAAAGAGTATAGTAAAGAGTTAAAAAGAAAGAGGTAAGTGTTGAAAGAAAAGAATTTCCCCAAGTTATAAAAAGAGTGAAAAAGAGTGGGGTGTGAGTTTAAAGATACAAAAGTGGGTTTGGAATTGGGTTTATGCTTTGGGTTTTGGGATTTAATCTAAAGAAAGGGTAGAACATGGAAGTGGATGCTTGTATGCATGAATTGTTCTTTTTCTTCCTACTTTTGCATAAAGTCTTGTGTTCCTTTTCATTAAGATAAGCCACTAAACACTTGTAACCCTCACCAAAATCCATGCTAAGCCTCTTTGACACTTAGACCCTTGGTTTGTGGTTCATGTTTCCAAGTAGAGAGTCCACCAAACACCTAATTGAATGTTAAAGAGTTATGTTCTTTGGTTGCTTGTTATTACTTTGATGGTTTGATCATTAGAGCGAAATGTTTGATGAGCATGGCTAACTCTTTTGGAGTAGAGATTGTTCGTGCATTTGCAACTACTTTGAAGGGCATTGAATTGAATTCCTTTGTTGACATTCTCGGATTTCATCTCCCATTTTTAAATCCTTCTCCCTAACTTGCCTTTGAGTATTTGATGCTTGCTTGTGGACAAGCAAAGTTCAAGTTTGGGGGAATTGATGTTATCACATTTTAGGCATTTTAAGCTTGGTTTATGTTCATGTTTTGGTTACCTATTTCACTTATTCATGTTTATTTCTTGAGTTTTATTGCATTTAGGAGTCTAGGATGTTTAGAGTTAAGTCTTGCATGTTTTGTTGTTCTTGGGATTGTGTTTCATGTGTTTTATAGGTTATTGGAGTTTATGGAGTGAGGAGAGTGCAACTTGGAGGCTTGAGTGGAGATAAGGAGGAGAATAAGGCCAAGAGGAGCACGAGAGCAAACCACCGGACTCCAACATCAGACGTACCCAGTCCAATGTCACTCCACCGGACGAACTCAGCCAGGTGCAATTCCAACGGACTACAACATCGGACACCCCTCGTCCAATGGTTTTCTTCAAGCATCAACCCTTCAATTTGCCGTAACTTCCACGGACTCATCCAACGGACAACATCAGTCGGATGCAATCACACCGGATGCTTACACCGGACCATCCAGCCCAATGCAATCACACTGGACGTTTACACCGGACAACATCAGTCCAATGGAATCCAACTCGAATCTCACTTAATTACAAAACTGCCACTACAAGGCTCCCTTGTATAAATACTCTTTTATGGGTTTCTAAAAACCAAAGCTACCTAAGCCTAGTTTTCTCTTTTCTTATGTTTATGATTTAGGATTTGTAAACTTTTGATTTTGAGTTTTAATTAAGCACTTTGTTATCTTTTATTAATCTCTTCTTCTTATCTCTCTCAATTCATGATTTGTGAAGAACAATGGTGATTAGGGAATAGAGTTTTTGGGTTTTGTGGATGAGGTTAATTTAGGTGGTTTATGTGATGATTAGTGATGCTTAGGACATATTTATGAATGATCCTTCTCTAATTAGTTGATCTTTATGCTAAGTTGCAAGGAATTGTTAAATCTAGATGCTAGGCTTTTTCATGTCCGAAAGGTGTTCGATGAAATGCTTGAATAAACTTTTTAGAGGATTTTCACATCTTAGCCTAAGAGATTGGATGTCTAAGGTGACTATTGGTAGTGAGAACTTAAAATTAATGCTTGTTTATCTCTTAATCACAAATGGAAATTTGATCTTGATTAGAGATTAGACAAAGGGATTAGTGCCAAGAGATTGGATTAGTCTAGTGATTAGTATTCTTAGCCTAAGGATTAGCTTTGCTAAAAGGTATTTGATGGATATTAATGCGTGCTTGTCTTGTAATTTGCAAATGAGAATTGAATGATTGTTTGATTAGCATAGGAGTTATGAATATGAGAATGTGATTAGCTTAATTATGATCATTAGCCTTGTTTAGCAATGTTTGATTGATTGAAGAATCATTGATTGTCTCTAAACCACCTAGTCTCCGTAGCCTCATCCTAGGACCCTCTTTTAGCTTATTTATGTTCTTGTTTAGTGTTTTGCTTTGTTTCTTTCTTGCTTTATTTCCTTTCTAGATTGTTTAGGTTGTTAGATAAACCCTTTTTATTTTATTTGCTTAGCTTGAGTAGTTTCTTGCATTCTTGATTGGTTGTTCTTCTTGCCTCCCTGGATTGATACCTTAAGTGCTATAATGACACAAGTAGACTTGAAGAATTGAGCTAGAACCTACAAAAAGTCTATCATCAATTTGGCGCCGTTGCCGGGGAGGTGTAGCAATAGCCATTAGGATTTAGATTCTACTTTAGACTAAGCTTTTATTTTGTTTTTACTTGTGTGGTTACTAACTCTATTTCAAGTGTTTGTTCTTTTTGCAAGGTACAATCATAAGGAAGAGAGCATGGCTTCAACTCTCTTTCAAAGCCATTTTTGCCGTAAACTCCGATAAACCATGTTGTGAGCCTGAGGCAGGGGAGACAGTACTGCTCGGGGCAGTCGTTGTCGCAGCCGCCATGTTACTTGGAGGAATTTCTGAACCATGTGACAAACCTGAATAACTCGGGATATCCTTGACCGCAATCTTTATGCAGGCTCCGACTTGACGCCATTCTGATTCGGGATTACCCCTAGGTTTCTGATTTTAGGAGCCTATTTCTCAGCTTTACCTTTAGGATCAGACTTAGGGATAGGAGGAGCAGAAGGACATAAGGCATTCTTATGGCTAATCTTGTTACAATGAGAGCATAGCGGAGGTAACCACGGGTATGAGACAATAAGGAGCAAGATCCGACCATCCTCACATTCTATCTCAACCTCACTAGGTAGAGGTTTGGTAAGGTTCACAATGACTTTAACCTCTGCAGAGGTAATGCTCGGGAAGGGTTTTGAATCCACAGCGCGACCAATAGGACGACAAATGCAAATTATACCTTTAGGCCTGATGAGATCGAAAGGAATACCTTTAACAGTCGCCGAAACTGGACCTCTGTCAAGCGAGGGAGGGTTAGTACTAAATTACGATTTCCATTCCGTTACAAAAAAGGCGAGTCACCCACACACCAAAGCTCATGTTGAAGAATCCGTCTACGGAGAGAAGAAGACGGAATGTGAAATAGATAAGCGTTTTTGGTTAGATGATGGATCGTCACCTTCCTATATTTACCCCATAGGTAATTAAGAACTCCCCATATCTTCCCGTAAGATGAAGCTATACCGTAGAAAATTCCGACAATATAATCACTATGTAACTTAGCACTACGTTCAAAGACCGAGTTAGCGACCTTGACTCTAGGCCGACCCTCAGCAGAAGTACTAACCGGAGCCGAGGACTGTGGAAATTTGGAGGCTTGAGTTAAGATTTTTGGCCCAATTGAAAGGTATGGGACCACCTGATGGAGCAGAGGCCGAAGGACCATCAGACGAGAACTTAGCCGAATCTGAAGACATAACAGGGACAGTCGGAACATCCTCCAAGACAGAAGCATCAGCCACATGACTTTCCACACTGCAGTCCGACATTTCAGAATCAGAACACAGAGCCGATTTCAGAACATCAGGTACCAGAGGAGAAGTCCGGCCAGAAAACAGAGAAGACTTCATCGAGACTTCAATCGAAGGAAAAGTTTGAGCAGATGCAAGAGGAGTAAGGTGTTAACCAACACATTTTCCACAGAAACCTGAGAATCCACTGGAAAAGTAACACAATCCAGCATAAGAAAGTCAGCATCAGATGGAGAAGAGACTAGACTAGAAACAGGAGCCATAACGGAGACCGGATGAAGCAGAGGAGCGACAATGGTCATGAGTGCGGGTTTCGAGACGAGAGATTTAGCTCGGACGAGCTGCTTAGGAGACAAGAGACTGGAAGATTGGTTAGGAGGAGGGAGATCAGATACTGCAGATGCTGGATCTGGCGGCAGCGGTGGCACCATAGGAACCGGCATTAAGTCATTGACGGAGTAAGGATGAATCAAAAAGTCGCCAATCACAAACAACTTGAGGAGAGAGAAAAATCAAAAATCTTGACTCAAATATATAAAAAATAAAAATTAAGATCCATAAACTAGAATTCTTTTGATATATCTTCCTTCAATCCTTAAAACAAAATATATCATACAAAACACAAACACATACACATGTATATATCTAACAAATAAATTCTCTAAATCGTTAGTATCCGCACAAAATTCATTGAAATATTCAAACTAAAAATTTAAGAAATTTGAATATAAATATCATACACAAATTTATATATATATGTGTGTGTATTTGTCAACTACATCTATTAAGTCAAGATTGGTACCGTCGGTTATATGGGTTTTCGATGGACTCTCGTTAACCGACTCTTTTGATCTATATGGTATAAAAATAGCCATGTGTTTGTGCTTTTTCGCAAGAGTATTCTCCCTACCTTTAAATCTAAAACTTATACTTCATATTCTAATATATCATTCTATTTAAATTTGTGTCAAAATTTTATGTATATCTATTAATAATTATTTAGCAATTCATTAGTTTATTTTATATCTAACCATGTTTAACTATTAACTTTTTAATCATAATAAGTTTTTTATGATTTTTAAAACCATACAACATTGATTTTTTTTTAATAAATATCCTGCGAACATATTCACTTTCTAACCACTACATCAATCGTTCCAAATCTATTTTCTCTCTTCTTTTTAAAATTTATGCTTGATCCACCACGGCTTCCTCTTTTGATTTGGCATGTCGGTTTGCGAGAGGTCCCCCCCCCCCTCTTTTTTAGCCATGAGCTTCTTCCTTGTTTCAGCGGTCTTCCTAAAATTCACTGGTGGCGGTCAGTGGTCTTCGGTCCTATCTCACCGACTCTCTAGGGCTGGCGGCAGCCACTCTTTGTAGATCTCGTCTAGGCGAGAGATGCTTTCTCAAAAGTTTTGTTGTCTATTTGCGGTGGTATCCTCCGGTTGCATGTTGTCTCTTTACATCCGACAGAGTATGGTGGTAGTGTTAGTCTCAGTGGGTTGGGTGGCGTGGCGGGTTCGTGCGTGTTCATGTTTGTCGATGGTGTCGTGAGTAAGGTCGCCAGTACGAAGACGGTGGCGGGTGTGCAAAAAATAATCATCGGCAGCAAGTTTTTACGGCAAGGTCACTTCGATGTCCTTAAGGTTCTCCTTGCATTTCTCTTGCTTTACTTTCAATGTTCTCTGCATGCCTTTTCGCCAGCGTAGTACTTCTTCAGCGATTTGTCAATTGGTGGAGATTTCGTCGTTTGGTTTTTGGCTTTGGTCCCTTGGCACGTGAAGTGTTCCTTTCTTTTGGTGTGGCAGCAGCCGCTCTGCGAAGATGTCGCTTCTAGAGATTAAGGTTTTGATTTGCGTATTGGGCCTATTTTGTAATTGTTTGTTTAGGGTCTCTGTCGATTCATTTAGGCTATTAAGCTTTTATTTAATTTAAAATATGTAAATTCTCATACACACGTATTTGCATGCACTCACTGTACCCACGACACTAGGGAGTCAAAACCTATGTTATTGGGTAATAGAGAGGCTCAGTATTTTAATGGGCTTTTGAAACTAGGCTCTATTTCGTTATTGACTAAGTCAGTTGTTTGGGCCAGATTTCACTCCCAAACTAAATCAGCTGAATAAGGCCCGATGCATACACAGTCAAAGCCCAACTCACTAAAGGAGGCTCCGACTGCGGAGTGTAGCTCGACAAGCGGTGGACCCACTTGCTGGAAACAACCCGACGAAGAAGGAGGAGTCGCTGGGGGGTACGATCCCGAAGATCTCGCAAGTTGTTGGACTCGGCTCCGAAGATCAGGAAAGACGGTTACGAAGCTAAAGACTATAAAAGGAGAGCTCAACGGCAATAATAGGGATCCGAACATCTTTTGAGTATTCGAACCTAACATTAAGATCTTGTAATCGCTCTATAGCTCGAGTTCTTGTTGTTCTTACTTCTAAATCAATACAAATCCACTTTTCACCATTGTTTAGCTCCTTGATCTCGTTCAACCAAGAATCTAGCCCACCTATATAACAAATCAGCTCATCAAAGATACTCTAGAAACTGAGTGTGGGTTTTAGGATCCACATTTTGGCGCCGTCTGTGGGGAAGATTCATAGATATTCTTTACACACGAACTCGATCAACAGCCTACTAGCGTGGAGATGGATCCCAACGCAACAGCTCCGGTCGGATCGCCAAGGTCGCAAGACCTTGATCAAACGAACGCAAGCGTTCAGATCGGGAATACCGGATCAGAGTCGACCCAGACTCAAGCAGGATCCGGAACAGGGGACCGCATCCCTATCTCCCAGCCTCTAGGAGTTGCGCCCCCAGGCTCAATTTCACAGACAACCGAGAGAACGAACTCTCGAACCTGGATACGATCCGAGGATCGCTCCCAAGGGGACGCGCAAATCCCTCGGACTGTTCCACAAACTCGCCCTGACTCGCCAAGCCTGACGAGATCCGTCACCGATGGCATGGCAGAGCTCCGTAAAATGCTAGCAGTCCTAATTAATAGATCGCACGATCAAGAAGCCACACAACGGACTGTACTAGCCCGGCTAGACATGCACGACAGGAATCTGCTGAACCTCGGGAACAGGCCACGGCCCGACACGAGGACTACGGCAGACGCCACCGCGAGGAGCCCGTTACCTCGCATGCGTTTGGACTTCGAGGAGGACTATATAACTCCCGAAGCCCCGAGACAGACTTCGGCGGCCGGAAACAGCGGCTACCCAGTGTTTAGTCCGATCTCGGGAAACGCACTTCCCAGTTCAAACACCGTGGCCTCGACCTCAACGGGTATTACGGCCCCTGAGGGAGCGCGACTGCCGACGCCCCCACCCATGCCAACGAGCTATGAAGCAAGCAGGCACCGGGTGTTGGGGGCATCAGCCTTTGCCTCCAGCACGCGTCCTCCAGTGACGGAGCCCGGGACTAACACTGCTCGGCCTCCCCCGAGCGAGATAGCCCAACAAGCCGGAACTAGGGGACCGAACAATACGCGTCCGAGGAGCACGCAACTCCCCATGTTCGACCAACGAACGGACATAAATGACGAAAGCATATATGCCAGGATCCAGCGTCTGCAAGCTGCGGTCCACTCGGCAACAAGCGCGGCTCCAGACATCGATCAGGTTATCGAGGAGACCCGACGAACTCCGTTCACGGATAGAATCGCTAGCGCGAGGATCCAGAACACCGGGAAAATCAAAATCCCGGAATATGCGGGAAGTACAGACCCGAAAGCCCACGTTAGAGCTTTCAGGCTTGCGGTCTCTAGAGCACATCTCACCGATGAAGAGAAGGAAGCAGGGTACTGCAGACTTTTCGCTGAAAACCTCACCGGCACCGCACTAGAATGGTTCGCCAGTCTAGAAGGAAACTCGATCGACAACTTCACGCAGCTCGTATCGATCTTTCTAAAGCAATACTCGATCTTCATCGAAGAGAAAACCTCGGAAGCCGACCTCTGGGCTCTGAAGCAAGGGCCGGACGAAACTCTCAGAGCCTACATCGCAAGGTTCAGGGAAGTTAAATCACGTATAGCCGACCCAAACGAAATCATAGCGATCGCGGCTCTAGAAAACGGACTCCTATACACGTCGGAGTTCAGGAAGGAGCTCGCGGTCCGACCGTGCACGTCCTTGGACGACGCGCTGCACAAAGCTACCTATTACGCAAAGTACAAAGAAACCGTAGCTGCGGCAAAAGAAGAGTCAAGCCAGAAGAAAACCAGCAAGAAGGAATCCTCTGGCAAAGGACAACACTGCCTAACGGTGGATGGCAAGCCCCAATGGCGCAAGCCCTACGATGCAAACAAGTATTGCAAATACCACGACAAGCAAGGGCACTCCTCCGAAGAGTGCCGGTCCAAAGATCGCCTGCTGGCAACCAAAAACAAAAGCAGCGAGACTCCGGAACCGGAGGAGAAAGAGCCCGAAAAGAAAGATAAAGGAAAAAGCAGCAAGTCGAAAAACAAAAAGAATTCGCAATCTAAGCGCGAGAGGACTCCGGAAAAGGAGGGATCGGATTCCCCAGTTCCCTCTCGAAAACGCATAGATACAATTTTCGGTTTAGCTCGATGCGGGGGGTCGATGAAATCCGTCATCACACCACCCCCGGCTCCTAAAAAACCAGCCGGCCAGTGCTTGCCTAAGCTCGGGCTGTGCAGTTCGAGCCTCCCTAAAACGATAAACTTTATATCCGGAGGCTCAAGGTTTTGTCGGAACTCGGTAAACTCGATCAAAGCTCATCAGAGACGAGTTGCAAGTGAACTCAGGGAGATGGTCCCAATCGAAGGACCGGACACTCATATAACGTTCTCTGAGAGCGAAACATTCAAACTCGACAAACCGCATGATGACGCTTTGGTAATCCAGCTCGACGTAGCCGGATTCGAACTCTCCAGAGTCATGATTGACACAGGGAGCTCGGTGGATATCTTGTTCTACGATGCCTTCCGAAAGATGGGCTTCAAAGACTCGATGCTGACCGGAGGGAAAACCCCATTAACCGGGTTCGACGGCGAAACCACCTACTCGATGGGAACTATAAAACTCCCATCCATCGCCGGGGGGCAACAGGAAATCCTGGAGTTTGTAGTAGTAAACAAACCGGCCCCGTACAACGCGATATTGGGTAGACCATGGATCTATACCATGAAGGCAGTGCCCTCTACCTATCACCAGTGTGTGAAGTTCCCGACCCCTTCGGGAGTCAAGACAATTTACGGGAATCAAAAAGCTGCAAGATCGTGCTACCTAACTTTCTTCAAACAGCTAGAGACCCACAACGTATAGCAATTACAGAAAGAGGAAGAGCTCGCTTCCCGGACTGCGAAACGCAGCAACGATCCAACAGTCCGAAGCCCGCGAAAAGATTTAGTCGTCTCAGTCTGTATTGACGACAAAAACCCGGAAAGGTGTGTAAACATCGGATCGGAGCTACTGAACGCAACCAGGAAAGAACTCATCAAATTCCTCAAAGAAAACGTAGGCACATTCGCTTGGTCCACAAAAGACATGAAAGGGATCGACATCGAAGTCACCCCGCTTTGCAGAAGGTTTATCAGCTCGATATTGGCCTCCACCTCCTGGACCTTCATCTCGCAGCCACTTCACCCAAAAAACTTAGAAATTATTACATTTACTTCTACGTTTATTTTTGGGGGGAGTACAGGGTTATCACCCAATACATCAATGTAAACTCTGAAGTATACATTAATGAAATTCTCTTAACGGTTTGACATGTTATTGTAAACTCACCAAGTCTTAAAACCTTGGCAATTACAAACGTGAAAGACCACCAAATAAACGAAGTCTGAACTTCACACAGGCTTTACTTAGTACAAATTCAACACCACGCATCGCTCCGAATCCACACAGCAGATGTGAACGGCGAACATAGATCGCAAACATACTAAGTCTTAAAATCTTAAGTATTTCGCGAACTGTAAACCCCAAGGAACTCTTCCAGAGTAAACCTCCAAAGCCCAGCATTCGTAAACAAACTTGAAAATAAACCCTAAACGACTTTGCACAGGTCAAACAGGTATTCAAACCACGGCTAACCATAGGGCTCAAAGTCGCGAAACGAACTCCCTAACACAAGAAATGTCTGGCCAGACTGAGCAACAAAAATAAAGAGTTCTACACGGCGACTCGAGGGTTCAGCATGCAAACTAACAATGCACAACCGAACCTCGAGATTTTGCTAAACTAAAAAGACCCAAACTCGAACATAAAACATAAAAGCGTGCATTAAGGCTCACCCGAGCCAAATAGAGTTATGGATAAAAGCCCTCCCAGGCAACACCGAAAGCAAAATCAAAAGAGTTCAACTTTAGCCCAAAAGGGGGCTTTAGGGGATTCCAAAAAAAAACACAGAAATTAAAATTTTCTAAGGAGCGGCCATCAGCCCTGCTCCTCACCACCAGCCTTCTCGCCTTCACCACCTTGTTGCTCTTGGACTCCGATCTCCGTCGCCTTGGTCACTCCGGTACTCGCAGGTCCCGCCATCATCTCGGCATTCGAGCCAAACTCATTAAAGCCTGCGGAGCGAGCCACGCGCATCACTGAATCCTCGGAGATCTGAGGGATAGCACGAAGCTCGGCACTCAGAGAGAAGTCAGACACCTGCGCGGCCTCAAACTCCTTCGCAAAAGTCTCCCTCTGCTCCAGCAGCTTGGGAAGCTCCTCCTCGATAGTAGTCACCCCGCTTTGCAGAAGGTTTATCAGCTCGATATTGGCCTCCACCTCCTGGACCTTCATCTCGCAGTCCGTCTCCTTCTTCTTCCTCTCGAACTTATCCTTGTGAGCTTCGAACATGTCATAATAATGACCGTCCCTTATCCTCATTCCATCATGCCTGGCCAAGCGAATCGCATCATCCGCCTTCTCGAGGAGTTCCTTGACCTTCTGCTCCAGAGTAACCGTCCTCTCCACAGCAATCGAACGCTCAGACTTCACAACGTTAAGCTGAGCATCGATGAGCTTCACCTCCTCCTGGCAACTCTTGAGACTCGCAGTCAGCTGGTGCACGACACTCTGAGCTTGCTCGAGCTCTTCCTGTCGGGGGACACTCCTGAGGCTTTGCTCGTAAAAGGCCGTGAGTTGGTTATCCGCCTCCAGAGCCTGAAATAGAAAATGAGCATTAAAAAATCCGGAGAGGGAAAGAAGAGACAAAAACTCGAAGCTACCTTTCCCTTAGCGGTCATTGCTTTGACGTATAGCTCCCGGCCTATCAGGTTCCTCACAGAAGGAAGCGAGCACCCAGCAGCCTTACAATGGCGGAGCAAATGAGCGAGTCCCTCAGGATCGTCTGTGATCGGAAAGTCCTTCGTATGATCAAACTTCCAGTGAAACGGTTTGGACCCCGAAGCATTCGACGAGCCCGACCCAACGGCTGCCTCCTTTTCATATCGAGGCTTCTTGTTCGAAGGTTGCACCGAGGAATCACTCCCAGTGGCCCGCGAACTCAGATGAATCACTTGGTCGGGACGTAAATCTTCCGGTCCCTTTCCAGACTCCGCGTCCCGACGTGGAGGCGGCGGTGGAACACCTCCAGACCTCCCATCGTTGATCGCCCCAGCCAGAGCATCACTCAGCTGGCCGGCACGGATGGGTGCATATCCACCAGACGTCGCCTTCTCGGAAGGCCTCTTGGATGACTCTCGAACAGTAGGACGTCTCCTCATCTTTCTCTTTGTCTGGGTAGTGCTCGACGAAGCAGCGTCAGAGGGCGAGTGTTCTCGGGAAGCTACAAATTAAAAGAGGACAGTCAAGACTCACGCCGAGACCATGTATACAAAGGAAGAAGAAGAACACGCGAACACTCACCAAGAAGTATCTGAGCAGGACGAACCTCCAACGGCACAATCACCTCCGGAAGTTCGAGTGCACGCCTAACTCTATCGGCGGTAAACGACGACCAAAGCACGTCTCTGGAGCTCAGAGTAGCCGCTAGCCTCCTAATCACTGGAGTTATTCCGTACCGATCCGGGATCTCTGAAAACAAGCGAACAAGAAGTCAGATATCCTCAAGCAAAACCAACATGCAACGAAAGGGAGACCTAGCTAAACGCTATCCCTAACCAATAGACTCCGACCACGAAGTCGCGACTCTAGAAGGGTCATAAGCCCCGATTGAATGATGGTCGAGTTTGAACCAAAAGGGACGCTCCCTCCAACGATCCTCCCGGTTTGGCACAGCCACCAGAATCGCCAAGCTCCGTCGGGGAGAGAGATAGAAAAGCCCCGTCGCCGAGTTATGCTTGATCGAACACAGATCGTGGAGGACAGACAGGTCGAACGGAACCTTTTCTTCTCGAGCCCTAACCAGCAGGCCGATAAGATAACGGATGAAATTCGGCGTTAGCTGTGGAAGCGCTATCCCAAGCTCGCCTATCACATCCAACAGAAGACGAGGAATCGGGAAAACCAGGTTGCACTTCTCGAAGTACGCCTTATAAGCACAACAATAACCAGGTTTAACCGACTCCGGCGTCTCTCCGGGATCGAGAAGTCTTAGCTCCACAGATCTCGGCACACCGTACGACGAGTACAAACTCTCGATATCCTCCGCTTTCGTAGTCGGAATAGGATGCTCGAACTCCTCCTCCTCGGCCACCTGCTTCTCTTTTTTAACCTTAACCAAGCTCGATTTTGACATCTCTTAAAGAAAATCGGAAGAAAACAGTTCCTTTCTTTTTACAAACAGGTGAAAGAAAACTACAAGAAGAAAGAGAAACGGAAGCGTAAAAGTAAATAGAGGAGTAGCCACTATAAAAGGGAAGTGGAGAAGTTACCTTGCGAATGGCGGTTGTGAATTGGAGAGTGGGTTCACGAGGAGGTAGATTATAAAGACGTCATAATTACGCCACCTCGGGACTCCGTAAATCTTTTCGAAATCTCGCATATCGCAACCGTCAAATCACGCGAGAATCTTCTCGCATGCCACAAACGCGCACAGCTAGCGCCACGCGCTCATCTCAACCATTCATCTTGGCGGGATTTCTCTCTGCGCGTCATCCGACGGTGCGTGCGTGAAGCCGAATCGTCCAGAATATTCGGCGCGATCCTAATTACTAGATCTGGCCTTATCCAAGAAGACTATGGGCCCGACCCCGAAGATCTCACCTTTCAAGCTCGGGAACCTGCTTAAAAGGCTGGGGGGCAAATGTTTGGGCCAGATTTCACTCCCAAGCTAAATCAGCTGAATAAGGCCCGATGCATACACAGTCAAAGCCCAACTCACTAAAGGAGGCTCCGACTGCGGAGTGTAGCTCGACAAGCGGTGGACCCACTTGCTGGAAACAACCCGACGAAGAAGGAGGAGTCGCTGGGGGGTACGATCCCGAAGATCTCGCAAGTTGTTGGACTCGGCTCCGAAGATCAGGAAAGACGGTTACGAAGCTAAAGACTATAAAAGGAGAGCTCAACGGCAATAATAGGGATCCGAACATCTTTTGAGTATTCGAACCTAACATTAAGATCTTGTAATCGCTCTATAGCTCGAGTTCTTGTTGTTCTTACTTCTAAATCAATACAAATCCACTTTTCACCATTGTTTAGCTCCTTGATCTCGTTCAACCAAGAATCTAGCCCACCTATATAACAAATCAGCTCATCAAAAACACTCTAGAAACTGAGTGTGGGTTTTAGGATCCACATCAGTGACGTTGACTCTAGGTACCAGATCGTAAAGCGACACATTATAACGATTTATCAATGATTATGAGTGATGGTAGATTTGTTGTTTGTTTTTAAAATGTCTCTGTTTTATTTCATCTTCTCCTCCTCCATAGGAGGCATCATATACAAATTACAGACTTTCACAGAGTTTAAAACATAAACCGAACTTAAAAGACAGAAAAGATACAAGAATAGACCAAAACCTTTGGAAACTCTACTGTTGTATTAGGGTTAATTTTAAGTGACCAATAAAGAATTAGGGTTAATGTACTCATTATTAATTAGTTAATTGTATAATAAATAAATATAAAATTTTATACTAGATTATTAGTTCTAGTTTAAGAAAAAGGATTATCAAGTTCTACTTATTAAATCATATTTTACTAGGAGAAACGGACCCTAAAACTTGACATACTACAAGAAAATGCGGATACTCTGAAGAAAATGAACTTAAGTTACTAAAAAAATCTGTTCACATATGAAATTTTATCTCTAGGGTAAAATAATTTGTTTTAAATTTTGTTGCTGTAAACTGTTTATAAAATAATAGGGGACAACACAAATTTCTTTGACATGACTAAAATAATATGCCATAAACATAAGCTTTTTGACTTGTTCTAAGGATCGGCTCTGTCTACTAGACTATTTTGCATCAGGTTACAAAACTTTCGTTTGTCATCACTACATTCTTCTTATTTTTTTGGTCAATGTCATCACTACATTCTATTCTAGGAAAACAGACGAAAAAACTTTCTATTTTACTAATCTAATTTCTATCCACGAATAGGCTATTATGTATATGTGATTCGTCGTGTCGAATCGTATTAAATGATGATGGTTGGTCAAATTTTGAATGTGATATGATAAAAAGGCATTCACAAGATAATTTAATACTATAACAGTCCGTGACCCAATAGTCATCAATGCACCGTTTTTCTTCACTAAATTAAATAACACCATTCACTAAATTAAATAACACCATTACCGGTATTGGATATAAATATTTACAGCCGTCAAAAAAGGATATAAATATTTACAAAACAACTAAATAAAAATAACTAGTAGTTTGATTTATACTCTATAAAAAGTAAATAGAATAATATTTTAAACAATTTTATACTGTTATTTTAACTAAACGATTTCGAGTATAATTTTGATTAGTTCAGTTATTCATTTTAGATAAATTGTATTGCAACAATTTTTCAAACTGAACTACAATAATTTATTTTTATTTTTTTTTTTTTTTTTTTTTTTTTTTTTTTTTTTTTTTTTTTTTTTTTTTTTTTTTTTTTTTTTTAAAGGGTATGCTATTGAGTGGAGTCGAACTCCAGATGAGTAAGCTACAGAGGTGGACCTCAACCAACTGAGCCACTTGTGCTTCTCAATTTATTTTTATTTTAGTTAGGCTACAAACTAATTTAATTATTTTTGTATAGTTGTGGAAGTCTATTTGATTTAGTGGTTGGCCAACGAGTTAACTACTGCTTATATATCAAGGAACGTGATGTTCGATTTTCAGAAAATGCCATTTCCTGCAACTTGTTAAGATGTAGTATTTATTTCGTAAGAATTAACATATGTAAACAATTTTTTCAAATAATACTACAACTTTTTTTATTTCCAAAAAAAAAGAAAGAATAAAGACTAATTGGAAGAAAAAAACTAAAAGATATTGATAACGCTAGTTAGTAATAATACATTTATTCATTAAAGATATCTATTTAATTAGTATTTATGAGAATTAATGTGAGCATTTTTCTTAAAGAGACTTAACTAATGTGAGTATGAGCTTTACAAAACTTATTTCTCAAATAATATTATAAAAAATTAAAACCTAATCCAGTGAAAAAATCCTCATATTTCAAAAGAATTTTTTTTAATGCTAATAGCAACTAAGTGGAGTATGTTAAATATATGTTATATATATATATATATTTAATTGATACCAAAATTTCGTGAACAGTGCATATAATCATAGGTTGAATCGGTAAGTATAACTATGCCACTGATAAAAAAAATGGCTAGATTATAAATTTCAATCCTGAATAAAAAATTATTTGTTAAAAACTTAAGAATAAATATAAAATCTCAGTTTATTCCATTATTTTGAACTACACACATGAAAGTAGATCACAATTCACAGTTCTATCATTCATCTAATTGTCAACAAGCAAGCCACGCAGTAAAATAAAATCCAACTAAAAAATCATAAAGAGAATTATAAAAAAAAAACAAAGCAGGAAACATATTTAGTGTTTTGTCCGAGGAAAATTCAGAATCTTTTGACCCGAAGTTTTTCCTCGGCCATGACCTAACATTTATTGAGAAAATACATCTCCCCCAAACCAGGTTCGAACTAGGGTGGAGAGCGCAAACATATTTTAGCTACCAACACTTGGTAGAAGTTTTTCCTTCTTCTTAGAACAAATCTTGACAGTTGTTATCATTATTTCTACCCTCTAAAGACACATCAATCAGATCTTCTTGATCGTCATTACACTGAGCCAAGCCTTGATGATCATCAAACAACCATTGCTCGATCATAGACAAGGAGCCATGATCATCAGTATTAGCATTAGTAGTTGCTTCCATGTCAACGTTTGGTTTGGGTGCACCTTTGAATATACTTGTCTCCGTCATCAAATTCAACCTCTCATCACCTGATCCAGATTCTGAGTTCGATGAGAACAAAGAGTGATGATCAAGAACTCCTCCTTCACCGGGGCTTGAGCTCCGGTTGTTGGAGAGTGATGAAGTGTTAGGTATCGAAGAAGATGAGCTTGTCCAGTTCTGTAGTAACTTAGATATGTTATCCGTGCTCGAGGCATAAGAATTTGTGGCAGACTGATGAGTTTTTGATGACTCGGGCTCGGGAGGGATCGATGAAGAAGATGGTTGGTCAAGTGATAAGGCATGGAATAAGGCTTGTTTGGCCATGTTGATGTCTGTTTGAAGCTTTTTCTCCCATTGACCTTTGTTGACGACCCTTTTGTTGGTGGTGGTGTTGTTGTTGTTGGTACAGCTTTTGTTGTGGCTATTACAAGAGGACATCTCTGTCGTATCGGTGTTATCTTCGTTGGTGTTACCGTTTTGAAGCTTCATCTCGAGTTTCTTTTTTAGATGAGTGTTCCAATAGTTCTTGATATCATTGTCGGTCCTCTGAGGTAGATATGATGCTATCGCTGCCCATCTGATATTCAAAAGACGATATCCTATTAAATTCAAGAAAATCTAGAAACAGAACACTAATCGATAAATGAACGTTTAGAATACGTGAGATCGAACAAACAAAGATATTAGAAGATACATATATATAAAAATATACATATTATTGTTTTATGAGTTCTCAACTAGAAATCAGTTATAATTATTGCAAGTCTCATTTCATTTTTGACATAAAGTTTTTAACATCCATCAAATTAGTTTACAACTTAATTTTTTTTTGTCAACTTATATATAAAGATATTTTCAAAAAAAAAACTTATATATAAAGATCAAGAATAATTAATTATTAAGTTTCATTAAATTTATAACTGATTAAAAGTGACTGAATTAACCCATATATATAATTTATATCACCCTAGAATTCTTATATCCTTTTCATTTTTGATATGAGAACTTTTAACATCCATGCATAGTTTACAACTTGTATATAAAGATCAAGAATAATTAATAATTAAGTTTCATGAAATTTATAACTGATTAAAAGTGACTGGATTAACCCACATATATTTTTAGAATACCCTAGAATTCATATTCCTTTCAGTTTCGATATGAGAACTTTTAACATCCGTGAACTTATTTTTTTTAAGAGAATAATATGAATATTTTCAAATACCTATTCCCCAAAAGAGCTTGGAGGTGGATGATCGTTTTCTCCTCAGGTTGAGTGAAATTTCCTCGTTTAATTCCGGGACGAAGGTAATTAGTCCACCTAAGTCTACAACTCTTGCTACACCTTAGCAAACCTGAAAACATATATACATGTATCATATATATTTTACATATGTATAAGCTAATAAGGATGGGATATATATAAGGAAAAAGAAATGAAGATCAAACCGGTGTTTGCAGGAACAGATCTCCAGTTTCCAGGGCCATGTTGTTGGATATAAGAGACCAAGATTATATCTTCTTCAGGAGTCCACGGTCCTTTCTTCACCTCCATCTTCTCGCAACAAGGTGGTCTAACCATATCGACACGCACAGGCTCTTGATCGTCTCCTCTGTCGTTTCTCTTCTTCTTTCTCTTCTTCTTTCTATCTCTTATATATACGTAGGTAGAGTGTGAATGTGTGTGCGTGACTAGTAAGACTCCAAGATTGGATTTTTGCAAAGAGGGTCTTCTTATAAAAATGTATTTTTGGACTTGAAAGAGTCTTCCTATTATTTTATTTTTTGAATCTTTCTATTTTGATCTTTTTGTTGTTGTTGTTGTGTTGTTGTTGTTTGCTTGCTGATTTTATGGGAGGTCTCATTAAGGAGTTTGGATATTGATGAAGAGAGAGACAAGCGTCTAGGTTAGAATAATTTATTTTTGTCTTTATAATATCAATGCATGAAGGGATTCTAGACTGAATAACCAAAATAACCAGATAAATTAAAGAAATGACCCAAAAAGTTAGAATATTTGTGAAATATATGCAATATTAATCCTCAACCTCACATGCAGTAAGGAAGAGTTGGTGGTGGACATACATTTCTGTAAAAATGGATATGTACGTAATGTTACAATAAGAATAAAAATTCTATAGAGAACACATTAATATAAAACGTAATCTAGTTCTATTCAATATATTTTGATGCTAAATAGAATACATGTTGTTCTATATAAAATGGAAGCTCATTAATCACACATACGTACGCTTTTTTTTTGTGTGGTAAAACACACATACCTACATTGATCCACTTATCCAATTTTCAAAAACTTTGATCGATTCACTTGTACTATGTTAAATGGAATCACCCGATCAGAAACTGATTTTAGGTATTCTCGTAGCAGGATCTGAGATAAGAGGTCCTATTCAAACTAAAAATATAAAAAATCATAATTTTCGTAATATAAAAAATAGCATCAAGAAAAATAATCGTAACATAATTTATATCTGTTACAAAAAAACATAACTTATATCTTTAAAAGGTACAGTAGTATTTAGAAAAGTAACAACAATTCTAAAGATTTTCAAATTAACACTTTTTGCTTTCTGAAATTGAAATGAAAGTATTTTTGTATAAACTCTTATTTTGTTTATGAGAAGGAGAATCGATTCTCCTGTGAGAACTCCAACAAAAAAATATGGGATATTTACTTCATATTTGCCATTTTATGATTGGTTTTATTTCTTTTTAAAGTTATAATTTATATAGATAATTAAAATCATTTAAAATATGATTATTTTAATTAGTAAAATATGTTTCTAACGCATGAAACATATTTCAATTATATTTATTCTAAATATTGGTGTAGTAGTATTATATAAAAACAGATATAGCTTACCATTTCAATTATATGTAAGAAGTCTATATATAAATCGGTAGATGCTGGACCGTAAGTTTGTAGTATTTTATACATGGAGGTACTACTAAAATTATGTACCCTAATTAATATAATAGGTAAGTTGTGTATTAGCTGGTTGTTTAATTACCTCGGTGTTGATTTTCAACTCGGTCTATCCTAAGATAGCAAGAGTTTTAGGTTTATTCTCAAGGGATTCTAAAAGAAGATTAATGAAAGAGATGGGAATTGATAGAATTAGGGTTTTTGCTTTAGGTTTCTGAGATGGAATAAAGCGGCGAAGGGATGTTTAGATCGGCGGAGAGAGAACTAGGTCAAATTGGTGTTGATAGATCTCTTAGGCCAAAATAATATGAAAAGCGTGTCCTTTATTGAATAGCGAAGCCCCCTTTTTATAAGGTTACAAAGTCGGTTAAATGATAATAGAAATTAAGATAAATATGAATATTTCCTAATATCTATATTCTGATTTACAGAATATTTCCGTACCTCGGCGCCGCTATGCATTGTGCTGCCTTATTTGTGATATACTCCTCATAACCCTAAATGTAAGCCGATTTGAACCGGGTCGGGTTTAACTTAGTTTTACCGACTTGGGCTCTAAACCGTCTTTCCATTCTGGGCCGACCTAAATTCCTGAATAGGCCTTCTTAGGAAAGTGCTAAGCTTGACTCCAACAATAAGCCCCCCCCCCCCAGTATGACGACTTGTCTAAGTCGGCGATGCGAGGAACTTTGCTTGGTTTGAGAAGTGATTTAGGTGGGCCTAGACTTGATCATGATGGGCCTTTTTTTGAGCCATAATCAGATTATTATCGATTGGGCCTTATCTAGTGAACTGAATCGATTTGATCCGGTTTATAGATGCGGGAATCGATGCGTCATCTAGGATGTTATGACTGCTGTAGTAGGTGCGAGAATCGAGGCGTCACTTAGGCAATTATGATTGTAGCGATAGCTACGGGAATCGAAGCGTCTCAGCTTCTTGAACACAACATCCTTATCCTCTCTATAAATACCTCCACTCCATTTCTCATTTCCTCATTTCTGCGCGAGCGAATGTGAAGAAAAAGGTAATTATTTGCTCTCTGCCGGTTTTGTTTTCCGATTTTTCCTCCTCCGTTGCTCAGTCGTAGATCCTTAGGATTTTAGATTTGGGTCCTCCTTTAGTTGTTGTGTTCTTCGTATGTTCATCAATAGCTATGTCTTTGATCCGCTGTTCAACGAATAAAGACAAGGAGGTTGTTTCTGTGTCGTCTAGTGAGGATTATCCAAAGCGGCGTGTCGTCTCGTCTGGATCGTCTTCTGCGAGCACATCTTCTGACTTGAGGCGGCACCCTTGCTATAACGCTCTTAAGGATTCGGAGTATCGTCGCGAGATATCTCAGCTGGCGGACACGGCGACTAGTTCAGGTCGAAATGAATTCATGATTCCCCAACTCCGAGATTCTGACGCTAATGAATCAGAGGATGAAGCAGGCGTCGAGAAGAATGATTCTGGTGAAGATTCGATTCCTTCTGCCGAGTTCCCGATTACTCTATCAATGGGATTTGCGAACGTGTTCCAAACTCTTTCCGATGAAGAATCAGTCAGCTCGACGCTTTCGGGTTGTGGCGCCGATCCGAGAATCAACTTCATCATACCCGGGCCGATGGATCGTCCTTGGACTCCTCCTCCCGGCTTTGTTTGTCTTTACGAGTCTTATTTCCTTAACGCCGACACGTCAGGAGTCGACTTTGGCTCCCTCTACCGGATCTACTCGTATCCTACTGCTCTCGACGCGAGCTTGCTATCTCACAGATGTCGGCGACTGCTGTTCGCCAAATGGTGTGTCTCTCGTTCTTGGGGCCGAGTGCGACATTCCTATCAGTGTCAGAATTTTCGAAGAGATGACTTCCATAAGTCATATGAAGAATACCAATCCTGGGTGTTACACCGTTAGGATGAGGGCGGATCAAGGTGTCGTAACGAACGCACCGAGTAAAGTGCGTGTTTGGCAGAGATACTATTTTTACGCCGAGATAACGCCTCTGGTCATTCCCGACGGCCATAGTCCTCCTAGATCGTCATGGAATACTAACTTCGGTAGATATTATTCCGTCCTTGAATTTTTCATTTCTCGGTCATTTACTTAATTGCTTTTCTTCTTTGCAGTGCACCATCCATTCTACAAACCGTATCCAGACGACTTCTTTGCCATTGTCGAGAAGATTAAGTGTCTCAGTCTTCGTAAGTGGGGTGATATTACTCGGACACGGATCAACAAATCTCGCCCGAAGATTGCTAAAGGTACTCTTTTTGTCTTGGCGTTTTGCGGCTTTATATCTCTAATTTTTTATTCTTCTTTCAGTCGAGTGGGATACTCAAGAGAAGGTCGACCCGGCAGATCTGAAGAAACCTAGGATAGGAAAGTTGAAGAAGATAACAGTCGATTACTCGAAGAAGCTTGCCTCGGCTCCTTCCTCGGCCGAGAAGCCCAAGGAAGCTACCCTCAATCGTCTTTCCACACAAGGCGGTGGTGAGCCGTCATCTGTTTCGGTTGCGAAATCTCCTGCCAAGGAGATAGTGGCGGCGAAAACTGCATCGGTGGCTCCTTCCACGATGGCTCCCCCGAAAGCCCCTTCTACCAAGGTTTCCTCGAAGACTCAATCGAAGAAGAGGCCGGCTCCTGATGTGCCGGGGTTGGAGGGCCCGTGCAAAAAGTTTAAGTACGTGGACGCATGGACTCGGCTGTCCTGGGAGAGAGGCGATGTGATTGATGCCGGTTCGGGCAAGAAGAAGCCATTTCTTTCTCGTAGAGAGATTGTGACGACTCGCTCTTGTAGCTCTCAGAAAGATGCGGACATTGAAACTCGGCCATCCATCCCCAACTTCGTCTATCATTATGAGAGCGAGGTCCCTTTCGTTTAAAACACTCAGGCTTGTTTTGATCTGCTTACCTGCCTGAGAGGAAGTGACGCCGACTGGCCTGCCCAGGAGAAGCTCCCCCATTCTGAAGCGATCCTTAACCTGAAAAGGGCCGAAGCCGAGGTATATTCTCCTCTTTTCTTTTGGTTTTGGTCAGTAGTTTCCGTTTTTGATCAAAAATGTTTTCCTTAGTTGATTGCGGCGTCAAACCGGGTTACCCTTGAGAGTGCTTGGGATGCCCATTCATTGATTGAGGCATTCAAGAAGAGAGAGATTCAGCTCGAAAAATCGAAGGATGAGAATCGCCAACTCTCGGAGAAAGCCGATGAGAAGGCAAAGGCTGATCGTGAGATGTACGAATCGGAGGCGCTGCGTCACAAGAAACTCTGTGAAGATAATGTCTTCAAAGAGAAGGGCCGGGTTGAGGCTGAGATGAGAGTACGAGTCCAATCTCGTTTTGATCTGTTTCGTCGGTTCGTCAATGATCAGGAATCGGCGGTCAAGAAACAGGTGGAACTAGGTACGATTTCTGGCCTAAAAGAATGTCTGCTTCAGCTGAAGGAGGATGGAGTGCCGATCCCTCAACCAGTATTGGACCAAGTCACGGCGGACGAGGCTCGGGTCGATGGTGAATTCGACGCTATGGATGTCCTTACAAAAGAGGACTTAAGGTTCGAGATTTCGCCATCTCAGCCTCCATTACTTGTCTCGACACGCCGAGATTCTCCAACCTCGGTTCCGCAAAATATCGATTAGTTCGGTACCAACCTCGGGCTGGTCCTTCCTGAAGATCCTCCTGCTTTATTGGTTCAGGAGACAAGAAGTCAGATGGATGTACCCCTGGATGCTCAGGATCGCTGTGCTTCAAGTGATGGGGTCGAGAAGACTGTCGAGGAGGTCGAGAAGGCCGCTGAATAGACTGTCCTGAGGACTGTTTAAGTTTCTCTCCTCTCTCTTTTGTCGTTGTTTGTTTTTTAAAAAAAAACTTATGCTGTAAACTTCTCCTTGATGAAGGAGGTACTTTTAAATTTTATTTTAATCTTTTGATTATGACTAGTCGGGATGTAATAAATCTCTTTGATGAGATTGAATTATCGACTAGGACTTTTATCGGAATGTTTCAGATTACCTAACTCGCTTGTGAATTAGATATGAACATCGACTAGGTCTAAACCTGATCACACAAATCTTAATCGGAATGTTTCAGTTTTTTCTTGACTCGGCTTAAGTTAAGTTCGAACATTTATTAGAATGTGAGTTGGTCACGACTATGATTGTGAGGCTTATGTGTGCTCGGCTTGGTTGTTCAAAGGACAGACGAACGTGCGAGGCTTAGTGCTCGACTTATTTGTTATCGTCCATCTCAGAGAACGTACGGGTACAAGCTCGATTTTTTTAATGCGAGAGGGATCTCGGCTTTTCTCTACCGCGATGTGCATATCGCGTGTAAATAAGACCACACTCCTGGCCAGGGAGCGTGATGCGATCAGTGCGAGTCTTATTTGTATGCTCGGCTTTCAATCAAAGCGGTGTGTCGTTTGATCTTGCGAGCTTAGAATCTCGGCTTAGTCTAGAGACTCATTATAGCTCGGTGTATTAACTCGGTAAGAGTCTGGACGGAGCGAAAGATGATAGCTCGGCGTTCTGACTCGGTAATAGTTTAGATGGAGCGAAAGGTGGTAGCTCGGCGTTCTAACTCGGTAAGAGTTTAGACGGAGCGAAAGGTGGTAGCTCGTCGTTCTAACTCGGTAAGAGTTTAGATGGAGCGAAAGGTGGTAGCTCGGCGTTCTAACTCGGTAAGAGTTTAGACGGAGCGAAAGATGGTAGCTCGGCGTTCTAACTCGGTAAGAGTTTAGACGAAGCGAAAGATGTAAGTCGCTGTATGCCTGAAAAATAGAAATTTTATTAATTTTTGTGACTGTGCCGATGAAGGCTGCCTACGTATCTTCCGAAGAAGAATCAAGTCACTCGTAGTTCATAGTACAAGTTTTTTTTAATTATTATTATTTTTAGTCGTCACCCTAGAAGCATTCTTTCAGACTTGCTGAATTCCACGAGCGCGGCAAGGCTTTTCCTTTCATTGATTCGAGTTCGTAAATGCCTGGTTTGACGACTTTCGTTATCTTGTAGGGTCCTTCCCATTTTAGGCCGAGTTTACCAGCTCTCCATTCTTTAGTATTTTCGTAAACCTTGCGCAGTACGTAATCGCCGACTTGAAAATGTCGTTCCTTGACCCTTTGGTTGTAGTATCGAGCCGCGAGTTGCTGATAATTCTTAATGCGAAACAATGCTCGGTCTCGTTCTCCCTCTATCGTATCGAGGGCTTGAATCAGCATCTTTTCATTAACCTCGTTGTGTTGAGGCATGAGAGATCGGCGCAGAGTGTAGACGTTTGCCTCTGCCGGGACCATTGCCTCCACGCCAAAGGCTAGGGAGAACGGGGTGGCCTCTGTTGCACGGCGGGGAGTCGTCCTGTGTGACCAGAGAACTCCGTCTAACTCGTCGTCCCAGATTCCTTTCTTGCTTTCAAGATGATAGGTGTCAAGTTTTATCCTATATCCAACTGCAAGTGCACAGTTCAGTAGTCGTAGTATATAGGTATCGAATCCACAGGGACTCCGGTATCCAATAGCTCAAGAACAGGAAATTAAACTAGAAAGAAAGCAAGGTAATTGAATGAAAAGTAATGCGAGAAAGTAAACAGAAATCAGAGATTGTTGGTTTTGAAAAAAAAGCAAGTTATTAAAAGCGCTAAGTCTAGGGCGTTCTCAGGAAATCAGACAAGCAGACAATTTATTCAGTAAGGATCTAATTAAGCACAGTTCTAGAACTCAAAACACAGATATAGAATTAACCAAATTTCTTTGCGATAATTCTCTAAGTCTTAGTGCAGCAAACCAAACTTTCGTTTGCGAGAACTAACAGATTAAACTAGCATTAATTCCAAGTTTGATATGTTCACAATTATCCTAAACCAAACTTTCGTTTGCGAGAAGTTTAATTGCTCAACCTAATTAGTTCAGATTCCTAAACCCCACTTTCGTGACGTATTTAGCAACCTAAGATCTAGATTCTAATTGATCAGGTTAGAACTAGCTTTAAGCACAATTAGATTGAAGAACAGATATAGTTATGAATCCTTAACTGAAATAAACAAGTCTAGCAAGTCATGAAATCCTATGTGAGAAACCCTAAACCTAACAAGGAATCTACTCAGACATAGATAATGAAAACATAATCATATGATGAATAAATTGCATAGAAGATAAAGAATAAAAGAGGTTCGAAATCTTCTCCAAATACAGATGAAGTAAAAGGTTCAGATCAGCCCCAAAAGCTCTAAAAATCCTCTGCTCTTAATTATGAAAGCGTAAGTAAATAAAACACCAAAAACTTAATTATATAGGTCTAATCTCGGCCAGGGGCTTCTTTGTAAATATCAGGAACTTCTGGATCAGAGTGCAATATCTTGACTCTTCATAAACCGCCGAGTTTCGGCCCATCTCGCTGGTGCAACGATCGATGCTAGAGTGCAACGATCGACGCATTTCTCTGTTTCGGACAGTGAACTCTATCTCTCGGCCAAACACTCCAAAAATCTCCAAAAAGTGCCATAATCACCAAATATGCTCCAAACCTGATTATACCTGTAAAATACTCTAAAAGAACACAAAAAGACACTAAAACACACTTATATCATGGTCTAAAACTAGTAAAAACCATGATATATCAACTCCCCCACACTTAGCCTTTGCTTGCCCTCAAGCAAAACAGAGAACTAAAGTTTGGTGAAGAGGTTTGAAAACTCTTCAGAAACTCATTTCATCCTAGAAGCTACAATACTCAGATTCCCCTTAGTAAACCACTGAAAGAATCAATCACAGGATATCAAGATCAACATGTACTTCCCCCACACTTAGCAACTGTCCTAGGTAAACTCCACAATCACATTCAAGCATTCGAATTCTCCCTACTGACTTCTGCAAGTATTTAAGTGCGGTCTCACCTAAGGAGTATCGATCAAAGGGCACATGGATTCTTACCTTATCAGCTCTAGACCACCATACTATCTTTCTCTAGTCCCTTTATTCTCTTTTCCCTTCTTTAACAACTGATTTTTCCCACATTGGGTATCATTTTATTTTTTTTATCAGTGTTCTTCCCGTTATGGGGTGTACTTTGGACACATTCCATGGATCGCACAAGAGATAATAGGGGTCTCTACAACTCCTGTGACCACTTCGGAGTTACTAACTCATCCTCAGTTTATTATCTTTTTTTTTTTTTACTTTATAGAAGGGGAGAAGGGAACTAAATAGGATAGGTTGACAGGCTGTGTCAGAACTAACAGGGAATCCGACACAGAGTATACCAAGACCTTAGGTGAGAAATCTAAGTCAGTATTAAATTGAAGTCAGTAAAAGGATCCTCTGATACCTGAAGTGATGTGGGTGTTCCCAGTAGGTTGATCTGTGTCTGGGTTTTCTAATGGTCAAAGATAGATCCTGCAACTTCATCCCAATGGTTACTTAAGTTCCTGCAAGTCTTGTAAATCTTCTCCGAAAATCATAGTTTCTTACTTAAACAATTTTGACTCAATAAAACAAAATTTTTTGAAAAATGGACTGACTCTTAAGAAAACAGAAAGATAGACGTCAGTAGCACCTCCCCCACACTTAAGACACACTGTCCCCAGTAGTGTCAAGCGAAGGATCGGTAAAAAGAAAATAAAAATTGTTAAAGTTCTGTTGAGTTCTGTCGGGTTTACCTCTGTCGCTCAAGCATCGATCGTTGCACTAAGTGCATCGACCGTTACTTGGCGATTTCGTGTATGGTCGATCGTTGCTCAGAACTGCAACGATCGCTGCAATGCGATTCCGATCGTGTTGTGACGATCGACACAGAAGTGCGTCGATCGACGCACTGCGAATCTGTCCGAGACCTGCAAACATAAACTCACCAGAAACAAGAACAAACGTAAAATCCTAACAAAAACACCAAAAATTAAGTAGAAAAACACCAGTACCTAATGGTGGGTTGCCTCCCACCCAGCGCTTGTTTAAGGTCAATAGCTTGACCGGACGAACAAGATTTTCAGGCAGCAGGAGATCCTGACAGAGACTTTTTCGGTCTCTGTCCAAGTCTCCTCATCCAAGGTGGCGAGTAGGTTGTTGCAGAATGCTCATGTCCAAGAAAAGATGGAGTAAAATGTGCTCCAGGATCTAAAATCACAGTGTCATCGGACTGCTCATCGTCTGCATTCCTTATGGTGAATGTCTGCCCATCTATCAGTGGTCTTCGCAGCTTATCCATCTCACAACGCAGTGGCTCATCTCCCAGATGGAGGTCTATCAGGCTGTTCCTAACATCAATTACCACTCCTTCTGTAGCCAAAAATGGTCTTCCAAGCAGCAATGCTTCATCCGGATCACAGTCATATTTCAGCACTAGGAAGTCTGTTGGAACTAAATAGTTTCCAACTCTCACCGGTATGTCTATCAGGAGTCCTTCAGGAACTCGTATGGACTGATCAGCTAGGACAAGAGAGGTCCTAGTAGGAGTAAAATCTAGCATACCCAGCTTCTCTGCTACAGAGTATTGCATCAAACTTCCAGCAGCTTCTAAGTCACACAGAGAACGCCTGAAACTATCCTCAAAGATTGAACAATCAAGCACAAAGACTCCAGGATCAGGCAGCTTCTTCGGGATCTTGGTTAACAGAACATCACCAATATGCTGAGGAACTATAACCACCCAGTCTCTCAGCTCTTCATCTAGAGGTAGCATCTTGTTCAAATACCTCTGCACACATGGATGATAAGGTGGATCATCAGAAGTTGGAATTTCTTCCAATTCTTCACCAATTTCCTCTAGCTTCTTAAGCTCTTCAATTTCCTGCCTAATCACTTCAGACACTGAGGAGTGTTGTCTAACAATCTGCGCATAAATCTCCTGTTGAGAGATCTCAGAGACTCCAAAGAATAGGCTATCAAGCTCCAAGTCTGCATCAATACCATCATCACTCAGCGAATCTGTCTGTTCACGATGTGCATCGATCGACACTAAGTGTGTGTCGATCGTTGCAATGCTGCAATTTCCACACGAGAGTTTTTCACCAAAATCCGGGATTTCTCCTTCCTTCACCAATTCAGCTGTACTTAGCTCAAATTTTTCACCTAGGTGAGATCCATCATTAACGTACACAGACCAGGCCTTAATATGAGTGTCTGCTACCCCTTTTCCCTTTATTGAGCTGGAAATCTGGTTCACCTGAGTATCCAACTGCTTCATGTGAGTGTTCAGGGACTCAAACTTCCCATTAAGGTCTTCATACACCGCATCTAACTTCTTGTTGCAGTCCACAGAAATCTTGGTCTGACTCTCCATTAGTTGTTCCATCATAGCTTCCATTCTACTCTCATGAGCTGTAGGTGCAGGAGGAGTCTGATAAGATGAAGATCCATAAGTTCTCTGAGTACCTTGTCCAAAGGTCTTCTGAAAACCACCAGTCTGTCCAGAATTAGATGAGTTGCTGTTGAAAGCACTTTTCTGTCCTCCATTGAAAAATCTGTTTCCTTGTTGATTACCAAATCTATTACCTTGGAATCCAGATCCTCCTATGTAATTCACATCTTCCTGTTGAGTGTCCTCCTCAGTTTGAATTACCTCTACATCTTGGGCAAAGTGGACAGCTTTCTTACCTGCTAGGAGATTGCAAACTGTATCCAGCCTAGATCTAATATCAGCTATATCAGAACTCTCTACACTTCCACCAGATTTCTTCCTCCTCTCATCCATAGTCTTGCAGCTGTTGCTGCCTATTAGGTTTTCAATCAACTGCTTAGCTTGTGTAGGAGTCCGGGTGTTGAAGTTAGCATTACTGGAATTGTCCAGTGCAGATTGATATGGAAGATCTATGCCTCTGAAGAAAATACCAATCAACTGAACCTCAGTGAATCCATGGTGTGGGCAGTCACGCTGATACTGCTTAAATCTCATCCAGGCAGTCTTTAAAGGCTCCACAACTCTTTGGGAAAAGGTGAGTATGTCTTGTCTGGACTGGTCTGAGCGCGCATCATCATAGAAGTGACGCAAGAACTCACTCTTTAAAGCTGCCCAAGTAGTGTACTGAGCAGGTGCTAGCTGCTTTAGCCATGCACTAGCGTCTCCAGCAAGACTGTGCGGAAAGAGCTTAAGGAACAGATAGTCCGGGAAGACTCCATCATACTTCATGCCAGTGACTACGTCCTCAAATGAATCAATGTGATCCATAGGCTGCTCCGTTGGGTAACCATGAAATGCATTTTGTCTCATCAGCGAGTAGTAGATGGTTTTGATCTTAAAATCATTCCTCTCGAAAGCAGGAAGTACTAAAGCTGACCGGTTTCTATGAAACTCATCCGGTCTGTTGTAGTCAGCTAAAGTCCTCTCACGTACAACCATCTCTCTACCTTGGGCCTGTCCTTGACCCTGGTTCTGCTCCTGTTGCTGTTGCTCAGGAGGATCAGGGATGACATTCCCTTCAGCATCAACCCTTTGCCAAGCAACATTGTATGGGTTGTTATCTCGGTCCCTCAGGGTACCTTCAGCATCACGTACCAGAATCAAACGCTCTCGTACCATCCTTTCTCTTCTTTCTCTTCTGTTAGCTCTCTCTAAACGTCCAAGTTCTTCAAGATCGAGATTAACTAAGTCCAAGTTCGGATTACTTCTAGTTTTCTGCGTCTGCATAAACTGTCTGTAATCGTCCGGCAACGATCGATGCTATCAGTGCAACGATCGTTTCAATCTCTGAATCGCCTAGTGACGATCGATGCTAGAGTGCAACGATCGACGCAATGCGATATTGGTACCTGCGACAGAGAGAAAAACAGAGAAAAATCAGTAACTAAAAAAAAACAAAAATAAAAACGAAAAGAAAACGAAAAATCCAAGTAAAACACTAGGTTCTAAGCTATCGAAGACTCAAAGACTCCCCGGAAACGGCCCCAAAAACTTGATAGGTGTCAGGTTTTATCCTATATCTAACTGCAAGTGCACAGTTCAGTAGTCGTAGTATATAGGTATCGAATCCACAGGGACTCCGGTATCCAATAGCTCAAGAACAGGAAATTAAACTAGAAAGAAAGCAAGGTGATTGAATGAAAAGCAATGCGAGAAAGTAAACAGAAAGCAGAGATTGTTGGTTTTGAAAGCAAGTTATTAAAAGCGCTAAGTCTAGGGCGTTCTCAGGAAATCAGACAAGCAGACAGTTTATTCAGTAAGGATCTAATTAAGCACAGTTCTAGAACTCAAAACACAGATATAGAATTAACCAAATTCCTTTGCGATAATTCTCTAAGTCTAAGTGCAGTAAACCAAACTTTCGTTTGCGAGAACTAACAGATTAAACTAGCATTAATTCCAAGTTTGATATGTTCACAATTATCCTAAACCAAACTTTCGTTTGCGAGAAGTTTAATTGCTCAACCTAATTAGTTCAGATTCCTAAACCCCACTTCCGTGACGTATTTAGCAACCTAAGATCTAGATTCTAATTGATCAGGTTAGAACTAGCTTTAAGCACAATTAGATTGAAGAACAGATATAGTTATGAATCCTTAACTGAAATAAACAAGTCTAGCAAGTCATGAAATCCTATGTGAGAAACCCTAAACCTAACAAGGAATCTACTCAGACATAGATAATGAAAACATAATCATATGGTGAATATATTGCATAGAAGATAAAGAATAAAAGAGGTTCGAAATCTTCTCCAAATACAGATGAAGTAAAAGGTTCAGATCAGCCCCAAAAGCTCTAAAAATCCTCTACTCTTAATTATGAAAGCGTAAGTAAATAAAACACCAAAAACTTAATTATATAGGTCTAATCTCGGCCATGGGCTTCTTTGTAAATATCAGGAACTTCTGGATCAGAGTGCAATATCTTGAATCTTCATAAACCGCCGAGTTTCGGCCCATCTCGCAGGTGCAACGATCGATGCTAGAGTGCAACGATCGACGCATTTCTCTGTTTCGGACAGTGAACTCTATCTCTCGGCCAAACACTCCAAAAATCTCCAAAAGTGCCATAATCACCAAATATGCTCCAAACCTGATTATACCTGTAAAAGACTCTAAAAGAACACAAAAAGACACTAAAACACACTTATATCATGGTCTAAAACTAGTAAAAACCATGATATATCACAAGACGCTTTTTGATGTCGTCTATGATGGTTTTATTTGTGGCTTCAGCCTGACCGTTTCCCTGGGGATATCTTGGTGTGGACTTTCTAAGCCGTATGTCCCATATTTTGCAGAATCCTTCGAACGTGTTGGACGTGAATTGTGACCCATTATCGGTAACGATCTCATAAGGCATGCCATACCGACATATGATATACTTCCAGACGAACTTCTGAACTTGGACGTCTCGGATTGACACATAGGCTTTAGCTTCGACCCACTTCGTGAAGTAGTCGGTCATAATCAGTAGGAAACGCCTTTGGTTAGAGAGTGGTAACGGTCCGACGATATCCATTGCCCATTTCATAAATGGATAAGCCACAGTGGACATAGTAAGTAATTCCATGGGTCGGTGTATGAATGGTGCGTGGCGTTGGAATTTCTCGCACTTGTTGGAGTAGATCTCGCAATCTGCTATCATAGTGGGCCAGTAGTGACCATTTAGTTTGATTTTGAGGGCTAGAGAGCGGTCTCCAGCGTGATTTCCCCAATCTCTTGAATGTGTCTCTTCAAGAACTCGGCGTATTTCGTCTCTGTGTATGCACCTGAGAAGGATTTTATTGGCCGAGTATTTGTAGAGGATACCGTTGTGTATAGTATATCGCGCACTTTTGACTTTAAGTCGTCGCGCCGCCCATTTGTCCTCTGGGAGCTTTCCTTCCGTTAGATACATCCTTATTTCTTCTCGCCAATCCTCATTGTCGTCTGTCAACAGTGCAATGAGGTCGGTGCTTTTTGCAAGACTCTCAGGAATCATGTCATCTTCCCCGCTCTGCTGGGCTGTGAGGACGGCCATATCAGCTTCTTCGTGATTGTTTTCGGGGGGTGGGATGCTCGGCTCGTGAATCGTTTCCACAGGGATTCGCCGACAAAGGTCGGGATTTGATGCCCGAGATGCGAGCGCATCTGCTGGGGCGTTCTCCTCCCTCGGTATCTGGACAATGTCAAAGGATTTGAAGGAACTGGTAAGCTCCACTACCGCCTTTCGATAGGATTCCATTCGCTCGTTTTTGGTCTCGTAATCTCCGTTGATCTGATTCGTAACAAGCATGGAATCGCAATGGGCCAAGAGATGTTGCACTCAAATCTCTCTAGCTAGCCTGAGGCCTGCTAACAGAGCCTCGTACTCGGCTGTGTTGTTAGATGCCGTGAATCCTAACTTAAATGATTGCTCCAATACTTCTCCGGTTGGTGATACGAGACGCACTCCTACCCCGGCTCCTTTCTTAGACGAGGCGCCATCGACGAAAAGTATCTAGTTTATGTCTTCTACCTGAGTATCGACATCCAATTCAGGTGATAGCTCTACAATAAAGTCGGCTATTACCTGTGATTTGGCGGTTGTTCTATTCCTGTATTCGATGTCGTACTCGCTAAGTTCCACCGCCCATTTTGCCAGGCGGCCAGATTGTCCTGGGATGTGCAAGATTGTCCGAACAGGTTGGCTACTCAACACGGCAATCGTGTGTGATTGAAAGTAAGGCCGTAACTTCCGCGCTGTGATAACAACTGCGAGAGCCAATTTTTCCATTGCGGGGTATCTGGTCTCGGCTCCATTCATTGTTTTGCTCACGTAAAAGATTGTTTTTTGCTCCCCTCGGTCCTCTCGAAACAGTACACCGCTGACTGCAGTCGTTGAGACCGCGATGTACAGAAATAGTGTTTCACCGTTCTCGGGCTTCGATAATATTGGTGGGTTTGACAAGTAGTCTTTGAGCTGAATGAATGCCTCCTGACACTTGTCGTCCCATATGAATATTTTATTTCCCCGGAGGAGCTCGTAAAAGGGCAAACATTTATCTGTCGAGCGAGATATGAATCTGTTCAGGGCGGCTATGCGACTAGTTAGACGTTATACCTCTCGTGTATTTCTAGGAGATGGTAAGTCGATTAATTATTGCCGAGATCTGCTTTGGAATAGCTTCTATTCCTCTCTGGGTAACTACGTATCCGAAGAATTCCCCTGATGTTACTCCGAACGTACATTTAGTCGGGTTAAGCTTCATTCCGTATCGGTTGAGGATGTTGAAACATTCCTTCAGATGGCCGACGTGCTGGGAGGCAACTAGGGATTTGACTGACATGTGGTCGATGTAAACCTCCATCGTCGTGCCGAGTTGTCCTATGAACACTCGATTGACCAACCGTTGATATGTTGCACCGGCGTTCTTGAGGCCGAATGGCATGACCTTGTAACAGTAAGTACCGCGTTCAGTGATGAATGCCGTCTTTTCTCTATCATTTGGGTTCATGAGAATTTGGTTGTATTCTGAAAATGCATCCATGAATGATAGTAACTCGTTCCCGGCTGTTGCTTCCACAAGTCGGTCAATATGCGGCAGTGGAAAGCTATCATTTGGGCAGGCTTTATTGAGATCTGTGAAGTCGACACAGACTCTCCACTTTCCCTTTTTCTTCTTGACCACGACCGGATTAGCAAGCCAGTCAGGATACTTAACTTCTTGAATTGAGCTGGCGTCGAGTAATTTGTCTACTTCATCGTTAACCGCTTTGGCCCTCTCGGGACCCAACTTACGCCTTTTCTGCTTAATCGGCTTATAAGTCGGGTCAACATTGAGTTCGTGAGTTGTGATTGTATGATTAATACCCTTCATATCCTTGACTGACCATGCGAAGGTCGTGATGTTCTGCCGCAAGAAGACGATCAACTCATTTTTGATATCTTCGGGTAATTCCGCGCCGATCCCTACACACTTGTTTGCATCTGAGTCATCGATGACGATCTGCTGGATAAGTTCCTTCTCGGGACCTTTCCGTCCTTGTTCTGTATTGCTCATGCATGAGGGTATTCTTATCTTATGTTCCCTTGTGAAGCACGATCGTCTTGCTTTCTGGCATCCCTTAACTGTCTGGATTCCTTTGGGTGACAGGAAATTTAAAAAACTGATGGTAAGTCGAGGATACCGCCTTCATGTGATACAGCCATGGGGTGCCGAGAATAACATTATAAATGGTCGGTTTGTCGATGACGTGAAACTTTACCATTTTGTTAACTCCCCCTGCATAAACCGGCAACTTGATTGTTCCCATCGTGTATGTCATTTCGCTTGTGAAACCTGTGAGCGGCTTTGCTTTCTGTTTGATATCCTCTTCTTTGATTTCCATCTTCTTAAGTGTATCTAGGAAGATCAAATCTATTGAACTTCCCGTATCGACTAGTATTCGAGATACCTGACAACTTCCGATGAGCAGTTCCACCATGAGCGGGTCGTTATGCGGGTAATGCGTTCCCCAGAGATCCTGGTCAGTAAAAACGACGGGAGGGTCGTCAGATGGAATCGGCTTTGGTGCGTTCTGCGCGGCCATGGCCATGCGTTCATACCCTTTAATTGATCGAACTGAATCGTTTACCGAGATTAAGCCTCCCATAATCATATTAATTCTTCGAACAGCTTTGGGAGCTTCTTCCTCATCTTCGTCCTCTTCGTCTCGGTCACGTCTTACTGCTATGCTTTTGATGCGTCGTTGCTGCTTTCCTTGCTTGGGTGCTTGATTCTTAACCCTCTCTTCTCGGTTTCGATCTGCTTCCTCTTTTAGCTCGTCTATGGATACCTTGATCTTGCCGTTTGCGAGTCGGGCATATAGCGCGTCTTTGAGTGTCTTGCATTCCGAGGTGTTATGTGAAGTGGCTTTATGATACTCGCAATACTTCTCTTCGGAAGAGGTTTGTGGTGCTGCCTCTTTCTCCTCATTACTCCATTTATTCCATGGTTTCGTTGATCGTTGTTTTCCAGTATTGCCGACTACCATTGCCATCTTCGTGCCTTTGTCATAATGCTGCCTAGGCTCTCGATCTTCTTTCTTGTCGGTCTGCTTAAATGCCTTGAATTTCTTCACTAACGCTACCTTCTTTTCTTCCAACTCTACGAATTTGTTTGCCCGATGGAGAGCATCTTCGATTGTCAGTGGTGGGTTGACAACTAGGTCTTGGTAGAAAGGCGATTCATGCCACACGGCGTTTGTTAGGGCTGCGATAGTAAACTTATCTAGGGCTTCTGCTTGCGTCATAGTTGTCTTGAATCGATCTATGAAGGTCCTCAGAGCTTCTCTCTTTTCTTGTGGCATGGACATTAGTGCGTTAAGCGACGTATCCTTATTCACGTAGGCGAAGTGGTGTCTCACGAATGCTCGTGTGAGGTCGGAGAAGCCGTTGATTGATTTGGGCGGCAGCCGGGAGAACCATGTCAAGGCGTCTCCTTCCAAAGTCTTGGCGAATAGCTGGCAAAAGCCGATGTCACGTTCCTTACCCGATGAGAATCTTGCTTTGGCTGCCATGATCTTAAAAGTAGTCAGATGAGAGGCGGGATCTTTGGTACCATTATACATTGGCAGTTTAAGTTTTTCCTTTTGTCGGATGTACGTGTTTGTGATGCGTGAGGTGAAGGGCGTCCTCTGAGTCTCCTCAATGATCCGGTCGATCTCAGGTTCCGATCCTTTGACGCTATGAACCTCTCCCTTAAGTTCTTTTAGAGTATCTCTGAGCTCGGTCAATTATTCTTCGACCTGATTACGGCTTGCTCTGTGGTCCGTTTCATGAGTCTTCTCGGGGGATATGCTTCGCTCGTAGCGGCGATTATTCCGACCTGAGTCGTCCTCACGGCGCGAGCTTTGTCTATGGTCTGAACCTTGGTTGTATTGGGATCCGTAGTCATCCCGCTCGTATTTGTTTTCTAGATCCATGTAGGGTGAGTAACGCTCGTGATAGGTGTCATCCCGTGAGTCCTTCTCGAGATTTTCTGAGTTCCTCCTTTGATGCGAGCCGCGCTTGTGCCTCTCCCTCTCGTCGTGTGAGTTTTTTCTGGGTTCACGGTCCTGCTCCAGCTCTAGGTGGTCTCCTTCTGGTGTGTCACGGAACAGTCGCTTGGCGACCTTGTCCTTCACCTTTGAGGGAATGTCTCTGGTGGTCTTCCTCGACTGTTGGTCTGAGCGAATTCGGTCTTGCTCTGACTGCAACTAGTCGATTCTTTCCGATAATTCCCTTATTAGATCGTTTTGGGAATCGATCTTGGCCATTAGGGTGGCTAGAACTTCGTCTCTCTCGACTTGTTCCGCCGTTTTGTCGAGTGACGGGATACGTTTACCGTCGTCTCAACCTTTCTTTGATTTGGCATCTCGTGGCTGCTCGCCGTTGAGTGCCGCGTTGTCATCATCGTGATCACTTAGGGCGTAATCACTTCTTTCGATTTCAACCCTAGGGTTTTCCTTCGGGTCAATATTGTTGTTATTTTCAGACATCTTTTGTTCAGAAATTTCTTCTATAAATCCCCACAGTCGGCGCCAATTGTTGATTCTCAACTCGGTCTATCCTAAGATAGCAAGAGTTTTAGGTTTATTCTCAAGGGATTCTAAAAGAAGATTAAAGAAAGAGATGGGAATTGATAGAATTAGGATTTTTGCTTTAGGTTTCCGAGATGGAATAAAGCGACGAAGGGATGTTTAGATCGGCGGAGAGAGAACTAGGTCAAATTGGTGTTGATAAATCTCTTAGACCAAAATAATATGAAAAGCGTGTCCTTTATTGAATAGCGAAACCCCCTTTTATAAGGTTACAAAGTCTGTTAAATGATAATAGAAATTAAGATAAATATGAATATTTCCTAATATCTATATTCTGATTTACAGAATATTTACGTATCTCGGCGCCGCTATGCATTGTGCCGCCTTTGGCTTATTTGTGATATACTCCTCATAACCCTAAATGTAAGTCGATTTGAACCGGGTCGGGTTAACTTAGTTTTACCGACTTGGACTCTAAACCGTATTTCCATTCTGGACCGACCTAAATTCCTGAATAGACCTTTTTAGAAAAGTGCTAATCTTGACTCCAACACTGAGACTAATCAATATAGTATTTTTATTTCTACGCAATATGTAACTGATATAGAGTTTGAAATTATATAATATAAGTAACATTTTCTCACACATATATAAAAGTTAGTAACGTTTTTTACAGTCTTAAAATAGTTATTTCTCTATTATTATGTGGTTATATCTTAATTTTGATATTTTATAAATATCCAACAAATAGTTCCTTTACGTGGCTGCTGACCCCCAGAAAAAAGCCTTTAATTTGAGAGACAGCGAAGAGCATTTACTCATTTTCATATGCTTCTCTAAAAAGTCATATTCTTTCTTTCTATTCACTAACGTGACAATACTATTCAAATGGCTGGCACTGCAATTACGAGTATTTAGTATTTACCGATTATATAGGTGAGACTTTATATGGTTTATAATTAGTGTTGAGAACTAGGGCCTTCTTTTCTCTCGTTTCCTCTTCAAAATAATTAGTAGCTAGTGTCCATATTATATAAAGGACTGGCGAATCTATATTAAATTAGAATATTGATAAATTAAAAATATTTCTATATCTTAAATAATGTGTACTATATTCATATTTTAAAAGTTAGGTTAAAGATGCGTGTCAACATAAATACTCTTATAAAGGTGTTTAAAAATAATATACATAAAACTATTAAATTATAAATATTTTTATATCTTAATATTGTGTGTATATTCTTATATTATAAGTTAGGTTAAAGAGGTATGTCGACATAAATACTCTTATAAAGATGTTAAAGAATAATATTCATAAAACTACTTTTTTCTCCAAAAGACGTATAAAACAAAATCGGTGAACTGAGTTTATCTAAATGAAATTCTATTGGCATAATCTGTATATTAAGGTATGAAAATTTCACTAATATATTGCTTCGACGATAAAACTTAAGACAAAAGTCCATCGAAATTTGATTTTCGTTTTTTATAGCAACCTCAAAAACAGTCGAAACAAGAAGAATAACGCACAATAAACTTTCAAGATTACACAAGTTGATCGTCTCTCTCTCTTTAAGACTGTTGCTGGTTTGACCAAAATGTTCAACGCACTGTGCACTCACCATTCTCTCAAGAAGCTCAATATTATCGGATCAATACTATATTAACATACAAAGATCGGAGCAAAAGAACGTACGGAATTGTCCTGGTTATGTTACAGCCGACTACTCTCCTCACTTCTTTCTCTACAGAACTTGAAACCCTAAAGCCCTACAACCCACTAGATCAAGCTCTTCAACACTTAAGCGAACCTCCAAGTGATCAGTTTTCCCTTATTATTTGAATAAGACCAAACCAACAAATTTACACTTATTACGTGTTAGTTATATTATTATAGACATCTCTTACAGTTTTGCATTTTTTTTTTTTGCATGTTGGCACATATACGAGATAATGTTGTATAGATTTAAGATAAGGATAACACATATTTATAGTTATCTATTAGTTATATTCCTATTAGGATTATGATCTATACTTATATATGCATACTTTACACATGAATAAGATTATCACTTTGCATTCCAATTCATATCAAAACCAGGTTAACATTCTCATAACTCGATCTAAAAGTGGTTCATGTCTTCATACTTAAAATTGATGGTTTATCACGATTAATGGCTAGAAGAGACATTATCTCAAAAAGAGATATTGAGATGATTTATGGATGCACACAATTGTGCATAAACTCGCTGCTACTACTTCTACCCGAGCATACCACTACAAGAAAACACTTGTTTACCGACGGACAAAACTGTCGGTAAACCGTCGGAAATGGCACTTTCCGACGAAATTCCGACCGGAGAATTCCGTTGGTTCTATTTCGTCGGAAATAAATTTCTGTCGGAAAACCGTCGGCAGTTTCCGACGGCTTTCCGACAATACATTTTCCGACGGTTTGTCGACGGTCCATTTTCCAACGGTTTATCAACACTGTTTTGATAGATGGTGTCCGACGACATAACCGGCGGTTTACCGACGGTACGATCCGATGGTTTACCGACGAATTATAACCGACGGTAAACCGACGGATAATAACAGACGGTTAATCGACGGATAATAACCGACGGTTGGTGAATATAATGTTTTATTAATATAAAAATATTTGTTATTTATATAAAAAATTATTTAATATTTTATATAAGAAATTTTTTATAAAATTATTATTTATTTTATTAAAAAAAAATTATTAAAAATATTAAAATTACATAAAATTGGGATCCACATCGAGTCTCAGTCCCGTTTCCATTCCCTCTATAGAGGCCGTACTCGTACCCGTCCCCGTTCCCGATGCTCCTGTTCCCACTCTCGGTCCCACTACATGAACTGTCCCGTCCGATCCTCCAGGAGGAGTTCCGCCGTACTTGACGTAGTTCATGATTTGATCATGCTTCTCCTTCATCTTTCTTTCATTTTCCGCCCTTTCCTCTTGCATCCGAGTTTCAAAACTCGTCTTGAGAGCTGCAATTTCTGCCTCTTTCTCGTGCAGGGCTTCGGTGAAGGCATCGATCTCTGGTCGGAAGCGGGAATGAGGTGTCGAGGCTCCCTCCCCCAAGTTTCCTAAACCGAAAACACGGCCCTTCCTGCGCTGCGTTTCCTGCAAAGTAAATAACAAATATTAGTTACAAATCAAGTAAGCAAGAGTTATGTAAAATTGTAGTAAAGACACAAACGTACCTCGAGAAAGATCTCGTTGATCTTTTCCGACGGAACCTCCTCCGTTGAGCCGACATCCTCGGACTGTTGGGTCTGGACCTCCTCCACCCGCCTCTTTGCTGACTCTACGATTCTCTGAGCGATTGGATCCTGGATCTTGCCCGTAGTCTTATTCGTATGGCCCTCCACAGTGAGCTCAACAAACTTCGGCTCTCGTCATGTCTTTTGTTTCTGCACATTTTTTAAACGATCATTAGTATTTAATTAATTACTTTATTGAACATCTAAAATCGGTACTTACAAAGTCAATCTTCCGTTGTACGGTGCTCTTTGCACCCGCGTTATGCGTCGCCATCCCTAAACCATTTCTCTCACTCTTGCGGTTCTGGGAATGCGTCGAGGAGTCCGCTGCTGTAGCAGGCATAGACCAATGACGGATGAACCCCGCGAACAGTAAGAGGTTCACTCCCTTTGGCTCTTCCCCTAAGACCCACTTCGGCTTCCACTCGTTGAGGACATGTGAATAGTGGGTCCTCGCCTTTTGGTGGAAACCCTTTTCCACGAGCGTCGTATGGTTCCTATCCCAAGTGTACTCTTGCTAAAAAAACGATTGATGTTAGCAAAAATTTATAAAAATTAAAAGTTTGTAAACCGTCGGATGGAGATATACATACCGCGAATTGGCGGAACCAGTTATGCTGCTCGGACCTGGGCATCTTCGAGTATAGCGGGTACGGATGACGGAGCATGCTACACATAATTCCTAAAATGCTCTTCGTGATCTTCGAAGCCGTCATATTGAACATGTTTCATGGCAATGCCAAAACATTAAAAGGTAATCAGACGTTTAAAAAACATATATAATAAAAATAAACTTGTTGAAGTAAGAAAAAACTTACCAATAAGTACCCGGGTTGTTAAAAGGATCCGGATGAAGTCGTTTCAGCGTTTCCCGCCCCGGCTGCTCAACTACTAACTCTATCTCCGGTGCGATCGTCGATGGGGCTTCATGTGTATCCGGCACCTGGGATACTGAATGGCTCCCGCTAGGAGCTTCCTGCCGCAAAATCTATGGTACCGGACTCGCCGGTCTTAGCTGAGTAGATCGAGCGCGACGTGGAGGTGCCGATCGTGACTGAGCAGGCTGAGAAAGCTCACCTGGAAGTAATCCGTCCTGGGTACCGGACAAGAACGCCTCGAAATCTCCGTAATCAGTCCTACTTTCCGTGCAAAAAAAATATTTGTCAACAATTTGATTAAATTTAAAAAAAACGTTTATATTAATCATAAAATTATGAAAACATTTTTATAAATTATAAAACCCTTTTAAAAACGTTTTTATAAAGCAAAAAATTATAAAAACGTTTTTAAAAATCTTAATAACTTTGATAACATTTTTATAAAACAAAAAAAAAAACATAAAAACGTTTTTAAAACTATATAAAACTTTCTATTAATCATAAAAATTATAAAATAATGTTATAAATCATCAAAATTATAAAAAAAACTTTTTAATAATGTTAAAAATAAAGAAAACATCTTTATAAATCAAAAAAATATAAATTAATTTTTTATAAATTATATAAAACGTTTTTATTATTCATTAAAATTATAAAAAATCATTTTATTATTAAAAATGTTTTTATTATTAAAAAACGTTTTTATAGTCATTAAAATTATAAAAATGTTTTAATAAAACATTAAAAATATAAAAACATTTTTATAAGTTATGTAAAACATTTATATTTATCTTTAAAATCATAAAAACGACTTTGTAAAACATTAAAAATAGAAAAACGTTTTTAAAAATTATGAAAAGCGTTTTTAATAATCTTAAAAATTATACAAACGTTTTTATATAACACAAAAAACATAAAACACCTTTAAATTATATAAATCGGTTTATTAAATCATTTAAATCTTTGAAAAAAAATTACATTCCTTACTAAACTAACCAAACAAATCACACAAAAACACCCTAAGTTGGAACTAAACCTCATATATTCAATCCTAAACAACATGCATCCTAAATCTAATAATCTAAAAACCTAACACCTCAATTATTTTTGTTTTTGATCGGTTTATAAGGAACCTTACATGGTTATGAGGCTTTGGACGGTTGGTTTTGGCTAGAAGTGGCCGGAATCGTCGTTATTTTGTAGAGAGAAGGCGGAGAAGACGAGTTAGAGAGAGAGAGAGAGTAAACGCAGAGAATGGGGAGAAAAATGAATCGTGGAATATAATTAATTTCCGACGGATTTCCGACGGCAATTAATGAACCGTCAGAAATCCGTCAGAAATTAGGTGGTCCAATTATTTGGCGGTTTGACCAAAAATGATTGGCGCGTAATCCGAATTATTTGGTTAAAATTTTAGCGGTTTAATAACCGACATATTAGTTATCATAATTTAAAAATTAAATATTGAAACCACAACATAATATTTTAGTTAAGCCAAGCCAATACATAGTTTCATAATTATAAAATATATTACAGACATATAAGTTATTATAATTCGGGAACTGGTTCTCGAACCAGTCCTCAGCGTCCATCTGCCTCCACTGGCGGATCATACGGTTCCATGACCTTGCGGGAATCCATTCCGGTCTTGCATCTCCTCGTTCCCATAGCAACTTCAAGCGGCGCATTTTCGTTTGGAAAACCCGCCTAGCCGTCCTATGGAATTCCCGCCAAACGGTTAGGATGATGTCCGGACCAAAGTTTAAGTGCGCCTATAAGTTGATAACAGAATACATCAATCATATAATATTTAAAATTTAGAATGACATGGACTTATTTCAAAAAACCTTTCTTACCAAAAATTCATCGAACCATGCCGCCTTAAGATCACTGGGAACATTGTAGTACTCCACGTAAGTCCCGGACCAGCGATTCTGGATGATATCGCTGATGGCAGACAGAATGCTAGCATGATAACCAAACCAAAGGGAACGGTTCTGTCTGGAGGGGTCAAGAACGAGAAGTTTTTAAGAGGCGCGGTTCTCAAGGGATAGATAGACAAAATCCATTTTTGTAAGTGTTTGAGTGTTTGTAGTTGATGAAAAAAATGGAAACATTCGTAACATATTTATACAAAAAAAAATTCCGACGGCTTTTCCGAAGGAATCCATCGGAAATTAGATTAAATTCCGAAGAGACATTTACCAATGCTACGCATAGGGAAGAGTCGGGATTAATTACTATCTGTAATTGCAGCATTTGACCGGTTCCCGACGGATTTCCGACAGATTTTAATTATCTGTCGGAAATCCGTCGGAAATTTCTGACGGTTTACCGATAAATTTTGTTAGATTAGGGTTTAGGGTTTGTAGATTGTTTAAGCTCCCATCGTAAATATGACAGTGAAGACACGACATTTAGGACCATATGACTTGTCTATCACTAAATATAAATTCCGTAAATCGAATAAGAGATCTGTTCAAACTATCGATATACGACATTGTATATTGAGAAGTCATTTCGTCGGTTATACTTCGTATTCCCGAAGATGGATAAAACAGTAGTTACATGATCCCAAAAGGTTGTTCTTTGTTCATAGAATCCTTTTCATGACCTCCCCGGGAGTTTTGGGAAGAATAGGGTTTAGGGTTTGAAACCCTAAACATGCCGTCGGTTTTGCCGTCAGAATTAACCGACGGAAAACCGACGGAAATTAGTAGACCGTCGGTTGTCCGTCGGTTATTTAAAATTACCATTAATCAGAGCCTTTTCTTGGGCTCGAACTCGAGATGATGCGGGTTATCAAAGAGAATTAGGACCATTTGTGCTGAGTGTTACCTTACCGTTTTCTTGCAAGGATTAATTCTTATTGATGACAATACATGCATGTAATATTTAAAAACAAACATTTTCATTCATATTTTTAGAAATAGTTAAACATGTAAATAAAAAACAATTACTCAATAATTAATTTTTTTATAATTTTTTTTTTCATTCTGCATCATTTTCTGATTCGTAATCTGTTGAAATCGAGTCAGTATCGTCGTCGAACTCCCCCCTCTCTTCTTCGGAATCAGAATGAAGGATAACATTCCCAAAATGACTAAAATCGATGACTAGATTAACTTCAAGGGATTCTTCAATCGGAGCTATGTAATCACTTTCACTTGCTTGTTGTGGTTCTTGTTCTTCAACCCCGTAAACTCTTCCTCGGGGGCATATTTTTGTAACTGTGATCCATGGGTCGTTCTTGTATTTTAATTGAGGGTATGGTATGTAACTCACATGTATCAAATGAAAGAAATAATTACATGTTGTTAATTAAAAATAATTCATGATGCAAAATTTACATAAAGGTTCGGTCATTTACCTGGTCTGCTTGAGAAGCAATAATGAACAGGTCATATTTTCAAAACTTCTTAGTCGAATGGATAGACGTCACACCAAACTCATCTATTGTTACACCTTTCCCAATGATAGGGTTGTACCAGTCACACAAAAAAACCACACATCTCATACCGAGCTTCCCTATATACTTCACTTCAAGTATTTCTTTAAGAACACCGTAGTACACAACTTCGTCGGATGTAGACGAAACTCCGTGATTGGGCGTTGTCCTAGAGGATCCTTCTTTATGCACTTTAAACGCATATCACCTTGTGCAATATCGTGGATAAGACTTTGTGTTGTAGTGGAGGCCGCTGACCATGTCTACTAACCAATCTTCTGGGTTGCGATCGTATTTGATTTCGTTATTCACCTAAAAATAACGGGTTAGTTACCAATCAAATTTATTGGGTCGTGGGTGACATGAAAATCAAAAAATCACATAAAACTGTAACCACTTGCAGAAGTATTTTTTTTTTCCACTCTTCGCGCTCGCCCTCGGTCAATTCAGGATGATGATGTTGGAGTAACTCCATGTATAACCTATAAAAATCAACCAAACTTATTAATAAAATTATTATAAAATTTAAATGCAATAATTGTAACAAATTAAACTATACACACCTCTCATACTCAAAGACTTCCTCGTAGTTGTTAAGAATATATTTGTGTAGGTGTGCATGCTCTTGGGTCGTTAGCTGTCGCTTTTCTAGTTTACCGCTTAACCGCCCGGCTTGTTGAAAAATGATGGGAACCGTTGACAGATAAATTTGTCTCTCGCCTCTATCATCGTTTCTAGTTGGGCGCCGAATCTTTGTGCATACTTGTGAAGGGAAGTAATAGCTGGCAAATGTCGCCGCTTCTTCGTTGTTGTACTGAGCAGCAATTGAACCCTCCACTTTAGCGGGGTTCTTAACTTTTTTTAAGGTGGAACATATAGCGCTCAAAGGGATACATCCACCGATAATGTACCGGACCACCAAGTTTAGCTTCTGCCGGGAGATGAATGGATAGATGCTCCATAACATCAAAGAAAGACGGTAGAAATATCTTCTATAGATTGCACAGGATCTTAGGAATGTTTTGCTTCAAACATCAGATGTCGTCAGCTGTAAGTGACCTCGTGCATATATCCCTGAAAAAAGCACCTACCGCGGCAATTGCTTTGTGAACATCTTTGGGGAGGAGATGAGAAAATGCAAACAGTAGCAATCGTTGCATCACCACATGATAATCGTGGCTCTTCATCCCGATAAACTTGTCTCCATCAGTGTCCACATGCACAATTACACAAGTTTGATGCGTAACCGTCAGGGAATTTAACTCGTCGCGTAATCCACTCGAAAAATTCTTCCCTCGATTTCGGATCTGCCCAATACGCTAGAATTGGAGTTTTCCGTTTTTCTGAAGATGAAGTTCAGGTCGATCACAAATTTCATGCAAATCAAGCCTAGACTTCACATTATCTTTCGTCTTCCCTTGCATGTTGAGAACAGTGTTCATGATGTTATCAAAGAAAATTTTCTCAATGTGCATGACATCAAGATTGTGCCTTAGTAGCTGGTCCTTCCCATATGGTAAATTCCAGAAGATGCTTAGCTTGTGCCAGTTATGGGACAAACCAGCTGTGTATACATTCTCATGCACATTTCCAACACATTCACGAGTTCTTTGTGCGCCAGAGGTTCTAAAAGGCCCAAATTAGTCGACCCATCATCTTGGAGAATAGGATCATCAAATACTTTCCTCTTCTTCGTAAAAAGTTTAGTGTTTTTCCGATATGGATGATCATGCGGTAGAAATCTCCTATGACAATCAAACCAACACGATTTGCGTCCGTTCTTCAACTAGAATGCATCGGTCTTTTCCTGAAAATATGGACATGCTAACCTCCCATGCTTTGTCCATCCTGATAACATACCATAAGCCAAAAAATCGCTAATGGTCCACATTAGTGCAACCCTCATCAGAAAATTTTCCTTGCATGAGACATCATACGCTACAACACCGGGCAGCCATAACAGTTGCAACTCGTATATCAAATACTGCAAGAATACATGAAGTGATCTTCTTGGATGCTCTGGACCGGGAACGAGTACGGAGAGGAAAAGAAACTCTCAACGCATGCACATAGATGGCGGTAGGTTATAAGGAGTTAAAATCACTGGCCATAACGAATATTGTCTCCCATGCCTTCCAAATGGGTTGAAACCATCTGTGCATAATCCGAGGTAAACGCTCTAAAAATCCGAGGTACATGCCTTCCAAACATTATGTGGATCATATGCAAAATCTGGATATACGCTCTGAAACTGTCGCCACGCTTCAGCATCCGACGGATGTGCAATTTTTGCTCCTCTTCTATGCTCAGCATGCCATCTCATTTCCCCCGCAGTTCGCTCCGATTGGTATAAGCACCTCAGCCTATCAGTTAACGGCATATACCACATTCTCTTGAACGGAACCTTAGCTCTTCCCCTTGTATCCTCATAGCGCGGCTTCTTACAGAACTTACATTCCAGACGGTATTCGTCTTCTCGCCAATATATCATACAGTTGTCGATGCACACATCTATCATCTGATACGGTAATCCAAGCCCTTTAACAAATTTTTTGACCTCGATGTGTGAACCTGGCGCAAGATTGTCTTCGGGAAGAATAACTTTCATGAAATCGCAAATAGCATCCACACATTGCTCCGCCAAATTTTAGTCCGTCTTTATGCCCATTAATCTAGTTGCAGATGATAATGACGAATGTCCCTCTTTGCAACCGTCATAAAGCAGCCGCTTCGCTGCATCTAACATATCAAAAAATCTCCTAGCTTCTACATTAGATTCCTCATCTACCCTAGGAATTTGATATTCACATACTTCCTGGATATTTTCTCTAAATGCATCGTTAACCATCTGAACGGTACCTACACCAAAATCTACATCCGCGGTATAAGGTTCGCTAGAACTAACAATAGGTTCCCACGTACTAGTACTACCAAAAGGTTCTCTACTACTACTTGCATTATCCAATGTTTTTCCGTGAAGATACCAAATATTATAACCCACCATAAATCCAACTGAGTATAAGTGATGTCATACTTCGTCAATCGTATGATTTCTAACATTTCGGTAATGAGTACATGGGCATTTCATCTTACCGGTTTCCTGCGTATGTGGTTGATTGCAAGCTACCGTCATGAATTCCATAATACCGAGTGCATATGGGGTGTGCACTAATTTCGTCGTCTCATCAACCCTCGGTCCGTCCATCCATGATCTGAAATAATTAGAGGAAGCCATTTTGCCGTAATGAACAGTATTAGAGAGTGAGAGATTATGAGAGAAAGAGAGAGAGAGAGAGAGATAGAGAGAGAGAGAGAGAGAGAGAGAGAGAGAGAGAGAGAGAGAGAGAGATTGGTGTGGAGGGGAAGAAAGAGATGTTTGGTATATATTGAAAATTAACCGATGGCAAACCGACGGAAAACCGACGGATATAGCCGTTAGCGTCGGTAATCCGTCGGTTTGTTTGTCGGTTCAACGGTAACATTAACGGCTATGTCAACGGTTACATCGAACCAACGGGTTTCTGACAGAGTAACGACGGAATTTCGACGCCGTCGGTAAGCTGTCGGAAATATTCCGACGGATTGGGTTACCGTCAGAATTTACCGACGACAATCCGACGACTTTTTCAGCGTCGATTATCCGTCAGAAATCTGTCAGAATTTCCGACAGGATAATTTTCGTCGGAAAATCCGTCAATTATTTCTCTATTTTCTTGTAGTGTACACATAAATTTTTGATGGAAGGATGACATCATTTGTTTCAACTACTTCTACTCATGTTAAGTGTATTTTGATAATCCATATACATGTGACCTACCTACTTCTACCTCTACATTTACATTTAATAACTCAATCTTGCGTGATCTTACTTATTCCTACTAATTTGAAGATTTGTGGAATATCATTGTATTATTTTGTGAGCTTACATGAGGGTAAAAATATTATAATGTATTAGATTTAATGATAACACATATTCATAGTAATCTATTTATGATAAGTTGATGAGAGTAAGAACACAAAGTGTTTAAGAAGAATTATATTAGACTCTCATAAGAATAAAATATAATATGCATAGACTTATATAGTGGTAGAATTAACCTAATTCCTAAACTAATATGAAATATAATATATTAGAGATAAACATCAATTTCTATTCTCGGATATTCTTCTCGATCTTTCCATATTCTTCTCGATCTTTCTTGCTTTGGTCGATCTACTCTAGATCTCCCAATACCCTCCCGCAAGCTCATACGTGGTAACACATATGAGGTTGGACAAATCTTTAAAATATCGACAATATACCTTGCCGTAAGGTCATCAATCGACGTTTATACTCGGTCGTAGAGTTCAGCGATGTTTATACCCGCTCGTGGGGTCAAATCGGCTGTAATACCCGGCCGTCGGGTCATCATCGACGTTTATACCCGGTCGTAGGGTTCTTCAAGTAATAATGGACAAAATTCGCGATTGCGATGTCTAGAAGTAATTCGCAATTGCGAAGTAGAAAAACAACTCACGAGGGTGAGAAGTCGAATAAAAGCTTTGTTTTCGTAAATGAAAAATCAGAAACTTGTCGAGATAAAGGACCTTAGTTTTCATGTATGAAAAGCAAAAGTTCCAAAGTAAAGATTTGAAGACGGCGCCTTAGTTGTTGTTAATGAAAACCAAGACATCCATGTGAAGTAGAGCACGGTTTCATGAAGCTCGTGTAAGATATTGGGCCTAGTTCAGGGCTTTGTATTAGAAAATTATTATGTGGGCTCTTTGGCCCAAAGATGATGCACGCCTCTCGTAGACATCGGAGTCGGCGGCGGTAATAACAAATCGGAGACTTGCGGTGGCGGTGGCCAACAAGAGATCCTTAACAACGTAAGGTAGAAGTGACTTATGAAGGAAGCCATGGTGATGTGGGCTGCTGTCATGTTGCAGCTTTCGTCATAGATTGGTGATATCGAAGTGAAAAACGAGAGATTTGCTTTGCTCGGACTCGATCTCCTTGATTTGCGGCGGAAGGTGGTGAGGTGAAGAGAGATGATAATAGAAATCCAGTGATAAACGACATATATGGAGATCGGAATCTCACATATATGGCTGAAGCCATAAACGGAGCAGCGGAGGTTGACAGAGAAGGAGAAAGTCGTATGACTTTTTCAATCTTTTTTTTTGATGAATGAAAACCAGAAAAGTAAAAGCGGAAGCCAGAAGAATGATCCCGAAGAATCGTCCGCTCTGATACCATGATAAATTGATGAGAGTACGAACACAAAGTGTGTAGGAAGAATTATATTAGACTCTTATAAGAATAAAGTACAATATACATAGACTTATATAGTGATAGAATTAACTTAATTCTTAAACTAATATGAAATATAATATATTAGAGATAAATATCAATTTCCTATTCTCGGATATTATTTTCGATCTTTCAAGATTTTTTTTCGATCTTTCTTGATATAGTCGATCTTGTCTCGATCTCCCAATAATTTGTCATATTCATATTAGGATTATGATCTACATGTATATATACATACTTTACACATGAATAAGACTAACACTGCATTTCAATTCATATCATACTGCATTTTCTTAAGCTCAAACAATTAATATAGTTTTCTTAATTTATCATATTCATATATATATATCACTGTCACGCGTTAATTGATACGATGAATAAATTGTAGTCACGTGATACTGTAAAGCAGTAAAGAATGGTAGATATTTTTGTTTTGTTTTGATAGTACAATGTTTTGTTTCACTATCAGCAGTGACAAAGAAACATTACATTGCATATTAAATTAAGAAATATTTGATAAGTGTTATTAACTAAATCTTTACAAAAAAAATATTGTCACCTTTTTATTAGTTAAAGGTCTCTTAAAATTATAAGTAAGGAAACATATAATGAATGATCAAATGACTAAAAATTTACCATAACACTGTTTTTTTTTAAGATACTAAAAATAGATTTTGGAAGATACAGATACGTCTTTAAGTCGCATGGTTAAATACTTCCCCACTCTGACATATCACTGGGCGAAACGTTGCTGGCTAACCTAATTTAACTGTGTTTGGTTGTTTTGTCTAAAGAATGGTAAAATAACGCCCACGTTTACTTTTTTGACGTACGTATTTTATAAAGAAAAACTTTTTTTTAACATTTTAAAAGAAAAAGTTTCAACCACGTTTTATTTACAGAATTTTGTACCACTGCATCATGTTAATTTACAAAATTTTGTACCACTGCATTATGTCTAGGCGACATATCAAAACTTACCGGTGCGAGAATTTATGGTTTTATTTACAGAATTTTGTACCACTGCGTCATGTTAATTTTCAGAATTTTGTACCACTGCATCATTTGATGTCTAGGCGACATATCAAATTAACTCACCGGTAAGAGAATTTATGGTTTAGTTTTTATTTTATTTTAACTTAGTACCATATAATGTTTCATTTAAAACATTTTTACAAAGAAATCTTGGATCTCTCTTAACATTCCCCAAAATTGTGGAAACGGGATGTTTCATTTAAAACAATATATATTGGTAAGCGGGTGAATCAAAATCGAAATCAAGACTAATATTAAAATCTATAAAAAGCTGAGTTTTCATACCATTTAAAATATTTATGGTGTCAATCATCACAGTAAAAAGGTTTGAATCATGGTTCTTTAATTTCTAGGAAGAATCCTAGGTTGTACTGGAATCACCTGATTAGATGATTGAGTAAAAATAGACTTTTTATCTTGTTGTCAAAAAGATAGATCCTCGGTTATTATTATTATTATTTTTAACTTCAGATGTGATAACTTTTAACACATTGTTTTTTTTTTTTTAACTAATTAACACATTTTGCTACATTTGCTTTCATGGTGAATTTAAAATAAAAAAAATGCCTGTCTAAACTTTTTGTCATGAGTTACTTCAAAAGTCATATCTTGACTTATATGAAAACGTCAAAAACATAACAGATAGGACAAACGGATGGTTTTTACCTTCTATTTGTATCTGAATTTCTAAATTAGAAAAGTTCGTCGTCAAAAAAAGCAAAAACAAGGGTAACAGAATGACGGGTCCATTTAATATCAGTGTCAATACCCGCCGAGAAGATGAGACAGGGTATTTATCTTCATAAGTCAAGAATCGTGAAATTTTGGAGTTTTACAAAAAATTAAAATATCTGATCAACTTTAATTTAATAAAAAAAAGTACTCCCTCCGTTTCACAAAGATGCATGTTTTAGGAAAAAAAATTGTTTCACAAAGAACAGATAGGACTATATTTTTTAGCTTTTCTATGCACACTTTATTAATTAATGATGATATTTTGAAAAATTGTTTTCTTAATATATGTGAAAACACTAAAAATTGTATCTTTGTGAAACGGAGGGAGTAGTTGACAAAAATCAATTTTTAGCATGATCATTTTAATGGAACCATCATTGCTAAATTTTAATGTTTATTAGACAGCAGTTCAGATAGGTGCAAAATGTGTCATATTTATTTACTTTTTACATAGTTGTTTGTATGTAATATTGTTTTTTTCTTTCAAATACTTTATTTACGACTATAAAATACTAAGATTTTATTTATAGTAGGATTCATGGAAATGAACATTTACGACCATAGAATAACAAAAGATTATATAGAGAACTAACAATATAGAATTGGAGCACAAATCAAATAAAAATATTTTATTTTTGTACATAATTGGAGCAACTATCTGCAGCGCATCTACATCGGAGACGGTGGTCGCAGATTAAAATGTTGTTATAACTTAAACGATGATTTAGGCGACTTTTGATAGAATTGGTCGGCAGGAAAGTGCAGCCGTAGCGACGAAGATGGCTCGCCAGCGCCAAAATTTCATCCGTCGATCTACATGTAGCCGGATTTTAGGATTAGGGCACGTGTCTCTTCCTCTCGGCTCTTTGGACGCATGGTTTTCCGCGTGTGTACTGCAAATCATGTCAGTTTATTTTTCCGGTTTAGTAGATAGTTCAATTGTAATTGGGCCTTTTTTGTCCGAATCGTGTATGATTCATTATTTTACGGATTGTACTCCGGTAAAGCCATTGGGCCACATATATATAAAATTTCTATAGCCGCAAAAAATAGTTCTCTATTTAATTTTTGAATAATGTTTTTTATTTTTATTTCATTCGCTACAGTAATTTTTTATAAATTAATATTTGATAAACTAATAATTTAATTAATTAATTATTTTTTAGTTTTAATTTTGATTTTTATTCAATTGTCTTTTTATAAATTAGTAATTCTTTAAATTAATAAAATATTAATGTCTTGATTTTATTAATTTATAGGGTTTTTAGTGTATTCTACTTGACAACGTAAAGTCGTTCTTTTTCTTTTGCGTCAACGATTGATCTTTTAATTTTTGACAAAAAAAAACGATTGATCTTTTAACATATGTACACATCATTTGATTCATAACAAAATAAATGCGCGGTAGGTTTTATTATTTCTTGAAAATTCTGATAGGTGAAGAATCAATCATACAGCGACACAGCCTAGAAAATAATTTATTAGTTAGTGCACACTCGTCAAACTTGTGTTAACATCATATGATTTTTTTTAATAATTCATGTCCACGAAAAATATGAAACGACATTAATATTTTGTACGAACGATACCCTAGCTATTGTTGAGATACCATCCAAGAGATGAAACATCAATTAATATTCGACCCTATCTTTATTTTTATTTTTATGAAACACGTCTGATATTAGTGGTTTAATTAAGATGAGTATAGTCGTCTTCGTTAATGCATTATGCATGGGTTTGTTTTGTTACAAATGTAAGCGTAACAAATAAAGGACAGATCATATATTACATGTTCAATATTTTTAGCAGCCGATTCGGAATACTAATAAGGAGTCAAGTTAATGTATGATCATCGTGTTGAAAATGAACCTTTACGAAAACTAATTGGAAAATTAATCAAGATTTGATATTGGCTCGAAATCTCCCTCAATGAAATCAATAGTCAAAAATAGACTAAGTGTTGTATTCGGATATAACTGCATTTCGTATAACCATACGTTTCGTATAACCATATGTTTCATATAAATCACATTTCATATAAAATATACGAAACCACTTGGCCAAACTTCCAAACAGTCAAACTTTTCAGATGGGTCACTTTGACAGATGAACCACTCGGCGAAATCCATGAATAAGCTCGGATGCTCGGACAGTCTAAGCTGATTGGCTGCTCGGACGGTCAGAACATGTTTGGCCGCTCGGACAAGTCTGAACATGCTCGACCGCTCGGAAAATCTGAGCATGCTCGACGACTTGAACAAGTCCGCGTATGCTCAGATTTCGGTTGTTGATATTCTTTCATTTTGATGCATTTAGGTTAGCATTTAGTTCATGTTTGTGTCTCTTTTTGCATTCATTCTTATCTAATTCTTGATCTTTATTGCACTTAGGAGGTTAATGCATTTAGATTTTGGATCATGCATTGTTATGTCCTCTTGGAATGTTTTCTCTTTAAAGTTCATGTTGATGGAGTATATGAGTGATGAACATTGGATTTGGATGATCAAAGGGAGCTAGGGACAAGAAGAAAACCATGTAGAGAGCGAGAGCAGAACACCGGACGGTTACACCGGGCAACATTCGTCCAATAAACTTGCACCGGACGGTTACATTGGATGGAATTGGTTCAATGTGCTTACACCGGACGAGCACATCGGGTGGAGTCAGTCCAATGATTTGTTTCAAGCATCAACTCGAGATTCAGCCATAACTTCCACGGACCGAAACAACGGACGTACCCAGTCCATTGCAACTACACCGGACCACAGCATCGGACGTACCCAGTCCATTGCAACAACACCGGACCACCTCCACCGGACGGGTTCAACCTGATTTATCACACCGGACGGCAACATCGGACATCATCAGTCAAATGGAATCCAATCCGATTCTCATTTAATTACCAAAACGCCCATACAAGGCTCCCTTGTATAAATACTCTTTTATGAGTTTCTAAAACCCTAAGCTACCTAAGCCTTAGTTTTGCTTTCTCTTAAGTTTTTGTTTATGATTTTGGGTTTGTAAACTTTGGATTTTGAGTATCAATTAAGTACTTATCTTGTTTCTCTTAATCTCTCTTTTTATTTATGATTTCTCATATCTCTCTCATGATTAGGGAGTAGAGTTTTTGGGCCTTGTGGATGAGGTTGATTTAGGTGGTTTATGTGATGATTTGTGATGCTTAGGACTTTATTATGAATGATCCTTCTCTAATTAGTTGATCTCTATGCTAGGTTGTAAGGAATTGTTGAATCTAGATATTAGGCTTTTTCATGCCCAAAAGGTGTTCGATGAAATGCCAAAATGAACTTTTTAGAGGATTTTCGCTCTTAGCCTAAGAGATTAGTTGTCTTAGGTGATTATTGGAATTGAAAACTTGAAATTAATGCTTGTTTGTCTCTTAATCACAAATGAGAATTTGATCTTGATTAGGGATTAGACAAAGGGATTAGTGCCAAGAGATTAGATTAGTCTAATGATTAGTGTTCTTAGCCTAAAGATTTGCTTTGCTAAAAGGTATTTGATGGATATTCTTGCATGCTTGTCTTGTAATTTTCAAATGAGAATTGAATGATTGCATGATTATCATAGGAGTTATGAACATGAGAGCGAGATTAGCTTAATTAATGATCATTAGCCTTGTTTAGCATTGTTTGATTGATTGAAGCTTATTTGATTCTCTCTAGATCACCTAGTCTCCATAGCCTCATCCTTGGACCATTCTTTTATCTTATTTACCTTCTTGTTTAGTGTCTTATCTTGTTCTTGCTTGTTTTGTTTGTTTTCTTGTTTTGATTTCTCTTTAGGTTGTTCGATAACTCCCCTTTTATCCATTTTGCTTAGATTAAGTAGTATCTTGTATTCTTGATGTGTTGTTCTTCTTGCCTCCCTGGATTTATACCTCAAATGCTACATCGACATGTGTAGAGGTTTGAGGAATTGATAGTAGCTTAGATCCAAAAAAACCTCGCTATCAATTTGGCGCCGTTGCCGGGGAGGTGTAGCAATAGCCATTAGGATTTAGATTTTACTTTAGACTAAGCTTTTATTTTGTTTTAATTTGAGTGGTTACTAACTCTCTTTCAAGTATTTGTTCTTTTTACAAGGTACAATCACAAAGAAGAGAGCATGGCTTCAGAGATAGCTTCAATGTTGAGGACTATGTTGGAAGAACACACAAGGAGATAAAGGAAGAGAACACACAATATGAGCTCTCAATCATGGAAGAAGTGCCAAAGCAACCAAATCCCATGCAAAAGCCAATTGGAGGAATTCCTATGGAGAAACAAGATGGTCCCAATGAAGAATCCTTCAAGGAGGAATGAAGAAGATGAATCTCCAATGGCTCAACCCTTTCACAACTACCTTGATATAGTCTCCACCATATCACCAAGCTTTCATGATCCAAGGAAGATCCCTTTTGAGGAGATAAGGATGAAAGAGTTTAGAGGGTGGTTCTACGATGAGTATGATCCCGGTGATACAAACTCATGCCACATCCCTAACCAAAAAGAGTGAAGGGATAGTCAAGCTTATTGACTTAAAACAAGCTCACTTGGGAGGAAATCCCATGTCTATCCTTTTGGGGAGCTTTGGGGTCAATGCAAAGAAGAAGTGAAAGAGTTTTGGGATTGAGAAAAGGGACTTCAATGACAAATATGAAGCTCATGTCATGGTCTAAGTTTGGGGGAGTCTTGTGACATATTCAAAGATGCCTCCACCTCCCATTCCTCCTCTCCATTCCACTATCCAAGTAACTCACTCCAATCTCTTTTTCACCTCTTTGTTTCATTTTGCATTTTTACCTTTTTTTGTCTCTTTCTCTTGCTTCTTTCACACAAGGGACTGTGTGATTTAAGTTTGGGGGAGGAGACTAGTTGCTAATGTTGTATTTTGTGATCATATTTTCTATTTTGCATATCTTGAGTCTCATGCATTCACTTATGGCATAAAAAACCCCTAAAAATTTGAAAACTTAAAAAAAAAAAATCAAAAAGAGAGCATGTAGTTGCATAGCATATTAGGATTGAGTCTAGATTGTCATATATGTTGCATACATAGGGAGAAATGATTTAATTTCCTTGTAAGGCTTGATTGAGAGAAAACTTGTTCCTAATTCTAGTTGTTTAAGTTAGATGATTGTTCTAGGTTTGTATATCAAGATAGGCAAGAAAGTTAAGACGAACTCTACTTGGATTACTTGCCTTTACCCTCAATTTGAGACTGAAACTTGCTTTGAATTGAAACTAGCTCTATCTAAGTGATAACCTTAATGATGACATCTAATTATACTAATTTTACTTTGTGTTTGAACTCATGGATACCTTGAATATATTTGAGCATTCGTATCCTTTTTACCACTCTTGTTTGCTCAAATAGACTTCCATGCCTTAACCCACCCTTCTTTCAACCCATAAACACTCTATTGAGAGTTAGGCCTCCTGGAATGAGCTTAGAAAAAAGTGTTGAGTTGGAGGCGACTAGGAGAAATTTCCATTTAGATGCAAGCTTAACATCTTTTAGCTTTGCAATAGGCTAGGATTGAAGTTTGGGGGGGGAGAAAATGGGAAAGGAAAAGGATGAAAGAAAAGAAAGAAAAGAAAAAGGGGAATGAAATGGGATCAAAATATGTTGGTAAAGGAAAATAAAAAGATAGCTCTAAGTGTTGAAAACAAAGAGCCTCAAGATATGAAATGAAAAGAAGCTAAAGGCTCACCATAAGAAAAATGAAAAAGAGACTAATGCTAATGAAAAGAAAGAAAATGAGCTAAGCTGAAAAGAAAATAATTACCATTGTGTTAAAGTGTTCGTATGATCCTTGGAGTGTTAACATGGAAAGTGTTTGATCAAAGTAAGGGGAGAAGGCAAAAGTAGCCTTGGAAAAGGGTAGACATCAACTAGGAGGGCTAGACTAGGAGTGGAAGTTATTGGGGTATGTGTAGATGGCAATCAACCTAGTATGCATAAATTGCTTCTAAACTCTTAGCATTTTGCCAAAGCTCATTCATTCTTCATGAGAGAACCCTTATGTTATTGGAGATGCCTCTTTTGATTGAGATTACTTTCATCTCAAAACCAAAACCCTTTGCCAAATGAGTTTGATCACTTTGTATTGAGTAGGATTCACTTGAAAAGTTTAATGAATGTTAAAGAGCTAGTAGATATGAATGCTTGTGTAGGTTGAGACTTGAGCTAAAGGTATTGTCATGATGAGTATGGCTAAATTTTTGGAGTAAGCTTGCTTTGATTGCATCCTAGAAACATTTACTTGGAATGGAACTTGTTGATCTTGGTTTTGTCTTTGGATATGAGCTTATACCTTTAAACCTTTCTCCTAAGGACAATAAGAAAACCATGTAGAGAGCGAGAGCAGAACACCGGACGGTTACACCGGGCAGCATTCGTTCAATGAACTTGCACCTTACGGTTACATCGGATGGAATTGGTTCAATGTGCTTACACCGGACGAGCACATCGGGTGGAGTCAGTCCAATGATTTGTTTCGAGCATCAACTCGAGATTCAGCCGTAACTTCCACGCACCGAAACAATGGACGTACCCAGTCCATTACAACTACACCGGACCATAGCATCAGATATACCCAGTCCATTGCAACAACACCGGACTACCTCCACCGGACGGGTTCAACCCGATATTATCACACCGGACGGCAACATCGGACAACATCAGTCCAATGGAATCCAATCCGACTCTCATTTAATTACCAAAATGCCCCTACGAGGCTCCCTTGTATAAATACTCTTTTATGGGTTTTTAAAACCCTAAGCTACCTAAGCCTTAGTTTTGCTTTCTCTTAAGTTTTTGTTTATGATTTTGGGTTTGTAAACTTTGGATTTTGAGTATTAATTAAGTACTTATCTTGTTTCTCTTAATTTCTCTTTTTATTTATGATTTCTCATATCTCTCTCATGATTAGGGAGTAGAGTTTTTGGGCCTTGTGGATGAGGTTGATTTAGGTGGTTTATGTGATGATTTGTGATGCTTAGGACTTTATTATGAATGATCCTTCTCTAATTATTTGATCTATATGCTAGGTTGTAAGGAATTGTTGAATCTAGATATTAGGCTTTTTCATGCCCGAAAGGTGTTCGATGAAATGCCAGAATGAACTTTTTAGAGGATTTTCACTCTTAGCCTAAGAGATTAGTTGTCTAAGGTGATTATTGGAATTGAGAACTTGAAATTAATGCTTGTTTGTCTCTTAATCATAAATGAGAATTTGATCTTGATTAGGGATTAGACAAAGGGATAAGTACCAAGAGATTAGATTAGTCTAATGATTAGTGTTCTTAGCCTAAAGATTTGCTTTGGTAAAAGGTATTTGATGGATATTCTTGCATGCTTGTCTTGTAATTTGCAAATGAGAATTGAATGATTGCATGATTATCATAGGAGTTATGAACATGAGAGCGAGATTAGCTTAATTAATGATCATTAGCATTGTTTGATTGATTGAATCTTATTTGATTCTCTCTAGATCACCTAGTCTCGATAGCCTCATCCTTTGACCATTCTTTTATCTTATTTATCTTCTTGTTTAGTGTCTTGTCTTGTTCTTGCTTGTTTTGTTTGTTTTCTTGTTTTGATTTCTCTTTAGGTTGTTAGATAACTCCCCTTTTATCCATTTTGTTTAGATTAAGTAGTATCTTGTATTCTTGATGTGTTGTTCTTCCTGCCTCCCTGGATTGATACCTCAAATGCTACATCAACATGTGTAGAGGTTTGAAGAATTGATAGTAGCTTAGATCCGAAAAAACCTCGCTATCAATTTGGCGCCGTTGCCGGGGAGGTGTAGCAATATCCATTAGGATTTAGATTCTACTTTAGAGTAAGCTTTTATTTTGTTTTAGTTTGAGTGGTTACTAACTCTCTTTCAAGTGTTTGTTCTTTTTGCAAGGTACAATCACAAAGACGAGAGCATGGCTTCAGAGATAGCTTCAATGTTGAGGGCTATGTTGGAAGCTCAAGAAAGAGAGATGGATTGTCATACGATCCTTACGCTCGCACATCCTTCCTCGACAAACTGACATGTTCAGCTTAACATCAGCTCGGATGATTTGGGATCTCACCGCGAATCCTGCTCGGCGATTTTATTTATCCGCGACCAGGACCTATTTGGAAACCCGCAACACGCTCGACAACTCACATCATTCCTGACAACCCAACCGGACAGTCCGAGAAGATCATGCTAGGCAACATCAGCTTGCACACACATTAGCTTGGACAAACCGAGCAGGCTACCCGACGAAACCTGCTCGGCAATTCCCACTGAGCGATCCGATGAAGCCTGCTTATAATCGCGTACCACAGCATGTTCGATCCACCTTCCGAGCAGAACACAGTGAAGCGTCAATCGATAATTGCGGCATGGCAATTGATGCTTGGAAAATTGTCGAGCAAAACTTTTTATTGAACAATACTTCTCCGCGGATTTCCGAGCAGGATTGGTCACCCTCGTCCCTTACACATACTTGATACAATTCAAATAAGTTATACAAAACGAACTTGGACCAAACTCGCAAGGTTCGTATTTTGTGGGCTCGGACTACTCTTTCGACCAATTCGAAAGATAAAGATCATATCACAGAAGGATAAATACAAATATAGAAAGATAAATCCGAGTAAAAAATATGAAGAGAGCAGAAAAGGCACATCCAGGCATAAAAGTAAATCCGAACCGAAATAGAAAATTCGATAACATGAAGATCTTCGAAAATCTTGCGGACGAATCTCTTCCAACCGACTCGCCGCATCTATAAAAGAGAAGAAACTTCCTACAATTAAATCACGCTCTAAAACCCTAGCAGAAATTACTTAGAGCATTTTTGCCCTTGCTCTTTTTGTACTCTTTTCTATCAAAGATCAATAAAACTATTCTTCTGATCTCTATTATGTGTGCGTTTACATAGAAACTTCAGTTCCATAAAAGGTTCAACTTTATAAAAATTGACCGTGCGAGTTACGACTTTCATATTTGAGATTCAATATAGACTTAAAGATTTGAAAGTAATATCAGAAAGATCAAAAAATGCAATCGTTTTATTAAACTTATAGTTTGAATATTGATTGCTCAATTTATCTATTCTGAATCGATTGTATTACAAGAATCAAAGATTGCTATTTTCCGCGTAGAGAAAATATATTTATATCAGAAGAATTATATTAATTTTTTATATTCTCTCTCATAATCATAATGTTAAATCATATACTTTTGGATTTTCCTTTATTTACAAAGATTTATATTATCTTTTTTTTTTCTTTTCGTAAACATGATTAATTTACTGAATCACATTTTTCTCTTTTTGTATAGATTAATGTAGACTTCGCCGTGAATGATAAAAAAAAATTCTTCGTTATTGGATTTGAGTTGATGTACCACTGATTTACTATTGAATCGGGCTATACAAAAGTGTTAAATCTATCTCCAATACATGCGATCAGTGAAGTGAAAACGACGGATCGTGCCCTAAATTGTAAGTACCCTACTATAATTATCGTCGTTTTCACTCTCGCATCAATTGTCGGCTATATTAGCTCGAGCCTTTGAAAGCCAAAAAAAAAAAAAAAAAACCAATAGCTCAAGTCTGGTATATACTACTAATACACATTCCATTTCACTATACCAGTGAGATAGACGTGTAATAATAGCCATTGAACATACCGTCGAAATAGGTGAACGAAAACCCCAAATAAATACGATATCAATTTTATGTAGTTGTATTTTTTTTATTTTTTTTTTTGTATTTGACGAAAACAGAACATAGTACTGAATCGTTTTTAATGCATGCAGAAAAAATAGTACTCTTTCTCTGTATTTACTAAAATTGATGTTTTACACTTTATTATTTTTTGTTTTGAAAAAGTTAATGTTTTAAAATTTAATTTCTGTATTTATTTTAAAATTTAAATATATTTTAAAATATAAAATATGAATAGTGTAATATTTATTTGGAATCAAAAACAAAGTAAAAGTAGTAAATAAAAATATTATTATTGTTTCTTAACATATATAAAAAATTCAGAACACTAATCTTTCAAATACATAGAAAAAACAATTAAAAAAATTATTTACAACCTTAATAAAAAAATTAAGCCGGCAATCGAACCAAATATATTGGTCCATCATTGCAAAGCCAAGGTTCTAGATAGCAGCGTAGCAATAAGAAAGCTGGCTATTATTTACTATCTCTTTTTTTTTTTCAGAAAACCATGCCCTATTTTTTTAAAACCTTTTGTATTAAAATAAAAAAAAATTCCCTAGTTATTTTCTTAACCTTTTTGCATTAAAATAAACCTTTCCCTATTTATTACACTAGCTTAATTATTATCATTTGTAGGCTGGTTCATATCCACATGACGATTTAGTTTGTTGATATGTGTAGTACGCATATATGTGAATTGATATAAGTAAATCTATGTAATACATTCGGCGATCAACAACTTAAATTGCGATCTAAAATATGAATCCTGCTCTATTCTAGCTATATCTCCGTTGTAATCATCATTCATGTCGGTCCAAATTCAGAAATGAAAACAATATGGTTATTGATGATTGTTGTCATGTTCAAATCAGTCCTCATATATCTGTAGGCTAATTGGTATATATGATCTACAAGTACATATATATAGCATAGCCGTTTGTGATAGTATCGTTATTATATTATGATTCTGATTCAACGCCGTCTAATGCGTGATGTTAATATTGTTGGAGGTAAAACTACCACACCTCATATAACTAGGTTCTACAATAGATTGGCTAAAAAAACTCAAGGCTTACAGACGATCATACTCAACCCACAAGCGATAAATATAGCCCATAAAGACATAAGAAGATAAGAACGAATTCCAAAATAAAAGAAATTATGACAAATCTCTGAAAAAGAAAATCAAGACTCTCTCGAAAAGAAAGAAAATTTCCGGGAAAAAATAAGAAAAAGGATTGGGGGAAAAATTAAAAGGAAAGAAGATACATATAAATAAAAAGGCTTGTCAAGGTAAAGGGGGATCCAAAATCATCTAAGATTGTTATAGAAGAAAAATATTTGGGTTCATCCATAAAGGTGAATCCATTTGTTCTCACCTTCTTTTTTAGTCAATAAAAATATGCCATGTAGATTATCTTTAAATAAAATTACAAAATTAAAATTAAGGAATTAAACACAATCAGATATTTTATAAAATAGATAATAATATATATCAATATTTATATATTTTTAGAGTTTTCAAATTGGAGTTTAAGGTTTAGGGATTAGGGTTTAGGGTTTAAGTCCTTTAGGGTTTTGGGTTTAGGGATTAGGGTTAAGTCCTTTGAGGTTTAGATTTTAGGGATTAGGAGCCCTTTGAATTTAAGCCCTTTGGGATTTAGGGATTATGGATTAGAGTTTTGGAATTAGGGTTTAGAGCATATTTTTTAAAGTTTACATATTAGGGTTTAGGGATTAGGGTTTAATTTTTATTTTACTTTGTTTTAGGTTTTTAAATTAGGGTCAGGGTTTAAGTTTTTTATTTTTTAAAATTTACATGTTGGGTTTAGGAATTATGGTTTAGTTTTAATTTTTATTTTTTTTTAGGTATTTAAGTTATGGTTTGAGGTTTAGGGTTTAGAATTTAGGGTTTAGAAATTAAGATTTAATTTTTTATAAATTCGTTTATTTTTAATTTTTAATTTTTTCTAAATATATATATATACTTTTCCTTTATTTTTGTTTTTATATTTTTATTTAAAATTTAAATTATTTTTTTTAATATATTATGTGTAATCATTTAATTGATAGAAAAAAGAGGGAGTGAACAAATAGATTCAACTATAGGGTGAACCCAAGTATTACTCGTCATAGAATACAAGAATACAGTTCTCTAATTATGTCATCATTCCCGACGACCTAATCAAATCTCTGATGACCTACTTTTCTTATAAACGAATTATGAATGACATTATCTCTTCTTATGTGATACATAGATAATCTTTCACAAAGTTTAGCTATAACATTATAACACTCCAATAGATAATCTTTCACAAAGTTTAGCTATAACATTATAACACTCCAATCAATTCATCTTTCTAATGATCAGTTTTCATCTTTCTACTATCTTGTCGAGCTAAGCTTTATTTACACAGAAATTCTCCAAATCATTTTTGACTAATTATCAAATTAATGCTTGTAGAACTTCACCTTCAATAAATATATAAATTATTTTTTGTTGTATGTAGTGATCTCGATCAAACTACGTTCAAAAACGTATTATATATTCTTCTTATTTGAATAAACTTTAGAGTATTCTTCTTATTTGAATAAAGTTAGAAGCGTCAAGCACAGACGATGGCATATACGTACGTACGGACATACGCAAGCATCGAATGAAGACGCATGCAGTCAACTCATATACAATATATATAGTACAATATAATATACAATATATATAGCACAATATAATACATCGCACAGGTTAAATCGAGACAATCAAATAAATGTGTTGATATAAACTGTTTTCCTGTTTCTTTGGAACAGTTTGCATTAATAAATATCATCGGTGAAGAAAGTTAGATCAGTGACATATTTGAGCTTGACCTGATCATTTCTTTCAAATCATAAAAAAAATTTGAGTGATAGAAAGTCGTCCATCTTTTAATAAGTGGAAACGATCTCATAAAAAAGTACAAAATATCATTAAACTACAGAACTTAAAAGAAATATTTCCAATTTTGAGAGTCTGATGAAATAGTATATACACACATGATTTGTTTTTGGGACAAACGATAGATGATTGAAACATAAGCTAAGGAAGTATAACTTTAAAAGATATTCGTGTACAAATTTCAATTAGTTAGACATCTAAAACATATAAAATATTCTTATAAATTTAGTCTTGTACAGATATAAGTCTTACACTAAAATTATTTATTGATCTTAGAATTTGATTAAAAAAGTAGCAGTGTTATCACTATTATCATTCTTAATCAAATATATATAGTCAAATTAATTCTTAATTAACATTTAATATTTTGTTACCACTGTATACAGTGTTAAATATTTCAATACATTTCTTGAGTTTACCTGGTTAGAGTATCAAAATATTAAAACCTTACTCTGAACAATGTTTTCTTTACAGCAGAAAATATGAAAATGATAGCAAAATTTTATATCATTTGGGCATAATAAAATTTAGACAAAAAATATATGTTGAAGAACATGATGAGTCCGCCCATGATCACATGCTCGACCTTGTAAGTTTTGGTTGGTTGAAATCGCCTCGTTTATTTATTTGACGTAAATGTCAATATATTTATTATTGAAGAGACTATCAGGGTCATCTACAACTAGACACATTACTTCCAGGGCCGAACCAACTAATTTGGTGACCTGAAGCGGAGCGAAAAATTGTGGCCCCTATATATATATGTATAAAACCAAACCCATGATATGAGAGTCATAAACTTTTAACATATTCAATAACAAAACATGTTTTATTGAATCATAAACACATTAAAAAAAATCTTGGATTTGACATTGTTTAACATTTGTGATATAATAGTAGATCCACTAACCTATTTATTAAGTTTCCTTCAAGCTCAACAATGGAAGATCACAACTCAAACTCATAGATCGTAAGGAAGAAGATGAAGTTGAAATGAAAGTATAATATTGATATTCAATCAACTCAAAAATATACAATCGTCTATCTACAGTATATATATACATTGGTTTAAGCTAACGGAAACTAAACCAACTTTAACATTAACCCGGTTCTATTAAACCATAACCATCCTAATACACCCCCCTCAAGTCTTTAGCTTCACAACATCTTGGGGAAGATAAAGACTTGATAATGACATTCGTTTGAGCATGGAATGGAAGGGACCAGGATGTAATGCTTTGGTCAAAATATCCGCGAGCTGGTTGCCGGTTGAAACATGAAGAGCTTTCAATTTGCCAGCCTTGATTTGATCACGGATAGTATGACAATCAATGTCGATATGTTTTGTTCTCTCGTGGAACACCGGATTGGTGGCAATGTATATGGCGGACTTGTTATCACAGAACAACTTAGCAGTACATGTTTCTTTGATATGTAAGTCACGCAAGAGTTGTTGCAACCAAATCATCTCACACGTAACTAAGGCAAGGCTGCGATACTCTGCCTCCGTGCTGCTACGACTGACAACAGCTTGTTTCTTGGACTTCCAGGAGATGAGTGAGGTGCCAAGATACACACAGAAACCAGAAACAGATCGTCGTGTGTCCTTACATGTAGCCCAGTCAGCATCCGCAAACCCATTTAAGCATAACTCTGTATCAACCGAATACATTAGACCTTGCCCTGGATTGTTTTTGATATACCGTAACACCTTATGAGCAGCTTGAAGATGTGTATCAGTTGGAGCTGATAAGAACTGACTCAATTGATGGACAGCAAAAGTAATATCAGGCCGAGTAATGGTCAGATACAAAAGTCTTCCAATAAGCTCCCTATACTCTTTAGGATTAGAAAGAGGAACTCCAGTAGTCTTAGTAAGATGCAGGGTTGGATCCATAGGAACGGTACTTGGCTTACATCCTAATAAACCAGTATCTTCCAAAAGATTAAGTGCATATTTCCGTTGACAAACAGAAATACCTGCAGCTGAGCGAGCAATTTCTAGGCCTAGGAAGAAACGAGCCTGACCAAGATCCTTAATCTTGAACTCAGATTGCAGTAGACTCTGGAGTTGAGCAACAGTATCATCATTGTCACTGGCAATCAAAATATCGTCCACATAGACTAAAACCGCAATGAAACTTCCAGGAGATACTTTGACAAACAAAGTGTTATCTGCAGGGGATTGAATAAAGTCTGCACCCATTAAAACAGATGAAAAACGCTTATACCATTGTCGAGAAGCCTGCTTCAGCCCATATAAAGACTTCCTCAATCTACAAACTGGATTAGATGGAAGAATGATTCCTGCTGCAGGTGTGTATCCCTGTGGTATTACATATAGCAAAAAGAAATGTGGCCCTATAAAAATAAAAAAAAAACATGGTGTCCCTAAGCAATGGCTTAGCTGACTTGTCCTCTCGGCCGACCCTGATTACTTCAACCGAAATGATGATGCATGCCCTATTGTCTATTGATTTGGTAACCCATTCTTTCGGAAAAGAAATCCAAACTATATTTTTTTCTATAAACAACCTACTTTACAATAAAAATACATTCCAGATAATATTTCCATTTTCGACCAACATCTTAAAATTATTTCCATTTTCAAGACATTTCCAATCAACACCTTAAACTATATGCCGTATTTCCAAAAAAAAAAAAAAAATCATCATCTTAAACTATATTGCGCTCTATTAAACCAACTAAAACTTGTCAAGCTCAAGCCCCGAATTATTTTGTATTTATTGTGAAATAAGTCTCTTTTTATTTTTGGATCTATAAATTATATATATAATGGCAAAATGTCTCTCCAGAATCATGACACCTCAGCATGAGGAGAGATTCTGGAGGCGACACCTGTATTACTGAATTTTTTTTAAGCCAATCAGATTTAATGATTTGTCCATGTCATATACAACTATCAAGTGTTAATAAAACAAGCCTAAAAAAACTCTTCGTGATGACAAAAAAAAACTCTTCGTAGTCTGCATCTAAGACCAAAAAATCCAGATCTAAGCATGATTCAAGATTCAGGATCTCTAAAAAAAAAAGCATGATTCAGGATCCAATAGCAGGTAAGGTCGATCTCTCTCTCTTTATTGTTTCTGTAGTTTCTGACGATCTCTCTCTCTCTCCGGTGAATCTCTTCTTCTCACTATCGTTCTGTCAGTACTGTCGATCTCTCTCTCCGGCGAAAACTAACGATTTCATAGATGATCTACCTCCGTTCGACTGCCGTTAATTAACCGCCGACAATCGCAGCCACCGAACGCATAAAAACCGGTGACCAGGATTCATCCTTATTTGGAGACGATATCCGCGACCGATCATATTTTCTCACTAATTTTGCAGGTTCGATGAAGAATCTCTTCGGATTCTTCAGCTTCAAAGCGCTTATGTTCTTCTTCTCCGGAAACTTCATCGTCACGGCCTACCAAACGATCCAAGGTTAAGATCGGAGACCAAACTTACTGCTTCAATTCTCATATATGCGGATTTGCAATTGAGGAGGAAGGCTTGTTGCTCGTCTCCTCGATTTGAAATCTGGGATTTTGATTTTCGAATTCGACTGTTTTCTTTCATTTTCGTTGATTTTGAGCTATAGTTTTGGCTGGAAAATCCTAGGTGGCGTCTCAACCTACATGGTCTTCATCCTATTTCGGATCCTGGAGAGCCGCAGCTGAGAACTTCTGATTAGCAAACTAATGATGTTGAAAGGCCAGTTACTACAACTGATACATGCCCATCCTTCTATGTGAAGTGAGGCAGACTGAGGTATGAACGTCTAACTATTTGGTTAAGTTTTCTTACTACTCGAAAGGACTCGAAGCCTTTTTACTTATAATGTTTTGTTTTTGTTATTGGCAGCACGAAGGGAGGTACATCAGTTGCCTCCCTGGAGATAACAGGGAATGGAGTTCTTGTTCAGGTCAATGGAAAGATTTACCAAAGGAGTACTTGTGTTCATCTGCGGGGTGGCGATGAGGTTAGCAATACATAGATTCAGTGTGATTGATGTATAGTAATCATAATGATCCATCTGTGTGACTGTATTTATTGTTACTTACTAACGACTGAAATGTGAACCCATCTCACAATATGCTAAAAAGAAATAAATTCAGCTCTGTTGTATATGTATGAGGCCAAAATAACCATGATTAATAGAATGCTTTCAACCAGAATTGAAAAGATACGGCGTTTGGGTAGTCACTATCTCCAATAATAGATGATTGCAAGTTCTCATCTGCAAGTTCTCAGCTGAACATGCTTATGTATCCTTTTAAGAATGTTCCGGAAAGTTATCCACACTATGTGATTAGGGATCATATAATTTTTCCCTTTTATCTATCTATCTATCTATGATGTTGTTGCTATATTTTTTTCGTTTCCTTGACAGTGTGCTCAGATATTTCAGCCTCTTAAAGATGAAAATCTAGCTACACCAGGTAAAGCTTAAGCTTGTAAGTCAGAGTTTTTATACAACCATTTGCGTACCTCTGAGTTCATTAGTCAATCATGTCCACCAGTTATGTGATCATTTCTGCTTTGTTTGTGAAGCTTACTGATTTTCTTAGAAGCATTGATGGTTATAAGCACGACTCTCTTCTAAATCAATTTGATTGTGCGCCTGTTTACATGTGTTCAGAGTTTTTTTCTGGGAATTTCTGTCAAAGTCTCTGCTTTGACATGGTAAGTTATCTTACATTGATGTAAAGTAGTCATTGTTATAATGTTTGAGTCAATTGGGTTAGTCCAGTCTCCAGTGTATGATCTTTTCTGTTTTTTTTTTCCTCACAGTCGGGAAGAAAGGAAACAGTGTTAGATTTGGCCAAGTTTGTGGATAAGGGTGTGCAAGTTAAGCTGGTTGGTGGTAGACAAGGTATAAAAGAGAAGATTGTTGATGTTTTATGTCTTGAGATTTGATGGTTGTTTCGTGTGTGTTTCTTTTTTTGTTAGTCACTGGAACGCTTATGTGTTGAACGTTTGGTGGATCTATTTGTTTGCGTTGCTAGATTTGAAACTGATACAGCTTCCTTATTATCTAACGTCGATAGATCGATGATCATGAGATTTGTAATCGATATGTACGTTGAGCTTGATCTATACAGGAAGAGAACATTGATGAAACTATTTTGGTCATTTACTTGCAGGATGAGAAGCATTATAGATCGCCTAAAAGGGAACCGTGATTTTCCTCGTCTAAGAATAGGTAATGTTTTCATCTTCAGTTCACTAAAAAATCGACATGCCCATGTTCCCTCTCGGGTTTTTTGCAATCCGATGTTTGTTTCATTTCAGGGATTGGACTCGCTCTAGGGAAGATGGATAGAACCAATTATGCTTTTTCACCATTTTAATAAACAAGAACAGGAAGAGGTATGGAAGAAGATAATCCCAACACTATATATATATATATGGTGGATCTCTTCGTATGTTAATTGTTTGTATGAGCTCTGATCGAATCTAATCTCTATTATATATGTGACTAACACAAGTTTTTTTTTTTTTTGCTCAGGGAATGTGATTTCCTTTGGTCTCTTCTTCTTGCCAATGTATTATCTCTCTGCCTACTCATGTTATATAGTTTTGAGATTATAACATAAAAATATTAATATCTTTATATGTTTACAGGCCAACCTTTTGGACGATCTACAAAAAAAAATCCGTAGAGGAGTTTCAGCCGTATCTTTATGTAGGAACAATGATGAACTGTATGCTTTGAGTATTCTATGGACTCCCTGTTGGTCATATCATCAATAAAAATAAAATATTATACTTTAAATATGCATATATAGTGTTATACCATTAATTTGTCACGATCATCAAGACTATCAATATTAGAAAATTTTCTTTTGTTCACCAACATTTCTATCATCTTTTCTCTTTTTCAAATATTTCTTTTACAAACCATCAAATTTACTTATTATTTTAGTTTACAAATAAAATTAAGAAAAAAATATATAAACAATCCCGCGGCGTAGCGCGGGTAATTTCCTAGTATTAACTAATGTATGAGCAGTAAGAGAAAGTCTAGAGCAAATTAAATATTGACTTGACAGCCATCATAACATGTCTAACAAAAATATTTGATACCCATAACTCGCTGCCTGCCAAACTTTATAAGAAATCAAATCATATAAAGACGAAAAATATTTGTTTCGACTAATGTATATAATTTTCTATATGAATTTTACCGTCTATAAGTGACAAGACAATCAGTGCCCGCTTAAGCATTTGACTAGATTTTTACCCGCACTTCTAAGTGCGGGTATAATTTTCTTTACAAATTTTACATTTTATTCATTTTGTTAATAGTAGTTTAGATTTTTAATTATATAATCTAATTTTGATTATAATTGTTTAACCAACATTATAACAGTGAGTTATCAATTTAGTTTTTTTAAATGAATTATGTGTTATTTGGAGGAGATATATCGTAAGGATTAAGAGATTAAAATAACGATTTCACATTATATATTTTAATCTGTGTTCTATCGTAAGATCATAGTTTGGAAAAAATATATATATGTGAAAACAACTATTGTAAAAGTTATGTGGTATATGTTTAATTGTTATTTTATTTATCTAAAATATTATTTTATAAAATACATGTTGTAGTCGTATATATAATTTGCAAATTTGATGGAACTATCCGTTAAAAACTTCATTCAAACATAAAGCATAATTTGACGCTTCAAATATTTGAATAATATAAGTATGAAATCATTTTAATATTTTATTAATTTTAAAATATATCAACTGAAATTATTTACTATATGCGAATTTTTTTATAGAAAATTTATAATCGAGATTGGCTAATTAATTTTTCAACCCGTTTAATTAATTAAATATTTTTCAGTTTGATGAAAAAACCTGCTAAAAAGTACAATCGTAAAAACATCAATCGTAATATGTGTGTATATATATATATATATATATATATATATTTGAAACAAAATAAAGAGATATTAAAATATATTATAAATATATTTTGAATTAAATCATAAATTAGAGAATCTTAATTTATATGTAATAGTTGATGTATAAATTATTAATTATATTTATCAATTAATTTGTTTTGATTTTAATTAATTAGGAAAGTGGGACCCATTAGATTTTGGTTGTTTGGCTACATGTTTAATAATTGTCTTGTTTGGAAACATGGATTGTAGAGATAATAAATCAAATATAAATTGTTTTACAGTTTTACCCTTAATGAAGGTTACAAATCCTAATAATATCAAGGGCAAATTTCGGGAACAACATTTATGTACCATGGCAAACCTTCCTGTTTTAATAGATTAGATAGCCCTAGGAGAAATTTTTAAAATAGACCCCAAAACTACAAAATATTGTTTATACTTACAAAATATGATATTAACAAGAACAAGTAAACCAAATAATTAATATATTATTATGTTCACAGAATGATTTATGTCGTAAAAAGGCTTTTCATGTTACAAAATCTCGAATTTCTATTAAAAAATTATCCCGTCACAAATGTATCTTAAGCACCATTTTGTGACTGAATTAACAGTTCAACCTTTTTTTTTTTTGATGTATCCAAATAAACATTCAGTCATGATGTAATCTAAATAAAAAATAGAAAAGTAACACCTATATTTAGAAATATAATTTGAGCAGCCCTAAAATATAAACCTAAAAAGATTAGTAAATACATTTTAATTGTATTTAAGAAAACAATAATCTTTAAGAAAAAGAACATGATTCAAACAGTGGGCCCTATTTGCCTATAGATCCTTTCTTTAGGAGAGGAGAATAAAAAAGTTACGGAAATATGAAAAACATTTTTTTGTTGTTGGGGCAATATGAAAAACTTGTTTACGAAAGAAAATAATCAACGTGAATAAACGTAAAGAAAATATTAACAATGAGAAGGGCGATGGCGAAGGGATGGCGATAAGGTGGTTATCTGCCATTAATCTACCATCTCCAAAGATCCATACGGAATTCGCTTCCTGTAATCTGTACAGATCTTCATGGGTGGTTAAGTATGATCGTGATGACGGACTGGAACGGTTGAATTACGGTTACCAATCCGCATCAGTTATCTCCGTAGTGGGCGATTGGGTTCACCACGATGTCAACGTTCGAGACAACCGTTTCAGATGGCACTCCTTTAAAAAGGTCAGATTCAAACCCAATTTGTTCTTCAATTTACAGTTTCCTAAACTTAGATCTATCGAAATCAAGAGTGAGAATGGTGGAGAATCTTAGGAGAGCGATGCAAGAAATCACATTGGGATCGGAGGACGTTCCAATTCCATTACCGGTTGAAGTTTGCAATGAAGCGGCGAGAGAAAATCGTTACTCCATCATGGACCGTCCATTAATGGCAAGGAAACAAAATGTCATTTCTTTTTTTGCTTCACTTCTGCGCATGTGGGGACAATCTGGGATCATTACTGGGCGTATTGTGGAACGCAGAAGGTTCCAGTTTGTCTTCCCCTCCGATCACTTATTGACATCAGTAGTCAACCGGGGTCCATGGGCATTTAATGATAGAATGCTGATACTGGAGAAATGGACTCCAGAAATGAATGAGTTTGATCTAAACTCCATTCCGTTCTGGGTTCAGATAAGAGGGATACCATTGCAGTTCCTTTCACAAGGAGTAATTACTCAGATTGGGGAGCAGTTGGGAGAAGTTATGGAGGTTGAAGTCAATGCAATGGTGGAATTCGTGAGAATCCGTCTCAGGTGAATGTTGATATGCCTCTCAAATTTCAGAAATACTTCCAATTCACGCCTGGTGTTAATACACTACTGAAGTTCCACTACGAAAGGCTACGTGGATTTTGTGCACAATGCGGTATGATGACGCATAACACAGGAGCTTGCATCATTGAGGAGCAGGATGGTCAATATGAATTGCCACACTATGATGAGGCAGATGAAGGTGAAGATCACAACCAGAATGTGCAGCAGGATGCTGAGAATGTTGTCCAAATGGATTTAGTGGAGGTACCAGTAATGGAGGCTGCTAATGAGGAACAGCCAAATGAAGATATGGAGGACAATGAAAGGGATACAGAAAAATCAGATCAGAGTATGATCTTGGCAAACTCGGAGACAGAGCAAGCAAGGATAAAGCGTAGAAGAACTTTTGTGGAGAACCTTGTTCTGGAGTGTATGGAAGATCAAACACAAGCAATGGAAAATAGAAGGACTGATGACTACAACCCTGAGGAAGACGAGGACCATATCATTTTACAGACTGAAGAAGTTTGGGCATCTGAGGACAGACGATGGACACCAAATGGTAGGAAGACAACACCACCATTCCAATATGGCAGCTTCCATGGTAATGTAGACTCAACCCCTGACTCTACTTGGAAGCATGCTAATCTGGATATTGGTAATGGATTACAAATGTTGATGTCAAGTTTCTATTCAGGAGAGGAAAACAGTGAGGAAACTCGTGAAGAGGGTGAAAGCTTGTTTAAGAGGCAGAAGACTGATGAGGTGATCAGAGATAAACACATGATTATGGGGATCCTGGGTGATTATCAGCGTGTGAATGGACTTGCCAAGTTACAGGAAGAATATGGAGAGTTACTGGATTTGACACTTGAAGATTCTGGAGGCGCGGTGGGCCCTGAACCACCTTCAACTCAATGAGAGTTCAGGTGTGGAACTGTCGAGGATTGGGACAACTCCTCACAGTTCGACGTCTAAGAGAAATGCATAGATTGTATTTCCCAGACTTGTTGTTCCTTATCGAGACAAAGCAGAAGAATGATGTGGTCGAGGATATTGGTGTTTCCTTAGGTTATAACAATATGTGTTTAGTACCTCCAAGTAATGTTAGTAGTGGTGGACTTGCTGTGTTTTGGAATGATGATGTTTCAGTTCAATGTATTTCAAAAGATGCAAGACTTATAGACTTGCTTGTGGAATATAAAGATTTTCGTTATTATCTCTCATGTATTTATGGTAATCCAATACCTAAATATAGACATCTGTTATGGGAGAAGATTCAACGTCTGGCTACTACACGACTGGGACCATGGATGCTATGTGGAGACTTCAATGAATTTAAAGATTAATCAGAGAAGAAGGGTGGGAGAGTTAGAACAAACAGTAGCTTAAGAGATTTCAACTTAATGATTGAAGTTTGTGGACTTAAAGATCTGATATCGAAAGGTAATCAATATAGTTGGGTAGGAAGAAGAAGGAAGGAAATCATTGAATGATGCCTTGATAGAGTCATGGTTAATTCATCATGGATGCAACAGTATCCGGAATCTGAGAATGAGTTTCTTGAGTTAGCAGAGTCAGATCATAGGCCTATGGTGGTGTCTATTGAATATAATAAACAGATTAGACGTGGTCAATTCCGATATGACAAAAGACTGGAAGAAAATGATGACTTTGTTACAACAGTTCAAGAAGCCTGGCAAGATAGTGAGCATAAGGTTAACTTGGAAAGCAGACTGGCCTTCTGTAGACATAAAATGGCGCAATGGCGAAAGAACAATAAAACTAACACAACTGTTTTAATTAAGGATCTTCGTAATACAATTGATCAGGCTTTAAAAGATCCAAATGTATCTACAGAAGAAATCCAGAGTATGAAGAAGGACCTAAATAAAGCATATCGTGGAGAGGAAGAGTATTGGAGAACTAAAAGCCACAAACAATGGAATCAAAAAGGAGACAAACAAACAAAATACTTCCATGCAGTTACAAAGGCTCAAAAGAAGATGAAGGAGGTCTCGGTTTTAGGGATACTCACAACTTCAATTTAGCATTGCTTGCTAAACAGGCATGGAAGATATTGCAACATCCAGATTCACTGTTGTCAAGGATATATAAGGGAAGATACCACAACACCTTGAGTTTTCTTCAGTCAAGGTGTCCTCAAAATCCATCTTATGGATGGCGTTCAATTCAAGCTGGAAAAGAATTACTCTTGAAAGGATTAAGGAAGCAGGTAGGTAATGGACATGATACAAATATATGGGAAGATCATTGGCTACCAGTGTTACCACCAAGGAAGATTCAAGGTAACCAGACTACGGTTTTATCAACAGTTAATGACTTATGGATACCAGGGACGAGACAATGGAATCACGATTTACTAGAACAACATTTCCCACCAGAAGAAGTCGATATACTTCAAACCATGCCGATATCACAACATGCAAATGAAGATAATTGGATATGGCCATACACTAAAGATGCAGAATACACAGTGAAGTCTGGGTATTGGGTTGCTACTCATTCTGATGATGTGTACATTGATGCAGCAGTCCCAGGGTCTATGGAGTTAAAAAAGAAGTCTAGAAACTTGACATACTTCCAAAGATAAAACATTTTCTGTGGAGATCGATCTCAGGAGCAACTCCAACAAATGATAGACTACGTACAAGGTCGGTAAATGTTGATCCAATATGTCAAAGATGTGGCCAATGTAAAGAAAATATAAATCATATCTTGTTTGAGTGTCAGTATGCAGTTGCAGTTTGGAGGAGAGCTGGATATATGATGTTCGATGGAATGCAAGGTACGTTAGAGGATCATATCCAGATGTTAGTGACTCATTCAAAAGATCAAACATATGGATTATTGCAAAGGATATTGACCTTTTGGATATGTTAGTCTTTATGGAAATCAAGGAATATTTTGATGTTTAATAAACAATCTATAGATCCAGGAGATACAACAAGTAAGGCTCAGCAAGGAACACATGAATGGATTGAATGTTCAATACGGAACCAACAGCCAGATACAACAATCAGATACCGAAGCACTCAATGGGAGCCACCTCCTAATGGATGGTTAAAATGTAATTTTGATGCAGGATTTGATATACATACCGGGAATGTAACAATTGGATGGATCATCCGTGATGATAGTGGGTTTCATTTAGCATCCGGTTATGCACGATTACCATCGAGATCCTCTTCATTGCAAGCTGAAGCAAGTGCATTCTTATATGTTCTGCAATTGATTTGATCAAGGGGTTTAAGGTATGTTTGGTTTGAAGGGGATAATCTAGAGATGATTAATATGTTTAATGCAGGTAAGAAAAGTGTGGAAATAGGCAATCTACTCAAGGACATACGATTTTGGACAAGTAAACTTCCTCACTGTTCAGTCGGGCATATTAATAGAGAAAGGAACCAAGCTGCACATCACCTAGCAATGTTGGCTAATGATGAAAAGAATGTTTTTATGATTAGCAATTCAGTTATAACATCGTTAAGGAAATATTTGTATTATCCGTATACAGTTTAATGATTAATATAAGGTGTTAGAAAAAAAAAATAATTAACAAAAAAATCCATACTTTTTAACCCTAAGTAAAAAAAAAATTGATGGACCCTCTTTATCTATGGGCCCTTGGACAGTCGCCCTGCTCGCCCTTGCACCTAACCCGGCTCTGAACACAATCGAATGGGACAATGGTTCGCACTCCATACTAATATTATTGCCGTGTTATAATTATTAGATTTAGATATGTTGCCAAAAATAGACAAGTAAAACAATCAAACATTGTCGACATATATAATTAAAGCATGTCTCAATTGAAAATTATTAAAATGTAAAAGAAAATGCCCTCATGAAACATGTGGTATGTGGATTCATGGTATTATGTAGATATATTATAGAATATGCCGGCTTCTATTTTTATTTCCAGACAATACTAGAATTATTGATAACTCTTTGTTAACCAAACTAATGTTATTTTTTGAATCTTGAGATGCTGATGGTAGTTTTGGAAAATGTAATAAAATTAGTAATTTGTACCAATTTTTATAGAAATATTATTTTATTTGTTTTCAAGTTTCACATAATGTAGAAAACATAGATCATGGAAGCATTTTTATATTGTTTAACAAAGAAATTTCGTGAAAATATTTTGTTGTCATATGATTAAAAGCTTCTATATTAGATTAAAGATCATTTTTTTATAATTGTGGGGATTAAAAAAAGTTTTCTGGATCCAAAAACCAATCTTACAAAGTTGTATATCTAGACACATGTTTAAAAATTACTCTAAATTTAAAACGCGGCTAATAACTAAAAAAATTCAAATCTGAGTGACGAGAGATTACTAATACTATCTTTATCACTAGGATACGAGTTCCTAATTGATTAAAGATCGTTTCAAATAGAATGAAAATTTTATATGAATTAATGCAAAATTTATTAAATAATTAATAATGCTTCAAGTAAAATTAAAACTTTATAATATTTGAAAAAAAAAATCTGATAAGGTTATTTTATTTTATTTTTTGAGGTTTTTTTGTATTTTCAATTCAATAACCTTATCAGATTTTTAGGATCCACAACAAGATGACTCATCCTTACCCGCTAAACTAAATTATTGGATTTCTTGTTCTCTTGGACCGTGTTAGGCCCACTTACGTCGTACCAATATCATCTTGTTTTCTATAAATCTTGTGCACTTGCTTATTGAGCCTTTTGATGTAATTCATTTTGCTGGGGAAAAAACTAGTATGATTTACTAATACTATTGAAGACATAATTTTTTAAATTAATATTTTTCATCTAAACTATATATTAAAAAAAAACAATTTATCTTATTTTCTAAAAAATTAATTTAATAACAAATAGAAAAAAGCATAACATAAAATTGTTTTATCTACAACAAACTAATTTAATAGTATTTTAAAATCAAATAGTAAATATATTCTAAAAATTATCTGATATTTAAAAAAAACTTTATTACCAAAATTATGCATATCTACTAGTATAATAAATAGCTATATATTTTAAAATAATGTATCTTATATATTTCAAAATAATATTAATATTAATTATAAATTCATATTATAAAATTGTTTATCTATAAAAAAATTATTTAATAATATTTTAAAATCAAATAGCAAATATATCATAGAAACTATATGATATTTTTAGTTTTTTGTTACTGAATGGTAGCTAGCTGCTTCTGTATCCCTCAAACTATTGTATGTTTCAAGCGCCTGAATTCTCAGACCATACGCCAGGGTACATTAAGCTAATCTCTGATGACCCTAAGTTTGGTACGAAACCTTTCAAGTTCTACAACTTGTTAATCAAGCATCCTGCGTTCATTGATTCGGTAAGGAGTGGTTGGTCGGTGTCTAATACGCCAGCCTCTAATTTAAAGGACTTCTGCTATAAACTGAAAAATCTGAAAAAGCATATGAAAACGCTCTACAAGGAGAATTTCAGTGATATCAAAAAGCGTGTTCTTATCGCATATGATGTCCTCCAGTCAGCTCAAATGGCGGCTCTCAATGACCCTTCTACAACTACTATCCAGGAAGAGGTCTTTGCTCGTAAGAACTGGACTTTCGTGCGTCTAGCTGAGGAAAACTTTTTCAAACAACGTTCTAGGGTCAAATGGGCTGCGGAGGGGGATTTAAACACTATGTATTATCATAGAGTTACCACTAGTCGGAACTCAGGGAATTCCTTGAAGCACCTGATTTATCCTGACGGTTCTCAAACCTCTACGTTACAAGAAGTTCATGAGGTTGCAATCCACCACTTTGAGAACATCTTATGCACCGTAAGAGGTGCGTTCTGTCTTGAGCTGCCGGATTTTCTTGAAGAGATTATTATGCGAAAAATCTCTGAATCTCAGCAGTCTCTGGTTTTGGCTCCTTTCTCTACGGATGATATTCAGAGTTGTTTGTTCAAGATGAAGGCGAATAGAACCCCGGGTCCTGATGGTTTTCCCGCTGATTTCTTTAAGGCTGCTTGGTCTATTTTGGGGGCTGAGTTTACTAATTCTGTGAAAAATTTCTTTGAAGCTAGCTTCATGCCCACTGCCCTCAATTCTACTTCCCTGGTTCTGCTCCCAAAGAGGCCTGAAGCTGATACAATCAAGGAGTTCCGCCCTATTGCTTGTCTTAACACGCAGTACAAGCTGGTGACCAGACTTATTACCAACAAGCTTAAGCTTCTTCTTCCGGATCTGATTTTAGCCAACCAAACTGCATTTGTTAAGGACAGGCTCTTACTTGAAAATGTCATGCTAGCCTCTGAAGTTTTATTGGGTTATCATCTTCAGTCGGATATTGCCAAGACCACTTTGAAAGTGGATATCGCAAAGGCGTTCGACTCGGTGCGTTGGGATTTTGTTCTTAGCTGTCTTCAAGCTTACCATATCCCTCAGCGTTTCATAGGGTACATTAAAGCTTGTATGTGCTCGCCGTCTTTCTCGCTCAGCATTAACGGGGTCACATCAGGTTTTTTTAAAGGTAAAGCTGGCCTTCGTCAAGGCGATCCGATGTCCCCTATTTTATTTGTCATGACGATGAATATCTTTTCTCTGATGCTGAATCGGGCTGTTGAACGGGGTCAATTTAGTTATCATAATGGCTGTGAGGATATGGGTCTCACCCACCTTTGCTTTGCGGATGATTTGTTAATTTTCATCAAGGGGGATGAAGCTTCGCTTGTGGGAGTTCTGCAAGTTCTATCAGATTTTGAAAACATGTCTGGATTAGCCGTCAACCTCGAGAAAACTTCCATGTTTTGTGCTGTGGTGGATGAGGGTACTTTACAGCGGTTCTATCAGGTCCACAACCCGAAGTCGGCCAGCCTTCCAATCTGTTATCTGGGACTCCCTCTTTCTTCTAAGAAGCTTTCCCTTAAAGACTATGATCCCCTGATCCTTCAAATCAGGAAAAAGCTTGGATCCTGGACGAATAAGACTATCGATGGCTGGTCGCCTTACTCTGTTATCATCTGTCATATCTGGAATTATAGGTTTCTGGTCTTCGGCTTTTTTCATTCCGAAGATGGTTCTGAAAAAAATAAATGGTTTATGCAGCTCTTTCTTCTGGCATGGGACTATTGGAATATCTACTGGTGCAAGAGTTTCATGGCTGGATATTTCCTTTCCTAAAAAGGAGGGGGGCTTAGGGATAAGAAACTTCGAAAGTTGGAATGAAACCTGCACACTCAAGCTAATATGGATGCTATTCTTTAGAGCAGGTTCAATATGGGTGGCATGGATTCGAAGAAAGTATTTATCCTCTCTTCCTTTTTGGGCACTTAATGAAAAAAAATCCTCTTACTCTTGGGCCTTCGGGCGTATCTTAAAGCTGAGATCAAAGGCCATCCGGTTCATCAATACTGAGATTGGGAACGGGGACTCCACCTTTTTCTGGTGGGATCCCTGGACTCCCTTTGGTGTCTTGTACCATTTCCTTGACTGTGACAAGCACTCGCATTTGGGTATTCCCCTTGATGCAACTATCAGTGACCTTAGGAATGATTCCGTCTGGAATCTGCCCTCGGCGAGAACTGATAAACAAGTCCAGCTGCTGGATTTTATTACTACTGTGTCCTATTCTTCTGTTTCTGACCGCACTCAGTGGACTGTTAACGGGGTTAAGCGCAACAAGTTTATCTCTCGGGATGTCTGGAATGAGATTAGAACTTCAAAGCCTCCAGTTCATTGGGCGCCCTTGATATGGCATAAGGCTAACACACCCCGTCATGCTTTAACCTCTTGGCTCTTTGTTCTAAATCGGAACCCAACTCTGGACAGAATGGTTAAATGGGGCATTGATACTGAATCTACTTGCTTGCTCTGTGGACTAACAATTGAAACTAGAGATCATCTCTTTTTTGTTTGCTCTTATTCGCAGCAGGTATGGAAAGCAATCATGACAATCCTGCATATCAACAATCCACCGGTGGGCTGGTCTGCAACTCTTCTCTGGCTGGATGGGAATAGCTGGAGCCGGGTCTTAAAGCTCAGCATTCTCCAAGGATGGCAGGCCACTATATATGGGCTTTGGCATGAGAGAAATAACAGGTTACATAGGGGCCTAACTCTTCCTTCTTCTAAGGTCTCCTCTTGTATCCATGATTCTCTGAAGCTCAAATGTGCTGCTATCTCTTCCATTGGTTCTAGTTTGGGGCCTGACCTATCAAATTTTTGGTTTGATCCGCCTTAAATGTTTTGTCCTTTCTCTCCTCCTTCTCTGCTCCCTCCTCTCTTCTCTCCCTCTCTCTTTCTTTCTTCTTCTCTCTGTTATTTTTGTCTCTGGTTCTTATTTGTTACATTTGTAATCTTCTTTTTCATTTTAATATAAGAAAACCCTTTGTCAAAAAAGAAGATTATGCATATCTACAAAATATAATATAAGCAGTTATTTAAATCAATATAAGAAATAAAATTTTCATTTTAAAGTAAGTTTTCGTTATAAAAAATCTAATTTTATTAAGGTTTTAAATTTTTTTTATTACTGGTATTATGTATATATACTAAATATAATAATAAAATATTTAAATTATATATTAAATAAAACTTATTTTATATTTTTAAAATTTAATACGTGTTAGTAATAAAATTCAATCCAAAATTGTTTTATCTATGACAAACATATCCAGTACCATCTTAAAATCATATATATTATAAGAATTATCTTATATATATATATTTTTAAATATTATCAAGATTATGTATATAACCTATATAATAAAATAATTATTAAAATTAATATAATAATAAAAAATTAAATTTAAAATTAAGTTAACTAGTAAAAACCTTATTTCATTAAAGATAACCATGTAATCAACTATTTTGAAAGTGAATGAGAGTTCAAAAACACTTCTTAATTAATATAAAAAAAATTTGGGTCTAAAATATTATTTTCTATAATCAAAAATGCAAAATTGAAATCAATCCTAACTTGAAAAAGAAACATATTTTAAACAAAAAAATAAAGATAAAGTATATTTTACTAAAAACAAAACCAAAATCGAACCAAATCATCTATATGAGTTATTTTGAATATACCTATTTATAAACTAAAAATCAAACAATTAAAAGCCTGATCTGTACATTTCATATACCTGAATTATTGCAAAAAGTTATACTCAATTAAAAAATATGACGGCTGCAACTGGATTGTCATTTTGTGGGATAAAATTATGTAGAATGATTTATTCATATAAATTCCAAATTTTTTAATACATGGAATGAAATGGAATAACGATTCTATCAATTCCACAGCATTTCACACAAATTTTTTAAAAAAATATTCAACTGCAATTTGATTATGAATAGATGGAATGAATTTATTCCATTTTTTCATATCCCATTTATGTTATTTCATTCATAATCATTCCATGTGATGTTCACCATTTACAACCGACATAAATATATGTAGACCAAATTTCTGAGTGAGATTGTTTAAATCCATGAGAAGTATCTTTATCTTTTCAACAAGTGATTTCAAATTTGCTATTAACGTTTTTGATATGAATTTGCTATTGACTTTGTAAAATTTTAAACTGAGAAAAGCAATATAGGCTTTTAACTGTAGTAGCAGTAATGGATTAACACTATATGGGCCTGGGTTCATACATAAAAAGAAAAAGTCTCTTGCAAGAAGTTATAGAACTCTTGAGCAACAAGAGAAGGATACTCTTCATGTGGAAGGAGTGCACCTTCAACCTCCACAAATTTGCTAACTCCTTTGGCTCCTCTCAGTGCCTCCATTTAAGCTTTTGATCTCTTTGGAGCTCCTTTCGTTGACATCACCATAACCGGAACTTTTCCTTCCAAGTCAGCAAACAGCTGGAGAAATTCATCCGGGATGAAACCTGGTCGAGTAAACCAGTCAAGAAAGCTGCAGGGACATAATGTGATCTCTTCTGCTTTGTTAACTCGTATCTGCTTTGGATTATAGCGTCGGTCACGTTGCTTTGGTCTGCGTAAACATGGGACTTGTATTGAGACTCGATTGATTTCTCGTTTCTTACTAGCATGTTGTACATCATTCAACCAACCCCAGGTGCTCTTAGTGTTCCTCTTAGAAGACCGTACCTGTTACAGAAACCGTGTTGATCAAGAAAAGGAAGCGGTTCATATAAATATTTACACTAACCTGCCTGACTCATTGGGCTCTCGGGTGAGTTCATGAAGTCAACCACAAACTTCTTGAAAGTTCAAGATACTATCGAATACAATGTTGCTTAACACACAAGGGTACAAGGACTGAACAAGATATGACGTGGAGTGCAAGGAAGCAATCGGAACAAGATATGACGTGATATACAAGGAAGCAATCAGAAGTTGGAAATAGAAGATTTGGAAATATTCTATATCACGGAAATATAGAAGATTTCCTTTAAAGATATTCTCCAAGATTGACTGCATATATATAGAGATGAGCCGACTTGGATTAGGGTTAAGCGTGCTAGAGAGAAAAAGAGTTAGCGTGTTTAAAGCAATTGAGATTGTGTGTTTTCGGTGAGCGAATAAAGAGAGAAGTGCAACTGTTGTTGTACGGTAAGATTAGGTAGATTAGGATTTGGTCAGTAGCGTTTCACAAGGTGTGAAGACGTGTTAATCTGATTGAACAAGATTACTGTGTAATTTGTTCAAGTGAATTCTAATAAACGTTTGGTTTCTGACTTAGTCTGAGTCAACATTTCGAATTCATATCTTCTGCTATTTCATTTGGTGTCAGAGCAGGCAATATATCTTACAGGTTGAGATCTTGGAGAAGATATGGAGATAAAGGATATGTTGGCGGTTTTGAAACCCATCATGTTGGATGAACATAACTTTGGTCACTAGAAAGTCAGAATGAGACATATTATACGATCTATCGACGAGACTGTATGGCATGCTGTCGAGCATGGTTGGGAAGAACCAAAGAAGATACTGGAAGATAAAAGCAAAGTTCGAAAACCTCTTGAAAAATGGTCTGAGGAGGAAAGAAAGGCTTCAAAGTACAACTCTAAGGCGATATCCACCATCATGTCAGCTGTGGACACTGAGCAGTTTAAAATAATTCAAGGTTGTGAATCAGCCAAGGAAGCGTGGGACACACTGGTTAACCATTTCGAAGGAGATGCAAGTGTAAAAAGAACACGTCTCGATTTCCTAACTTCTCAATTCGAGAATCTCAAAATGGAGGAAAACGAAACAATAGGCAGTTTTACAGCAAAACTCAGCACAATTGCCAATGAAGCTTCAGTTCTTGGCAAGAAGTATAATGAAAAGAAGCTGGTTAAGAAACTCATCAGATGTCTTCCTGCAAAGTTCTCAGCTCAGAAAGTGATTCTACAATGCTCGATGAATACGGACGAGATGAAGTTTGATAAATTAGTAGGGATGCTGAAATCTCAAGAAATGGAAGTAACGGGTGATCAGTCTAAACAAAGTCAGGGAATTGCTTTCAATGCACAATTTGATGATGAGAGGATCAAGAAACTGGAGGAAAATATGGGACTAATAGCTAAGAATTTCAACAAGATGTTCAAAAGAATTGAAAAAGGCCAGAACAAGACTTTCAGCCGATTTCAAAAGAATGAGTTGGATAGGAATGCAAACCGAAACTTCAGAACTGAAGGTGAGAGATCATCAAGGAAAAAGGAGATGCAGTGTCATGAATGTGAAGGGTTTGGTCACTTCAGAAATGAATGTCCTTTGGTGAAGAGAAAGGAACTTAAATGCAGTGAATGCAAAAGCATTGGACATACTAAATCTGAATGTCCAAGTACAATCAAAGGAAAATAAAAATCCTTTTTATGCTTCAGTGACACTGATTCTGAAGAGGAAGAAGATGATGGAGATTGCATGCTGAATTTCGTGGCATTGGTATCTCAAGACAAAGGAGTAATTGACACCAGTGATTCAGACTCAGAGGAAGAAGTGGATGTTGAAAAAGAGTATCGAACTCTATATGAGAACTGGACTAAACTGAGCCATGAGAATCTCTCACTTCTTAAAGAAAATGCTAGGTTAAAAGCTCAGGTTAACATTCTTCAAATGGAACTGACACCTCCTGGAAACAAGTTACCTACCATTGAGGAAGTAAGTGAAGGTGAAGATCAGCTTGAACAAGAACTCGCCAAGAAAAGAGAGAGGAATAAAACTCTTGTAAGCAAAATTGAAAAATTGAAAGTGACTATTATGCAAGAACAGGACAAGAACAGAGGACTTGAGCAGAATCTGACTGAGAATCACAAAAAATCAGGATGCTAAGTAAAGGAACAAAAATTTTAGATCAGATTCTTGCCATGGGACAACCTCCAAAAGTCAACTGGGGTATTGGATACCAAAGAGGAGCAGAGTCAAGTCTGACAGGAGGAAAGATTAACTTTGTACGAGCTACACAGAAGACCACAAAACCGCAAGAAGGTAAAAACAATCAAGTATACACTGATATTACCAAGATTCGAAGGGAATGCTTTGTTTGCGGTAAACTTGGTCACAAAAAGGCGATGTGTTGGACTTACTGGAACAAGATAGCGGCAGCTTGGAAGTCTAACAAGTGCTACAATGAACCAAAACGGTTTGGTATGGTGTGGATAGCCAAGGTTGATCTGTATCCAGGATACAGGATTAAAACCATTCCTACAAAAGCTATTGTTGCTGATATGGTCTCCAATCTCTCCATGATGAGTAATGTTGCATATACTTCTATAGAGAATGAAACAAAGGAGTCATGGTATTTTGACAGTGGCTGTTCAAGACATATGACTGGGAGCAACGATGTTCTTGATGAGATAACTCCAGTTAAAGGAGGTAATGTAACATTTGGAGATGGAAGACAAGGTAAGATAGCTGGAGTAGGAAAAATGTTCTCTGATGGAAAACCACAGTGGGAAAATGTTTATTTGGTAAAAGGACTGAAAGCAAATCTGATCAGTGTTTCGCAACTATGTGATGAGGGATTAAAAGTGATGTTCACCAAGGTTGACTGTCAAGCAATAGATGAGCTTGGAACTGTTGTACTTATGGGGTTTCGATTAGGAAACAACTGCTATATGTGGGAAGCAACTAACAACTGTTTAAGCTCAACAGAGTCACAATTGGACTTATGGCATAAGAAACTAGGACACATGAGTGTAAATGGTCTCAGTCGTCTGATCAGTGCTGAAGTAGTCAGAGGAGTGCCGAAATTTGAAGCACCAACCACTACCGTGTGTAAGGCATGCTGTCAAGGAAAACAAGTGAAAGTTCAACACAAACAGTTTACTGAAATAAGATCAAAGAAGGTACTGGAGTTGATACACATTGATCTTATGGGACCAGTAAACCCAGATAGCATCACATGCAAGAAGTATATTTTTGTACTCGTTGATGATTTTTCAAGATTCACATGGGTAAGGTTCTTGAGAGAGAAATCAGAAGTTGCTGACAGCTTTAAGATACTGGCCCTGGAGTTGAAAAACGAGAAAGGAGGTATAATACAGATCAAAAGTGATCACGGAGGTGAGTTCCAAAGTGAAACCTTCAGAAAGTTCTACGAATCTCAAGGGATACGACATCAATATTCAGCTCCAAGAACACCCCAACAAAACGGAGTTGTTGAGAGGAAGAATAGGACCCTCCAAGAAATGGCAAGAGCAATGCTTCATGGGAATGAGATAGCTCCTAGATTTTGGGCAGAGGCCGTGAATACTGCTTGTTATATCATTAACAGAGTATATGTTAAAGACAACGCCGTATGAAATTTGGAAAGGAAAGACACCAAACTTGAGTTACTTTCATGTGTTTGGATGTGTTTGTTACATCTTGAATGACAAGGACCAATTGGGTAAGTTTGACTCTAAAAGTGATGAAGGAATCTTCTTGGGCTATGCAAACAACAGTACAGCTTTTAGAGTGTACAATAGAAGGACTCGTATGATAAGTGAGTCAGTGAACGTTGTGTTTGATGACCGGAACAAGTATTATGTTGAAGAACTGACTCACGAACCTGACCAAGAAAAGAATTCAACAGAGATTGAAGTACCAAGACAGTCTCAGCTTGAGGATGTCATGGCAGAAACTAGTCAGAATCCACGGAGGACCGGTTTTGGACAAGTTAATCGAGATCACTCTAAAGGAGATGTTATATGTGGCATACAAGAAGGAAGACAAACCCGAAACAGGAAGATTGACTTCAAGGAGATGGTCAAGTTAGCATGTTTTATCTCGTTCATTGAACCCAAGAACATACTTGAAGTTGTGCATGATGAATACTGGATGCATTCTATGCATGAAGAGCTTGAGCAGTTTACTAGACTGGATGTGTGGTACTTGGTAACATGTCCTGAAGGAGTGAATGTAGTTGGAACTAAATGGGTGTACAAAAACAAAATCGATGAAGATGGTAATGTGGTCAGAAACAAAGCCAGACTTGTAGCTCAAGGTTACTCACAAATTGAAGGAGTAGATTTCGATGAGACATTTGCACATGTAGCCAGACTTGAATCAATCTGGCTGCTTTTTGGAATAGCATGTTACCTCAAGATCAAACTGTATCAGATGGATGTTAAAAGTGCCTTTCTGAATGTGATGCTACATGAAGAAGTGTATGTAGCACAGCCTAAAGGATTTGAAGATCCAAAGTTTCCGAATCATGTCTATAAACTCAAGAGAGCTCTCTATGGGTTAAAGCAGGCTCCACGAGCATGGTATGAGAGATTATTTAAGAGGGGAAATGTAGATAAAACCTTGTTTATTCTGGATAACAAACAAGGGATGCTCATAGTTCAAATATATGTGGATGACATTATCTTTGGAGCAACTCAAGAAGTGTTGATGAATGAGTTTGTTGGAACAATGACTCTGGAATTTGAAATGAGTATGGTTGGTGAACTTAACTACTTTCTTGGACTTCAAGTCAAATAGTCGGAAGAAGGGATTTTTGTGTGTCAAAGTACTTATGCTAGAAATCTGGTAAGGAGATTTGAGATGGAGACATCCAAGGTAGCTAGAACTCCTTTGAGCACAACGAGTAAGCTCTCTAGAGATGAAGATGGACAGAAGGTTGACGAACGGCAATACAGAGCAATGATCGGCAGCTTGCTTTACTTAACCGCATCTAGACCAGACATATGCTTCAGTGTAGGAGTATGTGCTCGATATCAGGCCAGTCCAAGAATGTCTCATCTACTGGCTGTAAAACGCATCATTAAGTACATTCGAGGAACGTTGAACTATGGATTAAATTACACATTGAAAACTAACACAAATCTTGCAGGGTTTTGTGATGCAGACTGGGCAGGATGTCTAGACGACCGGAAAAGCACATCTGGAGGCTGTTTCTATCTTGGAAACAACATGGTTTCATGGCACAGTAAGAAGCAAAACTGTGTGTCACTCTCCACTGCGGAAGCAGAGTACATTGCACTTAGAAGCTGTTGCACTCAACTTCTATGGATGAAACAAATGCTGCATGACTATGGTATCATTACTGAATCCTTCTTAGTACACTGTGATAATAAGAGTGAAATAGACATATCTAAAAATCCTGTACAGCATTCTAGAACAAAACATGTTGACATTCGACATCATTTTGTTAGGGAACTAGTTGAGGAGAAACTAGCTATCATAAAACATGTTGCTTCTGAGAGACAGCTTGCTGATATTTTCACAAAACCTTTAGATTTCAATAGCTTTTTGTATCTGCGAAAGGCTCTTGGAGTCTGTGAGTTTTAATCTTTATGCAAAGTATTTGTGAGTATGACAGATCATAGAAAAAGTGGGGAACATGAATAAAGATCATACTCATCATAAACAAGAGAAGAGAGACTAATCAGGAGTATATACCCCATGGAACAAGTATTATTAATTGACCGCTCGGAATGATAAGCACTCTCTTTGAGATAGGCTGCTAAAACAGTTTACACTTAAATGAGATCATTGTTTTTGACTGAGTACTAAGATTTGATCACCTATTGATAAGAGGAAGATAGCAAATAATCTGAGTGAAAGAGTATAAGTTAGATGATTCTAATGAGATATTCAAACGTATACCACAGTCATTTGAAAAAAAAAAAAATAGTGTCTCTTAGATGAAAGCACCTCAGCTGAGGAAAGCTGTTTAAACAATTGGCTGTGGATACGAAAAATATGGTTTTCTATGGATGAAAGCACCTCGGCTGAGGAAAGCTGTCCAATGCTTGTATACTTACTCTAGCATACTCCACTCAGGAATGATTAGTTATACTCCTTCGATGTCTGAAAAATATTGTGTGATCTGGTCTTAGTCGTGTCTCTTAAGAGTATGAGAAATCAGTGGATGGATAATGCTCACCGATTAGATAAGATGAAAGCATCTTGGCTAAGAAAAGCTGTATGTCATGTCTCTCTATGCTATCAATATGTGAGTTAGACTCTATGTGGGCACACACATTATCTATGATTATGTCATACTTCAGATCATTTCAGATCATGTGTACATATTTCTTTCATGAATTAGTTAATCAAGAGTAAGTGTCTTTCAGAGCAAAATGGTGAATTGATTAGCAAGGGTCACTCTTAGTTCCTACATGGATGATCAATGCTGCAGTTATGTATCTAAGTATTGCAGACAAATGATTTGGGCCGGGCTTAATTTACCTTGACTGAAATACACCACTTTGACTTTTGGGCCAGTATTTGATATATTTCAGCTTGTCTAACGACTAAAAGCCCAACAAGGCCTTCTAGGTTTTCTTGTCTTGTTTCGATTTCAGGTTCAAAAGGAAGAGAGGGAACTCTAGCTTGAGTAACGCATCCGTCCTTGTGTCTCTCTGACCTAACTCTCTCAGCCCTAACCAGCAGCTTCACGATGTCGACACCTCCGCGCCGTTCAACTCGATCTCAGACAACCAAGATGATGATGGATGCTTTTGAAGCGGAGCGACGTCGTAACCGGGCAAATAGGACTCTTGCTGCAGCACCGATTGTGGATCTCTCGCCATCTATCACCTCACAAGGATCTCAGAGATCGGTCCAACAATTGCTCCTCTGTGATGTTGATTTCTCCGATGACTCACAGTCGCATGCAGGCTCAGAGCATCACTCTTCTCGGTCGCATGCAGGCTCAGAACATCAATCCTCTCGGTCTCATCGCTCCAGAAAAGAACCAGCACCGCCATCCTCTCAGACTGACAATTCTGATTCGAACGATGATGAATTTGTACCTCAACACAAGCAACCTTATTGCAAATTTGAAGACCACTACCTAGCAAATCGTCAACTCTCATCGGATTTGTTCTTCAAATATCCGGAGTTAGATCGCCTAAGCAGTGAACCTCTCAGCTACCGTCACTCTTCAAGTCTCGCAAAAGAACGGTATGTGTCGTTGAAATCTCGAGCCTTTCTTGATCAGAAACTCCTCGATTTAGAAGATTCCAAGCTTAGTGAAGTGAGAACATTCATTGAGAAAGCCGGTTTGACTTACACGGTCTTGCATGTATCGCCTTACTATTCGCGTTTGGTCAAGGAATTCTTGGCTAATTTGGGTGATTCAGAAGTGCAAGACAGATGCAGACTGGTATATGTCAGAGGTAAAGCTTATGACTTTACTCCGGATCTTATTAATCAGATATTTTTCACATCGGACACCAAGCATCCTACCAATTGGGACGAAGAAGACATCGATAGAGCAGTCTCGGTTCTTACTGGTGGACGACGCAAAAGGTGGGAAGGAGTTTTGTCAAAGCATCTGCTTCCGAAGTTTCAGGTGATATACAAGCTGTGTTGTTCTAATTGGATTCTGAGTTCAAACACGACAACGATGGTCCGAGAGAGGCTTCGATTTCTGTACATGCTTCACCAAGGAAAACCTTTCAACTTTGGATGCTTGGTGTATGATCAGATCATGGACATGGCACAGTCACCACAAGCTGATAAGAAGATCATATTTCCAAATTTGATCTTTCAGATAATGTACTTCCAGAGGGACGTCAATGTTACAGCTGGAGATGGTGTACCGGTGGGCTACCCTCTGAATATTACTCTGGATCCTAAGGCTGGTTGTGGCTCTGACAATGAAGAAGAAGGACAAGCTCCTGATCTTGAAAGGGATATTGAAAACTCCATCCGAGGCTTGCGCTACATTCAAAGTCGTATTCGCAGTATGTTTTCTCAGTTCTTTTCTTCTAACCGTGTGATATTCTTGAACTTGTTTCTTTGTATAAAATGTGTGACCATCTCTGGGGGAGAATATCCCCAATATCCGAAGAAGACAGGATCTGGCGAGTATGACACAGACGATGAGGAGAGCACGGAGGTCGAGCGAGATGATTAAGATCACTCTTTGTTATGTTGATCAATTTCAATGCTTTGTGTTTTTAATCTCTTATTTAGCTGAACCAGTTTGTTTCCGTTCTTTTTTATGTCTTGACATTTGCTTGCGAATGATGTGAACGTATCATGTTTCTCTTTGTGTGGTTTAAGACTAATTTCATGGATCATTAGAGTTGTCATTGTGTGAGATATTAGTTGCATATATGTTGTGTTTGCTCTAAGTTGAACATATGAGATGATGCACACATTTAGAAAAAGAGGGGGAGAATGAAAGTTCAAGATACTATTGAATACAATGTTGCTTAACACACAAGGGTACAAGGACTGAACAAGATATGACGTGGAGTGCAAGGAAGCAATCGGAACAAGATATGACGTGATATATAAGGAAGCAATCGGAAGTTGGAAATAGAAGATTTGGAAATATTCTATATCACGGAAATATAGAAGATTTCCTTAGAAGATATTCTCCAATATTGACTGCATATATATAGAGATGAGCCGACTTGGATTAGGGTTAAGCGTGCTAGAGAGAAAAAGAGTTAGCGTGTTTAAAGCTATTGAGATTGTGTGTTTTCGGTGAGCGTATAAAGAGAGAAGTGCAACTGTTGTTGTACGGTAAGATTGGGTAGATTAGGATTTGGTCAGTAGCGTTTCACAAGGTGTGAAGACGTGTTAATCTGTTGAACAAGATTACTGTGTAATTTGTTCAAGTGAATTCTAATAAAAGTTTGGTTTCTGACTTAGTCTGAGTCAACATTTCGAATTCATATCTTCTGCTATTTCACTTCTCCATGACATCTATGTCGTAATCCATCTGAAGCTTATCAGAATAACCAATACCGGGCCAATCTACAATAGTTGCACGCCAGTTAACTTCTCCATTGCGCTGCATGATGTTTCTAGCCACATATCTCCACTCCTCCACGGTGCTAACATCGGATATTGTTGGTATCATGAGAATATTCTTAGCCGATTCACACTTGTCTCTCTCATGCTCTTCATAGTGTATACCGATCGAGTTTCCCTTGAACTTCCACTGTCAATTGCTTGTCTGGGGGAGAATTGCCATGGCCCTGATCCAGATTAGAGAAAGAAAAAAAAAATTAAAGCAAAAGAAGAATAAAACATATTTGATCCTACCATTATAAAAAAAAAATTGGTAAAAAAAAAAGAAGTGTCATCATGATCATCACAATCTTTTGTTTTTACAGCAAACTGGCTATTGATCATGACTCAAAGCCATCTTATTCCACTCATTATCACGTCTATTCTTCTTCAGAAATTCCTCTCAAGTTTTCTGATCAAATTCAGCCTCTTGAGCATCACTAAAACTCAGTTCCGACTTGCCAACTTTGAGGACGATTTAACTGCAGCTCAGGGGGTTCTAGATTTCGTTCTTAGTACGCAAAGAAAGATCTCATTCTCTAGTTTTCGTAGCATCTTTCCGATCTCAATTACGAGGTATAATATGTTCGTAAACATTCTTTGAATATTGAGAAAAATCATTGTTTTAAAACCGAAACTTGAAACCCAAAAACGCTCATATGACTTCAGAGTGGATTTACCAGTAAAATATGAGGAAGCAGAAGGCCTTCTTCATATCACTGGAAAGCTCTTTATCTTGTTTTTCCATAGCCGCTGAGTTTGCTTCTATAGGAGGTACGTGGAAAACGTTATCGCCGTTTTCGTGAGATTGGTAAAAATTCTGGTGCTCCCACTTTAAATACAGATTGATGACTGCTCGCGACGACCAAGATTACGATCCTAGAATAATTGGAAATCTCTGTCTCTTGGCTTTCCATAGAAACCGGTCTTGATTCGTTAGGAGGTATGGTTCGCGAGTTATAGTCGTTTTAATAAGAGTTGTTGAAACTGTTTTAAAACAGTTTTGCAGAAATACTCTAAATCCAGTTTTAGATAGTGACTTTGTAGGACTGATTCCGATTGCGTCGGAAGGAGTTAGGTGACGATCTATATATTCCTGGATAGCTCTCACTGTAAGGAATCCATAGCAAGTTTCGGATCATTATTCGGAGGTATGATGCTCCCGAAAATAGATCTACAAGTTGAGAGAAAATCCACTTTTACTAAACCGCCCAAAACGCTATTTTTGTCAAACGCAGATTCTAAACGCGATTTCTTCAACCACCAAACGCCAGTAGCTTAAACCATAACTTCATCACAAAAAATAGTGTTTCAACCGCAACCGCTCGAGACGCTATTTTCCAACCGCTTCAACCGTTATTTTCGATGACTCGAAAAAGGCTAAGGTGAGGGTGGAATTTACGTTATTTTCTTACTAGTTAGCGATAGGTGCTTTTACATGCTAAGTCTTGAAAAAGACATTGTTTGATTTAAAACTTATAGTAAATGATGAGAAATAAGTTAAGAAATAATTAAAAGATATATACTAATAATAATAATAATAATAATAATAATAATAATAATAATAATAATAATAATAATAATAATAATATAATAATATACTTTGGAATACGGACGATCGCATTGTAAGTCCGTTGTAGTTCATTGGGTAATGTAGTTCTGCGGACGACCGCATTGTAAGCCCGTTGTAGAACTTTGTTTGTTTGGACTACGGACGATCACATTGTAATCCCGTTGTAGTCCATTTGGTGATGTAGTTCTGTGGACGATCGCATTGTAAGCCCGTTGCAGAACGTTGTTTGTTGGACAACGGACGATCGCATTGTAAGCCCGTTGTTGTCCATTTGGTGATGTAATTCTGTGGACGATCGCACTGTCAGCCCGTCACAGAATGTTGTTTGTTGGACTACGAACGATCGCACCGTCAGCCTGTTGTAGTCCATTTGGTGATGTAATTCTGCGGACGATCGCATTGTAAGCCCGTTGCAGAACTTTGTTTGTTGGATTACGGACGATCGCATTGTAAGCCCGTTGTAATCCAACATGCCGTAAAGGGCCGATGACGGGGAGGTCCATACCCAAAATGCGAGAAAGGGATTGGCTCCGCCGTCAGTAAATAATTAAAAATATGAAAAATGAAGTAAAGAAGTAAAAAGTAAAGAAAGAAGTGAAAAGATACGTAAATAAATAAAAAGTTAAATAAAGAAAGTAAAACGTTAAGTTATTAACTCGAACTATGTTATATTCATGGTTTAATGTGTACAAGTGCCTATTGTTTTTCGAGTATTGAAGTTTCGTTGGTAACATCTTCACTGGGTAACTTGTTGCTCACCCCCCCCCCCCTCTACATCAATCTTTTCAGGTGATAGTCAGTTTGCATAGTAGCGGCTCAAGGTGGTATTTGTCCGGATGTTGGTTTTACTGGGAATTGTATTTTGTATTTACTTAATAATTATTTTTTATTTTATACATAATTTGAAACTATATTTTTTAAATATAAAAATTTTATATTATTAGGTGACTTGCCGTCTCCGCCAAGTAAGCAGGACGGGTGTCACAAAGTGGTATCAGAGCCTAGGTTAAAGGCCACTCCGATTTTAACTCGGAGGGTCATCTTAAGTATTTTGAATTTTTGAAAAAGGGGTTTTCATGAAAGTAAAACAACACCGGCAATACCACACTTGAGCAAGTAAGTTTATGAAATTGTGTTGCTTTTATGATATTTTAACATTAGTTTGCGTTAATAGAATTACCTTATTCCAGCGGCAATAAAATATGTACCCATATTTGAACAGCTTAAAAGATCGCCGCCGATTCGAGGAGACGCAATTACCACTAAGTTAGGATTATTAAAAGCTCTAGTTTTAGAACGCCGTATCGTTTTACATTAGCAAAATTGCTAAAAAAATAAATAGAGGATTTTAATATCAAAGGGTCTATTAGACCTAGTAGCTCGTCATCGGGAATAACGGAGAAGGAAAAAAGATTTAGGCTACGCATCGACTACCGAAGGATAAAGAAGGTGACCATTTAGAAGAAGGATTTGCAGCCATCTATTAACGAGTTGTTGGATCCGATAGAAGGAATTTCATATTTCCCAAAAGTTGACTTAGCATAAGGAACCATCAAATTTGGTTGGCTGAAGAGGACACAAGAAAATAGCTTTTCGGGCGCGGTATGGACACTACAAGTTCGTATTAATACCGTTTAGATTGACTAATGCACCAACATCATTTATGAAGTTGACACTCAACGTCTTTCAAGAGAACTTGGATCAGTGTGTGTTCACTCATATTGATTTGACAACGAAGATGAATGGAGATACTGGTAGATTATGACTTGAACAACTTATATCACTCGATAAGGTTAATCGAGTAGCGGACACATTAAGATGGAGAAAAGTATGGTGACAAGAGCCAAATAAATGGAATATCTTTCAGCAACACTAGCATGTTCAAGGGTGTGTCGCGACAGTTCATGTGGATGCAACATGCGCAGAAACATTAATCCAAATAGGTATATCATGAAAAATTCAAGAGGCACAAAAAGAAGATGCAACTTTGGGAAGACATTGGATAATGATCTATCGATGCAACTTTGGGAGGACATTGGATAATGATCTACCAATTATGTTGTGATGACTAATGGAATGGTTTTGTTTATAATCAAGTATGTGTGCTAGACGTTAAAGAGTTAAAGGCATGTATCTTCTAACACGCACATCAATATTGATTTTCGATATACTCTGGGAACAACAATAGATCAAGACTTGACAGGATACTACCATTAAAACGGAATGAAGTGAGATGTTGCTAATACATATTGGAGTGTCAAGTATGTCAACTGGTAAAATTAGGAATGAATTAGCGAATTTGTTATTGCAAAGCTTACCACTACCCAAGTAGAAATTAGAAGCTTGTTAAACGCACTAAGGCAAAGAGAAACACCCGATCCAAGCATCTTCCCAAACAACCCATACGCCTCTGCCTTTAAATCCGCCTCATAAAACCCACTAACAACCGTACAATAGGCAACCACATTCACCTCACAGCCTCGAGAAGACGTATAATTAAGAAGCCTCAAAGCAGCATGAGGCCGACCCCTCTTTCAAAACAACTTCATCCTAATCGTAAACGAGTACACATAAGGCATGATTCCTCTGTCTTGCATCTTCATATACACGGTGTGAGCTTGATCAAAGTATTCACTATCGACCAATATACTCATAATAACAGTATAAGAGAAAACTGTAAGCCCGCAATCATAAAATCCATCCTTTCTAACACATTACAGCTTCTTGAACTTTCCCTTTCTTACAAGCATATGGTTACCAACTTTCTGTCGTAAATCCACCAAAACCTGTTGCAAGGCCCAGCCTTTCAATGCTGTAAGTAGATAAAGTATGATTGAAAGCATCCTATTTTTTTCATCGAATTGAACATTTCTAATGCTTTCATAGGATCCCTCTGACATTTTATAACTGCAGTTACATGCCGTGGAAGCAAAGGATGGCTCATTAGGAGAATGGTAACCTAACGAAAACTACATGAAATCCCTAAAATCTGGAAACTTTCAGGTAAGATTTGGTTTCCGAGTTACATCCACAGAGACAGAGCAAAGAAATTTTCGGAAACCAAGAAAAATTGGAGGAGATCGATTGAAAGATTGAATACCTAAAAGCCAGATTCCAACAAAGAAAACCCAGAAATCGATGGGAGAAATCAATTAATCGATGATTTGTAAAAAGGTCTCATAAAATTCACATGCACTGCTTAGACGAGCCTCCAACGCCCAGCGGCTACTCTAGGAAACAAGGAGACGGCAACGAGTGGGACTGGGAGTAGTCTGAAACATGTAAAATATAAAATCTCTTTCAACAAGAAGTTGATATGGCCGAGTTGGTCTAAGGCGCCAGATTAAGGTTCTGGTCCGAAAGGGCGTGGGTTCAAATCCCACTGTCAACATTTCTTTTTTCCGTTTTTTTTTATCACAAATTTTTCTAATTTAGAACACAGTTATTTCTGGTAGATATTTTCGGGCACTGGTGTAATTTGCTAGAGGTCCATGTCATGAATTATAAATCATACGACACAAAAGGTAAAACTTTATTTAGAGAGAACACTAGCTAATTGTCCCAAAACTTAAATGACTTTAATTTTATTAGTCTAACTTTTTATTAAAAAGGGTGAATCTAAAGGCCTTTACTCAAAAGGCCTTTACTCAAAAACATACAATGTCAATTAGTTTGCCCTGGGGTAAGGAGCTCCCAGACATGTTTAATGAGGAAAGCCGCCTCCCTTCCGTTTTCTTCCCGGCCAGCGATCACGGCTGTTGCCGGGGAGGGTTTTCTTGCTGCCGATTTAAGTAGCTGACCTCATTTCAAGTTTTCTCTGCCATCTCCAACGTTTTTTCCGACCCGTCCTCTTCTGCCATCTTTTCTTCTTCAGGCTCCATCGCTTTCTCTGGTTGTCGTTGATCGTAGTTGCTACCGCTTGGTTTGTTGTGTGCGCTTTCATGGAGATGTCGCCGCCGAATCCTCTGTCTGCTCTGGAGTTCCCGCTCACCTCTATTGGTGAGTCTGTGTTTTAGCTTTCGATGTTGGTATCTCAGCGTTTTAGTTGGCGTTAGTCGGGTTTGGTGTCGCCGTAGATATGTTGTTTGTTCTGTGGGTCCATGTTTAGTTTTAGGTTTGGTTTGGTGTTGTTTCCGGTTTATGGTTTGGGTTTGAGATATGGGTCATTTGGTTTTAGAAGATAATGTTTAGTTTCTTTTTCTATTCATGCTTTTGTTAGTTCACATATCCGTCTTTGACATCTGAACTTGCATGATTTTGATTTGTTGTGAGAGATTAATGTGGGTGCTTTCTTATTTGAATTTAACTTCAGGTTATGTTTGGCTTCGAGGTAGTTTGGGTTGGTTTGAATTTAGTTGATTCAAATCTGGTGAGATTTGAGTTTCTTTTAGACTTCTATCTAGGTGTTTATGGGCGCATAAAAGTGTGTCGCAGCCGTATCCGAAAGAGTCTTAGTGGTCCTTGTAGGGGTTCCTTTTTGTTGGATTGTGAAGTCTTGGTTCTTTGAGTTTGAAAGAGGGTCTTTCGACATCTGTTTGTATAGTTGATGTTATCGTTGGTGGGCCGTGGGCAACAACAGTAAATCTTGCTCAAGCATCTCCACATGGGTCAAGATATTCACTTATTCCGTCAGTTTAGTTTCCCTTTTTAAACTTAATTTCCAAAGAAATTTATGTCTTCAGCCGGCTTTTGTATTCCAAAAATACTTTTCACCATAGTTAAATACAAGTATAACTTCTGATGAAAAAAAGTCTTCACTCATCTACAAATCGGTTATCAATACAATATAGGAAAGAAAAAATAAACTAAATTCAAAGAATATAGACGAGAGATTAATGTATTAACGTTTTGATGGAATCTAAATCTGGCATAAAACAATCATTTGAAATCAAACACCTTTCAGATAAGACCAACAATAATAATTTCTAAACAGCACATCAGCAGAAAGAAAACAGACGCGGCATAATTAAAACTTCCAAGACAAAGCAAAAAGAAACCACCTAAAACAAAGGATGACTCAAGGCTAAAGCAAGGCAAACCATGTAATTCTAAACTCAAATACGACGACTAAACGACAAATAAATTTCAAATGCCAATTTCTTTTTTCTCATATAATCTTAACTCTAATAAATTTAGACCGAAAACTCTGCATCCGCATACAAGATCAGCTTTACAAAAACTGATAATCAAAACTAAGGAGGGTTTATTGATTCATAGATTTTAATAAAATCCACGGATTTGTAGAACTTGAAAACCCATGTAAAACCCATGGATTTTTAATCTAATAAAGTAGATTGAAAAAATCAAATAAGTGGATTTAAAAATCAATTAAAAATCAAATAATGTGGATTTAAAAAAAAAATAAATAGACTTTGAAATTTTCATTCTACTTTGGTAATGATGATACGTTTTGGTAATATTTGTCTTTCCACTGTAAACTTTACTGAATATATTTTTCGAATCACGTCATCCAAAAGAACACCGTTTAAAAGTAAATTTTATCAATTTTATTTTTTTGTGAACTCCATTAATTATATAAACTTTTCCTTGATATTTTTGTGAATCTTCAATCTTTGATTTTAAGTTTTGCGTTATGAAATAGTTATAACTTTTTTTAATATAGAGACTGGTAACTTATAAATAAATAAATCTTTTTATTTAATTTATTCACAAAAAAGAATTGTTTAACAAAAAAAAATTACAATTGTGTATGGTCTTTAGTTTGTTAATATAGCCATAGTTTATGAGCATACTAGAAATTAACCCACCCTACGGGCGGATAGGCAAATAGATACATATTTATTTTAAATTCTAATATTGGTTGAGCGGATAAACAAACCTTAAAAAAAAAAAAATCTGAAACAACATCTTGAATTCTAATAAACATTTAAAAATTTTTAATTGACTTTTTTATTTTAAAATACTAATTTTAATATTTTAAAACTAATCTTATAAGAGAGTATAAGTTATCTCACTATAAATAAATAAAAAAATTAAGAAATAATAACTGTTTATATTTATTCTTATTATGTATTCTATCTTGATTCTAACATCAAATATAATATATGTCTTTATAAATGCGGTCAATTGATATTCAAAAATTATTTTTCTATTTTAGATGTCTATTGCTAATCAATTTGTATCTCCATTTTTTATTCAGTTTTTCTTAAAACCGTTGATTTAAAATTAATTTTGTTATTGAATTATCACTATTTTAGCTTGTATATGTTAATATATTAGTATAATTAAACATTAAACCAATTTGAGTAAATTATATTAATAAAATACATCTATTTAAAGCATTTAGTAAAAACAAAATAATGTGTCATAAATTAGGATGATAATAAATTATATTGATTGATTTTTTTGTTTTATGAAGTATAAATTATAATTTGGAAATGACATTTGATATTTCTTATAATAATATATAAATTTAAATAACTAAAATAAAATAAAAACAATGTGTCAGAAATTAAAATGATGACGGCATCACTATAAATAAAAAGCCTATTTTTTTATATATATAGATATATTCACACTTGGAAGAGTTACAATGAATTGTTTAAACAAATAATTTCAAATAATAAAGTTTGGGTAAGGTTTGAATCTTTGTATTTTACATTAGAATAATGTTAAATCCATGAAAATTCAGTATAAAAACAAATATATTATCAAATTATAATATTGAATAATATTTGATTTTAAAATTATAGAACTAGTATTGGAGATAAATTTTAAAATGATAAAACCATAACACTAGATTTAGTTTGGATTTTCAAATCTATTAAAAAAATTAATAAACCTTAATTTTGGAAAAGATTATTATTATTAAACTATTATTAAAAATACTATTTTAATGTATTACTTCAAAAGGCAATATAAAAGCAAATTTTCCAAACTACCCAGATTAGTTATTAACTCTACTATTATACCCTGGCGCGATCTTATTGGTCCACATAAACCCTTTAAAACCCTAAGTCCTTTGCCAACACTGGCACTTCACCACCAGCATAAACATCATCGGGGACTAGGGTTTTAGCAGCAAGGGAGAAACGAGGAGGAGGAGCCAAATCCTCTCTTTTTGTGGAGATTAGGTCTTCTTTTCTAGGGTGAGAAGGAATTGGAGTGAAAAAATGGTCGCGGATAAGAGTAAGAAGGCGAAAATCGAAGATGAAAACGTGGAGCAAATAGACGGAGAGCTTGTTCTCTCCATTGAGAAGCTTCAGGAGATCCAAGACGACCTCGAGAAGGTGAACAATCCCTTTCTCTCACTTTCTCCGTTCTAATTCTCTGGATTTTCGTTACCGGTGTTCTTGGGCTCTGTATCCTGGTTAAGTTGATTGGATTCCAATTTTGCAGCTTTTACTTTTATGTTCATATGTAGTTGGATTTGAGTGAATGATGATGTTTTCACATGAAAGTTGGGGTTTCCCGTACAATTTGTAGCATTTTGTTAGATTTCTGCATTCTAAGTTATTGAAAGAGAACTATTTGAGAATTCAAAGCTCAAGCTAATGCGTATCATCAAGTATTAGTTTACAGTTAGTATAGGTATTAACTGATGATGTTTTCACATGAAAGTTGGGGGTTTCCCGTACAATTTAGCATTTTGTTAGATTTTTGCATATTTAAGTTGTTTTGAAGACTTCTCTCTGCAATTAGAGAAGTAAATTGAAAGAGAACTATTTGAGAATTCAAAGCTCAAGCTAATGCTAATGCGTATCATCAAGTATGTTTACAGTATTAACTGTGAAACGTTTTCTCATTCTTTCTCCTTATGTTGTTTCCAGATTAACGAAAAGGCAAGCGATGAGGTGTTGGAAGTGGAACAGAAATACAACGAGATACGCAAACCTGTCTATGACAAGCGTAACGAAGTTATCAAATCGATTCCAGACTTCTGGATCACCGCTGTAAGTAATATGCTTCTAGTTATTATTTTGTCAATCACTGTTTTTAAAAGTCTTCTTCTTATAATTGACCTTCCACATTCTTTGCAGTTTTTGAGTCATCCTGCATTAGGTGAACTCTTGACAGAAGAAGACCAAAAGGTTTGAGTTATCCTTCTGCATGCTTTACAAGATTATATAGCGTAGATTTCTTATTATGGATGCAGTTTTGTCACTATTTACGGCTGTACGATCCATATATGTAGATAATTGTCCCACTGTACTTTCATATTTTCTGTACAGTTACATCTTTTTCTGTACAGATTTTTAAGTACTTGAGCTCTCTGGATGTGGAAGATGCAAAAGACGTGAAATCTGGATACTCAATAACTTTTGTAAGTTTCTTTATCCAGATCACTTTATTATCTTCCCTTGTCGATCTAAGAAGATCAGATATGATTACTAGCTATGGTTAATTTATTTGTTAATTTGGGCATCAATCACAGCACTTCAATCCCAACCCTTTTTTTGAGGATGCGAAACTTACTAAGACCTTTACCTTCCTCGAAGAAGGAACAACGAAAATCACAGCAACTCCTATCAAATGGAAGGAGGGCAAGGTAAACTATATCTTTCTTACTGGTGCAACATGATAAGTTTCTTACTTTATCTGTCTTGCTTTTGGATGATTCTTGATGGTGTTTCTCAATAATGAAAGGGCTTGCCAAATGGAGTAAATCATGATGATAAGAATGGAAACAAACGTGCATTACCAGAGGAGAGGTATTGTTCTCGAGCCCATTAACTGATTTAAGCAATCACTGTGAAATTCTTGTGGTTAAGGATATATATGATGCACGTGAGGTGCAAATATTTCTTATTAGTAATTTCCTATGATTAAACTTTCCACTCTACTTTCTCTTCAGCTTCTTTACTTGGTTTACTGATGCTCAACATAAGGAAGATGCTGGGGATGAGATTCATGATGAGGTACATGCTCCTCTTCTATCTTAATTGTTATAAGTTAAACAAAGTGTTTATTATCTACCCAATTTGAACTCGGAAACCTTCTCTTGTAGCAGGTCGCTGATATCATTAAGGAAGATTTGTGGTCCAACCCGCTCACCTACTTCAACAATGTAAGAATTATCATTTCACTTTCATTCTTTATATAACCTCTTTTCTAAAAACGCTGCTGAAAGATTTTGTTGATGTACAATGTAGGAGGCTGATGAAGAGGATTTTGATGAAGATGATGATGATGACGACGACGAAGAGGTAAAACAATCATCTCATGTCTCCTAAAAATGCATTAATTGGTTTGAGTATTAGTCTGAACATTGTTATTATGTGTTACGTTTCCTGTGCTCCATCTAAATCTGAAATATCTTTGAATGTCTTGTGCTCCATATTTGAATTTCTTGAAATATTTTTCAATCTTTTCAGGAAGAGGACGAAGATGAAGAAGAGGACGTTGGTGAGGAATGATTCTATAACAGATGTGTAAAGTTTGTGTTATGAGATTCTCAATTTTAGCATTGATGAGACTCAGATTTCTCCTTTGGAATATTTTAGTTTATTTACCTTAATAGCTACATTCTGTTTGTGCAAACCATTTTATTCTGTGAAACCATATCATAAATGTTGACATGCCTCTTGTGTTTGCATAGCCTGCACCTCTTCTATCTAATGAGACTCATCATGGTCCAAATTTAAAGGTATAGCTCTTGTGGCAGCTCTCGGCGAAGCTAGAGCCTGCACTGGAGTCTTCATACCACAAAGCAGTCCAGGGTTCTCGCTCATATCGATTCTCTCCCTAGGAACAGGGGAACTCCATGAGAAGCATTGCAGCAAATTGCCCATCACCAATGCCATCAAGTTCATGCTGAGCTGTGCAGCTGGACACACTCTTCTTCCAGATCCAAACGGAAGAACTCTAAAGTCTCGACCTTTGACATCGGTTTCCCCTTCTAGGAACCGCTCTGGTCTAAACTCTTCCGGGTTTCTCCAGTTTGCTGGATCCCGACCGATCTCCTTCACGTGGACATAAACTGCTGTTCCTTTAGGAACCTTATACCCACCTAACCAGACCGTTTCACTAGCTTTGTGCGGAAGCATTATTGGTGTTGATGGGTGAAGCCTCAGAGCTTCTTTAACAATGCATTGCAGATATGGAAGTTTTGAGATATCCGATTCAGTCATTAACCGTTCAGACCCAACCACGGAATCAAGCTCCTGTTGCGCCTTTTCTTGCACGGTCGGGTTTCTGATCATCTCTGCCATAGCCCATTCTATAACAACAGCGGTTGTGTCTGCGCCTGCGGTTAACATGTTCCAGATTAATCCATGAATCGTCTCTTCACTCAGCTCTTTCTCCTCTTTCAACACCAACAGCTTCCGAACAAAACCCTTGTGATCCTCTATTGCTACATCTTCTTCAACCTTTATAGCTCCTCTAAACCACTTTGTTCTCCGATCCTTGTGCGCCAAGAACTCCTTGTCCGTTATGAGCCACGATGTAACCCTTTTGAGCCACAAGACGCGATCCAACAGCCTCCGTGAGCCACTAAGAAAATGTTCGTTTTCGACGATCTCTTTAAACTCTTTGCCTTCCTCAAGGTCGAACGGTTTCCCGATCATTAATATTGAGATTGTGTTCAAAACAACCGCAGCTAGATACTTCCTGACGACCAGCGGTTTTCGAACCTGATCATCGCTTGAATCGATCATCACGTCCTTGAAAATCGACGCAACCATCGAACTTACTTCCATCTCTCTCAACGATCTATAGGCCTCAATGCTCTTCAAAGAGAAAAGCTCGAGTGTACAGAGTTTCCTCAGTTTCACGTAACGTGGACTGTAATCGGACCAAACAAGATCAGTACCTGTCTGAGTCATTCTTTCGATCCTTTGTCGGTTACATAACTGATGGTCGTTGTCTCTCAACACTTGTCTAGCTAAATCAGAGCTCGAGACAACGACAGTGTGTTGTGAGCCTATCCATACAGATATGATGGGACCGTAAGTCTTTGACCATTCGGAGAAAGAATGAGTCCAAAGTGGTTTCAGTTGATGAAGATTTCCGATCATAAACCGTGGCTTTGGTCCCGGAGGTATGTTGGATGTCCACCACCGTTGATAAAGCATGATGGTGGCGATGATAATGGTGATTACAGAAATTATGTATAGAACCATTTTTGCTTTGATGAGTGAAATAAAATAAACAAAGTTTGATAGCTTATAACATCAAGCTCTCATTGAAGATTTTATACACATATTGTAAAATATAAAACAGAATAAAATTAATATTTTTCAGAAGTGATTTTGTAGGATATTTGCTTACGTTTGTTTACAAAGCAACACACAACTTTGATATGCGCATGAACATGCGTGATTTGGTTCATTTCTACTCTTCACACTTTTTGCATTTTGTATATTTTTTTATTTGTTTTATCAATAATATGCTCTGTTACAAATTTTGTTGTCTTTTGTTAAATTAAATTTATAAATCTTAACTTAGATGGAAGGTTGTTTATCTTTCTGCTAGATATTCATTGGATGAATTAAGTTAAGGCTGTTATGTTTCAGATCATATTGTCACCTATGCGGAACAAAGCACAAGGTTGAATGGGATCTACAAGAAAATGGACCGGTGCTCCTTAAACAAGGCCAAACGCTCAGTCATCACCTGTCCTCAGGTATAATGTAACATCCCTTACTATAACCATTATCGGAATAGATACGATACGCAGCTTTATATGGTGAAGTTGAATGATGTTGTTTTTCTTTTTTACCATATATGATTCTATATAATTTCATATATAGGTTGCAAATCCCCCTGTGCGAGCCAATGTGTTACATCTCATAACAGAACACTCTGTCCCAGTCTCGTGAGTGTGTAACTTGCCCCGTTGTCAATCCAAAATTATACTTAAAATCTTTTACTGATACAGTATATGTATTGCAGGAAAGCCGTAAAGAATGTGTTCAGTCCTTCGAAAACTGTAAGCCTGCCGGCTGCCGTTACTTTTCTTTTCAACAATGCTTGAACACTCTGTTTTGAAAATTATCAGGTATATTTTCTACTACTGAATCGGTTTTGTTTATTAGCCATCTTGTTCCAGGACTCTAACCTGTCTCACTTCAGCATGGTTCAATGCTGAAGATGATGTCTTTTTTCAGTAGTCGTTCATCTTCTTTGAGAATCCATGGGAACTTTGATCTTGTGAAGATTCTAGTCTCTAAGATTCTATTTGATGTGATCAGGTTGAAGCAGAAGCAGCTGTTGTTAAAGCAGTTGCTAGAGATCTCTGCCCCTTGGATATTTTGTTGGATAGAGTTCTATTAACCTCGACCAGTGTTCTTCTTGGATGCTGGAAGGTAATTTTGTTGGTCTCACTTTTGCCTCAACAAGCGAGTCAGATCTTATAGCCTATTTCACCTTTCACCAGGTTAGTTCTGGAGATGATCCCCGCTCAAAACTGAGATCCGTGCTTCCACGTGCACCAGAGAAGCAACTTGTAACATCTACTTCATGAACTGTATACATTCATCTCTCATGAACAAGAGCCTCTTGTCTGATACTTGTGTTGCTTTGTGTTGCAATTCTTCATACATCATTAGCAAGGCTGCTTGGTCCTACTATATCTCCAACTGAGGCAAGTTTCTGTGTTTATTTTCTTTTTGGTCGACAAATCCAGAATCCAATGTTGCATAATCTCCTTGATTTTAGTTATTGTTGCTTATGTAGCAGGCTGGTTCTGGCGACCATCTCCAGCTTCTTCATGAGTTGGTCACAAAACCAAAACAACCAAATCTGAGGATTCAAGGTAGAGAGTTGTTGAATACTTTTACAAGGAAACTTGAAGTTTTCTTGACTATAAATGTAGACAAGAAATGAGAAATAGGCAATAGTATCAGAGCTGTGGTATGCAATGATGGACGGGTACTTCTACATGTATGTTGTCCCCGTACCGGAAACATTTCGGGGGATCCGGAAATTTGGAGACGGCTCGGAAACTTCTCCGAAAAAGATAAAATAGAAAAAGTTACCGATAACAAAAAAAAAGAGATTTTGAGACGTTTCAAAACTAGTGTTTTATATAAAACTAAAGTATCTTCTAGTTTGCTATGTTGAGATTTAAGTATGATTTTTTTAATAATTATATGTATATGTATATTGTTATATATGTTTATTAACGTATCCCAGCCGTACTCGTATCTATAAAATTTATATTTTGCCGTTTTCCGTCCTTGTTTCTGTACCTGTTTCTTGTACACGTACCCGTACGGTACCCGTGCTACTTAGGTGGTATGTAGAAGAGTTCGATCTTCTGGGGCTCGCATTGGGAAGGAGAATCAAGGTTCGATCGTTCCCACTCGGCTGCACAAAGATCTTTACCGGAGTCTTTTGAGTAATAACCATCTTTAAGATAAAACCATTATGTCATGTTCTTCAACTTCTGTCACATTACTTTTTTTTTTTTTTTTGAAGAACATTTTTCATATTAAAAAGCATGAGAAGTGAAAAAAGGTTACAAGCCTTTGAAGGCTATAGTAAGGCCCATAGTTTTATCAATTAGAAACCCACCCAAAATGATATTTTCTTAACACAAAAGCCCACTAATGAACTTCTGTCAACGGACGTTTGATTCTTCATCTTTTTGCCCAGGTACCGACTGTGATCATCACAGAAAGAGAGAGAAGGCAAGTAGATGAATTGATTGATCGCTAATCAATCCAATCCAGTAATAGACTGATTGATGACGATCACCAATCGTGACTTCCCCTCCTCTATACGAGCCAAATTTGGAGCATTGCAGATGAAACCACCGGATTAGATGATCGGTAACTAAGAATCCTCTCCTTGACTTGTCGCTTGATAAGATCCGATAGTGTTCCCACCGATCTGAAGGTATTTCTGTGCAGCCTTCCATTTCTTTCTGCCCATAACCAATGAATAGCCCCTTGCCAACCCAACAGAATCACTCGCTTGTAGTATTTGTTTCCATGATTTTGTTGCAGCTGAATTGTCAAATTCTCCCAAGTCCTCTGCGATTGAAATCCCAGTCTTCCAATCAACGAGTTCCAGACTTCCCAAGAAAAGGTACACTCAAAGAATATATGGTCCCTGGATTCCTCGTATTGATTGCAAAGTAGGCATTTACTATCAGTTTGTAGCCCCCAACTGATTAATCTGTCACGCGTTGGACAGCGATTCAGAATGAATAACCAGGCCAGGAAGCTATGTTTCGGAACTCCTCCCTTAATCCAGATGATCTTCGACCAAGGTACCTTTTCCACATTCCCACATAGTTTAGTGTAGACTAAACCTGTAGAGTATCTTGAGCTTGGTTCTCCCTCAATTATCCAATCGTAAGTATCTTCTAGCTCAGACAGAACTAATGATGAGATGTAGATATGAACGTTGACATGATGATCAGTTCTAGCATTAGGTAGTCGCCAAGTTCCATTTCTGTTTAATGCTGCAAGATTAGTATTCTGAGGTATGCCAAGCAGAGTATTTGTACCTTCATTCCAGTAGTCTTGAATACTCCCAAAAGGGGACCAATTATCGGTCCAGAACTGACAGCTCTGACCATTTCCAACATTCATTTTGATCCAAGAAAACGCCTCACCTCTGATTTTTAATAACTTGTTGGCTAACCATGAATTTCGTTTGTGAGGCTTGGCAGTCCAGAAATTGCTAATTGATCCTGACAGAACTTCATGCTTGAACCAGGCTACCCAGATGGATCCCGCTTGGAAGAACAACAGCCATATCAGTTTCAGACTACAGGCTCTATTCCAGGTATACAAGTCTTTGATTCCCAATCCACCCTGATCCTTTGTCTTTGTCACCTCTCTCCACGCTACTTTTGCTGAATGATGAGCCTCTAAATTCCCTTTCCAAAGGAATAGTCCACACAAAGTATTAATTCTTTTAATCACAGATTTTGGAAGTATAAACGTCGAGCACCAAAAGTTGGATATCCCCGCAATGACAGTCTTGATGAGCAATAGCCTCCCTGCAAAAGATAATGTCTTCACTGTCCAATTGGTTAGCCTATTTTTTACTTGCTGAATTAGAACTTCGCAGTTCATAGCACTCAGTTTTTTTGAGCTCAACGGCACTCCTAAATATCTCACCGGTAGAGTACCATTAGGCATTCCAGTGGAGAATTTGATGATATCTAATTCATTCTGTGACAGGCCAGAAGCAAAGAAAGAGGACTTTTGGAGACTCACTGCTAGTCCAGAGCGCAACTCAAACTCATGTAGAATCTGGAGGACATTTTGAACCGAGTGTAACTCTCCATCAGTGAAGATAAGGAGGTCGTCAGCGAAGCATAGATGAGTTATTTTCGACCTCTCACACTTGAAATGGTAATTGAATCTACCCTCCTCTGCTCCTTGGTTAAGCATTAATGAAAGAATATTCATTGCTATGACGAAGAGATAGGGAGAAAGAGGGCAGCCTTGTCTCAGACCGCGTCTGCCCTTGAAGTGACCATTGATGACCCCATTATAACCGATGGTGAAATTAGTATGACAGACGCACGCTCTGATCCAATCAATGTATTGAGCCGGGATACGTAAACCTTGAAGGCAATTAAGCAGAAAGTCCCAAGAAATAGTGTCAAATGCCTTTGCAATGTCAACCATGATGGTTATCCTCCTTGGTCCCGAATTCCGATGATATCCATTAACAAGTTCCCCGGCCAGTAAAGTGTTCTCAATGAGGAGACGATCTTTGACAAATGCAGTCTGGTTTGGGAGAATCAGCGACGGCAGCAGGGGCTTCAAACGCTTAACAAGAAGACGAGAGATAGTCTTGTAGAGTGTGTTAAGACAAGAGATAGGCCTATAGTCTGAAACTGCTGAAGCTCCCGGTCTTTTTGGAATAAGAGCAAGGATCGTAGCATTTGTTGCGGACGGCATAAATGAAGAGAGGAAAAAATGCTTGACTGAGGTAATCACTTCATCACCAATTAAGGTCCAAGAAGCCTTATAAAATCCAGAGGTTAATCCGTCAGGACCTGGAGCTTTATTTGGGTTGAGTTTCAGAATAGTTTTGGTGATTTCTTCAGAGGACGGGAGAGACGTGAGAGCTTGTTGTTGAGCAATAGAGCAGGAGAACCCGGTAAGCAACTGGAACCAATCCGGAGACGAGTGAACCGTTACAGGAGGAAGAGAATCAGGGCCTAATATGCCTTTAAAATGGTTCAGCGCAATGATGCTCATTTCCTGCGGGTCTGAGATAAGGATTCCAGATGGCAAGAGAAAAGAGCGGATGGAGTTGGAGCTTAGTCGGGATTGGCAGATTCTGTAGAAATAAGGGGTGTTTTGATCACCGGAATTAAGCCATTGGATCCGAGACTTTTGATGAAAATACTTTTCTTCAATCAGCCTTAGAAAGAGCCATTTCGAATGCAAGTCACGTTCAAGTTGAACACGGGCAGGAGAAGGATCATTCAAAGCTTGTACCTGCGCATCAAGCAAACAAACATTAGCCTCACTCACTCTTTCTTGTATCTTTGAGAAGTTTTCTCTATTTAAACTTTTTAGTGCTCTCTTAATGTTCTTTTGCTTCCAACAGAGGGTTGTAAGAGTAGATGCATAGCCTCCGGCCTGAAGCCAAGCGTCCAAGACCACTTGGTTAAAGCTCGGATGAGAGGTAAGGTAGTTCAGAAACTTGAAGGGTTTGGTTCCAAAAGAGGGTAAGGGGTGAGCAAGGTCAATAACACAAGGGCAGTGGTCAGAGAAGTTTTCAGGGAGGAAAGTTGCCAAGCTGTTTGGGAAAGCGGATAAGGAGGGGTTATTAACCAGAAGCCTATCAAGTTTTTTAGCAATTGGGTCTAGGGGCTGATGGTTTGACCAGGTGAAGAGAGGTCCAAGGAAGCGGAGGTCAAACATCCCAAGCTGGAGTAAGCAATCACGCATTTCAATCATGTGGGAATCAAGACTGTTTACACCAAGCAGTGAGTGTTCAGCATGATGGAGGATTTGATTGAAATCTCCACCGATCATCCAAGGAGAGTTGTCCAAGGAAAGTGCCTGGTGAGTATTGATGAGATCAGTCCACATATCTGCTCTTTCTCCTCTAATATTGGATGCATACACAGAGGTGAAGACAAACTCAGGAGCATTAGGCAATTTTACAGCACAGGTAATTGTCTGGCGGGTTTTATGGAGAATCTGAACTCTTGCAGGATCTTTCCAGATTAGGACTAGACGGCCATCCTCATCACGAGAGTGATTAGAATCATATTTCCAACCATTACAGATCTTTTGCATTAAGGGATCCAAGTTATGCACTTTTACATGAGTTTCCAAAAGACAACCAAAAATAGGCTTTTGTATAGATAGCCAACGACAAAAAGGAGTGTGCTTGTCCGTGTCATTTATACCACGAACATTCCAAAAAAAAAGTTTAGCACTCATTATTAATTTAAGTTGGCTTCCCCGGATGAATGGGAAAGACCATTTGTAAGCAGAACAGAATTAGCATTTGATGTAGGAATTTGAGGAGAGAATTTTGGTGGGATAGTGGGTTCGAAAAGAGGAGAAGAAATGGAAGGAAAAGAGTGATTAGAAAAGAAAGCCAATTGAGATGAAAAGGAAGGAAAGGTGTTTATGTCAAGGGAAGGGTCTGTTCTAGCTCTTTTGTTTGACAGTTTTACAGAGCAAGTGTCTGGTGGACTGTAATCATAAGGTAGACCTGAGGGAGTTATAGCCGCCGGAAGAGCAACCACAAAAGGGACCAGAGATTGACTGGAAAGAGGAGGAGCTTGTGAAGGGAGAGGGGGTAACTGAGCGTTTGTTGAAGGTAAGGCCAGAGGTAGGACTTGATCTGAAGTAGGCTGCTCAGGTTTTGAGCTCACGGCCAAAGGTTGATCTGAACTATCCACCATTGTTGTGTCTTTTAGAACTTTTTCCCATAGACTTGTTTTCACTGGTTTCTGAACTGAATTGGTTGAAGTAGTTGTGGCTACTTTTTCAGGTTCCACCGTAGTCGCAGCTTGCATTTCAGGCTCTTTCGCAGTGTTAACTGTTTCTTTTTTCTTTGCAGCACTAGATGAAGCCGAGTCCTTATTTTTTGGAGGCACTGTCTGTTTCTGTTGTTGAGGCAGTAGCAAGCAGTTACGCGCAATATGTCCCAGTTCAGCACAGTGAGAGCAAGTGGGCGGAAGCCAAGGGTAAGAGACAAGTACTTCAACAATTTCACCACTCTGTCTAGAGAACTCAACAATATCAGGTAAAGGCTTTGTAAGGTCAACCTCCACTTTAACATGAGAGACAGTGAGACTGACTAGGTTCTTCGTGAATTCGTCTGTTTCTCTAGGTTCCCCTACTAATCCTGCAACGAAACTTAACCCAGCTTGGTGTCTCAAGTCTAATGGCACACCTGTCAAGTGAGCCCAAATCTGGATGGATTTAAGGGAGGGAGATTCAGCAGAGTTGGATGACGACCATTGGACAGCATGAAACATGGAATCACCAACATACCAAATTCCTTTCTCAAGGATTTTTGACCTCAGGTAGTCATTCGGAATGCGAACCAACATTGATCTGGTAAGAGGGTTACAATGGATTTCAACCCTTTTCCCTTTACCCCACATATGGTTCAATACGCTTTGTATTTGACTGTAGGAAGGAGCTCTACCATTGAAGTAGCATATTATGAAGTCTTTGTGGAGTTCCTGACCTTTCTGAAAAACTTCATCTGGAATGAGAACTCGCGGTCTGCCAGATTCTGAGTAAGAGACTGGAGCTAACCGAGTAAGTGACTTGTCCTCAAATCTTCTTATTTTTTCAACAAGGCTGGGTTTTGGCTGAGGGTCAGTAAAAGGGGGCTGTGGGACAGTAACAGAGAGCTGAGTAGAAGGTTCAGTTTCCTGGATAGGAGTTTTAAGGTTTATGGAAGCAGGAGGAGGAGTAGATGAGAGTTTTGGGTCGAAAGGAGGGACAGTGGGAAGAGGGTTTTGGGGATTTTTCTGGTTTGCTAATGGTGTTATTGGCGCTGAGGGACTGGGTTTAGTGAAAGGATTAGGGAGGATAGGAGGTTGATTCACAGCAGGTATTGAAAGGTTAGAAGCTCTATTAGTTTGAATGGGTGAAGTTTTCTTTGGAGGAAGGATGATGAACTGTTCATGAACAGTGGACTTAGATCCAGTTTTTACAGGCTGGGATGCCATGGTTTTGGAGGTAACTGGTAAGGATCTCTGGTTAAGAGAGGAAGGTTTTACATAGTTCTGACCTTTTTTCAATGGCCCCTGAGACAGAGCAGAAGTTGAAGGCTGGACAGAACCTTTAGAAGAGAAGGGAGAAAGAGGAGGGGAGAGAGCAAGAGAGAAAGGGGAGGAGGGATCGGGTGGGTCAGGTGGAACGGGTGGGGATGGTGAAGAGCTATCACCGGCGGCAGGAGGCGGAAGCTTCAGGGCGGAGGCTTGATCTGTGAACTAAGGGTTCATCTTCTCGAAAACCGTGTCAGAGAGCAAAAGAGCATTCCTGTCACATTACTTTCATATCTTAGTCAAGAAAAGTATCATATTCAAGTTACTTTCATAACTTATTTATATATATATATCAAAAGCGTACTAATTCGATGTAAATTGTATTATGCGGATGATTCCTTGATACAATACCTTTTCCGTTTTTGCAAAATTTCCAAAAATAAATAAATAAAAATGGTAGCTTTCTATTATTCATTCATATCGTTTTCGCACCATTAAAAGTCAAAAACTTTCTACAGGTCTACCCCCACACAATTATTCATTCGCTCTCTCTGTCTATCTATCAATCTATCACCAGTGAGACGTGAATTAGTGGAGGAAGAATCATATTCAGAGCCAAATCAAACTTTAGAGAATGGGAGCTGGAAACTTCATCAAGCTTCTTTTGAGGAACTTCGATGTTCTTGCTGGGTAATGTTTCAATTCTCCTTCTCAAGTTTCCTCTCTTTTTTTTTTTTTGCTGAAATATTATGCTCAAACCATCATAATATAGGGTATAGTTTCTATTTTTGACATAAACCCTTGTTTTAAATTCTGATTTCGCTGTGGAATTTATCTCAAAGTTGGTTAATTTTCTTTTGAATTGTTAAATCTTTTGGTTTTAACTTCTGAGTGTGAAACTAATCTTCCTTTTTCCCTAAATTTCCTTCCTTTTTGCTGATAGATTCTGCTCAAACCATCATAATCTAGGGTTCAATTTCTATTATTGACATAACCCTTGTTGATTGATTTTAAAATTGTTAAATCTTTTGGTTTTAACTTACGAGTGTGAAACTAATCTCAATCTCTCGTTGTGAATTTATGCAGGCCTGTTGTTAGTCTCGTTTATCCACTGTAAGTGAGTCCACATCTCCGTATTTTTATTTCATGATCTTTGAGCTTTGATCTAATGGGTTTTCAATGATCAGACATGCCTCAGTCACAGCAATTGAAACTCAATCTCATGCTGATGACAAACAATGGCTCACATATTGGGTCCTTTATTCCTTACTTACACTCTTCGAGCTCACATTCGCCAAACTCATTGAGTGGTAAGATGATTCAAACACCATTAAGAAACAAGTGAATCCAAGTTCTTTTTGGCTGACAATGCTGTTGTGTAATCAGGGTACCGATATGGTCATACACGAAGCTGATCTTGACTTGCTGGCTTGTGATTCCGTACTTCAGTGGTGCTGCTTATGTCTATGAACATGTTGTGAGACCTGTGTTTGTTAACCCACAGAGCATTAATATTTGGTATGTGCCAAAGAAGATGGATATATTCAGAAAGCCAGACGATGTGTTAACTGCTGCTGAGAAATACATTGCAGAGAATGGACCTGATGCTTTCGAGAAGATCTTAAGCCGGGTATATGCTCGATCTACTTAACCTGATTTCGCTCTCTCATTTCCAAAATGACATGTTCTTTACTTATCTTTCTTTCCTTTTCGGGCAGGCGGATAAATCAAGAAGATATAAACAGCATGAGAACATGTATATATGGTGAGGAGTTTCAGTACGAAGGGAACTTCAGAAGCTTTTAATTTTGGAGTGTGAAGCAAGCAAGCTCATGTTTTTGATGTTTGTAAAAAAAAGTGCCAACAATGGAATCATATTACAATGTTGGAAGACAACATGAGGTTTGGTCTTAAATCTCCTTCAAATTTATTCTAACTTGTTCAGTTCCACCAGATTATGCCTGAACAACAATAATCATCCCACAAAGAAAATAAAGAAAACAGAGACTCTCTTGACCCCAATCATGAAAATAAAACTGTTAAAAAGTAAGAACCTTAAGAAAGAAGTCAATAACTTTGAAATGTCTCTCCTCAAGTCTTCATCAACATCCCATAACCGCACAATTATACACAAAGCTTCCTGATGGCTTTGAAGCAAGAACTCTCCAATGCAGAGCCTCACCTTCCCTTGGGACACAAGCATTGATCTCAATGAACCCTCCTCCAAGTGCCCTAGGCCCTGCAACGACCACTAACTGATCCCCACAAGCCCTAAACGCCATTCCCCAACCGTTCACCGAAGAAGCTCTCTCCGGCAAACTCCCCACTTTATTCCATACATTAAGCCTTTTATCATACTTCATCACCTCTTGCTGCGCATAATTCGCAGCATACAACTCGTCTTTCACCACTGCTACAAGCGGCGGCGCCTCCTTTGCCTGATCTCCTCCGTTGCTTCTTGGTGACATGTTAGGTATCAATGTCCATGTCTTCTTCTTGAGATCATAGACTTCACCGCACATAAGAAACTTTGAGTTACCCTCTCCAATACCTCCAATAATATAAAACTTCCCATCCATGAACACGCTCGAGCACATTTTCCTCGCCTTGTTCGTGCCCGGGATGACTGTCCACTCCCCGGTCTCCGAGTTATAAATCTCTGCCGATTTTAGTATTTGCCCACGCAGATCACATCCTCCAGCGATAATCGCAATTTCGCCAAGACTAGCTGATCCAAACAAGCACCTTGGAACATTCATTTGCATACCAGACGTCCATGTATTGGTCAAGATGCTATATTTGAATATCACATGTGACATAATCTCTTTACCAAACACAAGAAGCTCTGTACCAACTGCAAGAGATTCTTTATCCGAACACATGAAACATTCATTGAATGTCATTTTCGGTACACGTAGCCAACGGTCTCCGTTTGGATCATAAGCTTCCCATTCTAAAGGCATGCAAGAGAAGTAGATCCAATGCTCCACAATACCCTTTGCCCGTCTCAGTCTAGACAGCTCACCGTCCTTAATGAGCGAGCGGAAGGTTTTATTCGTTGAGGCAATGGACTTGAAATCGGATAAAGAACAGTGAGCTAAGCAGTTGAGAAGTGCGTTTTGGCCAAGCCGAGTAACCGGTGGACTCTGTTGATCACCACCTTGCTGGCTTTGGTTAGACCTCTGATAGGTTCGATGATCAATCCTTAACATTTTGCTAGCGGGACTACCTTCTTCGTTGGTATCAACACAGTATGCGTTGTATATCCACTTGCACTCTTCCTCACATGAAGATGGTAAGTCCAGAGCCTCCAACATGATGGACTCTAAGAAAACAATCAAAGAAAAATGCCAATCCATCAATCTAATCATCCAAGAAACAAAGAAGAGAGAAACCAAATCAATGATCTTAAGGCAAAATACAATTCTTGACCAGTGAGATTAGCTTCTGACATAATTTCTGGTAATAATTTAAAGTCACCAACTTTCCTATGAAAATTTTCTTTTCTCACCAAAGCAATCATTAGAATCCACAAGACAAGATTTTCATTGGTTAAAAACTCGCAATACAATCAGATCAAAGAATTCACCAATAGCAAGCAAAGAAATTAAACATGCAAATGATCGATTTATTGTTCACATGGTTATTCTTTATAATCGTCACATGTTTATTATCAGAGATGTATATATATTTCAGCAAAATATAAACCTACCTTTACGTCGATTTAATATTCGCATGACAATGTATACACACTTCATTTAATATTATTCATGAAAAATATCCACAAGAGTGGTTACTTTGGCAACATCTTGTATCAGTTAATCTAATTCAAACATTAAACTTGTGCAATCAGATTTTATTAATTGATTTAAAACTGAATTTTATTCTTGCGCATACATATAACTAGAAGTCTGAGGGCTCTTTATGCAAGAATACTTAAGCGGCACAGTGGTTAAAGGCTCCTGATAGATGCCAACATCTGTCATGCGACTTTGGTTCGAATCCCAGTTGATGTGTTTTTAATTTAATTAAATGTAGGACTAGGCCTCACTTTATGTTTTAATTTAAAATGGCTCAACTGATTTAATTAAGGAAATTGGGTCCAGAAAAATTTGTAAGCCCAAAATAATAATTAAATAAAAAAACTAAATATGGGCCATAAACTTAAAACAAACCCACCACGAAAATACATTTAACCTAGGGTACACAAAAAACCTTAAAAGCTTAGCCGTCAAGCTTAAACTGGATCTGAAAACAGATCTGGAAAATTTTGTTCCCAAAAATTCTGAAAATATTATAAAACTTTCAATAAAATTTCCAGAAAACCAGAACCTTATGAACAATAATTTTTCATCTTTAATTCATATTTTTTTTTAGATTAAATCTAAACAACAAATAATTTCACAGATTCCAGAATACAGATTTAATTTCACAATCTTAAAGAAAAAACAGATTCAACAATCTTAAATTTTCACCCAAAGATTAAATCCAAAAATTCTTGATAAAAAATAACTTTATCTCTATAAACTCAGATTTAATCTTCCAAAATTTTCAACAAATAATTAAATCTGAATTTCATGAAAATAAATTGATTATTAAACAGAAACTGAACATGCAGGCTCTGATACCAATTGTTAATATTTCTTTATGATTCCCATAAATCATAAATCATGCCAGTCTGTGAATAATATTGACATAAGCGGACGTGTACCTTTTGGATCCATGGTTTATGTATTGAATTTGGCTATGACTTTTCCACGACAAACCAGTAAAGCTGTAGGTCTCTGTCAAAGGGATGCATAGAATTTTATGTATTTCTGATTAGGGTTGTCGTGGGAAGCATAACCTTCTACTTATAGTAGAACAATTTCTAATTTGGCCTTTCATCAAATTAGAAATCACACAATGTATCCATACATTAATTTTCCATAACACTTATGCCCCATAGTCCCTTATTCTTTACCAAAATGACCACATAAGTTTTGACTCTTTAATATAAAACCCTAACACATTAATAATACATGTCTGGCCCCAAAATGATCCTTTCACATCAAGCTTCTTCTGAGAAACTTCGACATTCTTGCTGGGTAATGTTTCAATTCTCCTTCTCAAAGTTTCTTCCTTTTTCCTTAAATTTCTTTCTTTTTTTGCTGATAGATTGTGCTCAAACCATCATATTCTAGGGTTTAGTTAACCCTTGTCTTAAATTCCGATTAAGCTGTGGAATTTATCTCTTGTTGTGAATTTTTTGCAGGCATGTTGTTAGTCTCCTTTATCCACTGTAAGTGAATCCACATCTCCCTATTTTATTTCATGATCTAATGAGTTTCTTCTTCTTTTAACGTTTTCAATGTTCAGACATGCCTCAGTCACAGCAATTGAAACTCAGTCTCACTCTGATGACAAACAATGGCTCACTTATTGTGTCCTTTATTCCTTGCTTACACTCTTCGAGCTCACATTCGCCAAACTCATCGAGTGGTAAGAAAATTCAAACACCATTCATTAGCCCCATAAAGCCAAAAACTAGTGCTGACAATGTTGTTCTGTAATCAGGTTACCCATATGGTCATACACGAAGCTGATCTTGACATGCTGGCTTGTGATTCCGTACTTCAGCGGTGCTGCTTATGTTTATGAACATGTTGTGAGACCTGTGTTTGTTAACCCACAGAGTATTAATATTTGGTATGTGCCAAAGAAGATGTATATTTTCGGAAAGCCAGATGATGTGTTAACTGCTGCTGAGAAATACATTGCAGAGAATGGACCTGAAGCTTTCAAGAAGATCTTAAGCCGGGTTTGTTCAATCTCCTTAACCTGATTTTGCTCTCTCATTCCCAAAATGTCATGTTCTTTACTTATCTTTCTTTCTTTTTCGCGCAGGCAGATAAATCAAGAAGATATAAACAGCATGAGACCATGTATGGTGAGGAGTTTCAGTACGAAGGGAACTTCAGAAGCTTTTAGTTTTAGAGTGTGAAGCAAGCAAGTTCATGTCTTTGATGTTTGTTATTATGCTGCTTCTTTTTTGTGTGGATCTCTGCGGTGTAAATAAGTTGATTACAAAAATAAAAATAAGAAACTGCATGCTCTAATTAGAATCGAACGTTTTTGCACTCTGTTTTCTTATTTTTATGCATATTTTTCAAGCTTTACATGAAATGTAGGGCAACAAATATTTTGAGTAGCTTTTCATCATAGAATGCATGGAGCTTTTTCAACAAAAAAAAGTTGTTTTTCGCTAGAGATTGTTCGAAGCTAATGAATATGGTGTTGAAAGTTGAAACCAAAGAAGTGGTATACGTTTGCAGTTTATATGGATGGATGAGTTCGAGAGACGAAATGAGTTTTCAAGATTTTCGAGACTTTTTGTATACTGCAGGCAAAAAACACAAAAGACTAAAAAGAGTAATTGAACTCAACCGTCACATATTTTTCATATCAATTCTAGGCGACCTTTCCATATCAATTCTAGGCAACCGATCAGTTGATGAAATTATATTAGATTGGTGTAATGAAGAAAGAAAATCTAAGAAATTTAAAGAAACCACTAAAGACATTTTTCTCCAAAAACATATCATTAGGTAAAAAAAAAAAAGAGAGTCAAATTTGCTTTGCCAAAGCTAGTAAAGATTTACCACATTTACAGTCTGATTATATTCCAGAAGAAATAAAATCAGCATTAAGGAGAAACAATAATGATCTTTCAAAACATTTTGTGACAAAGAAGTGCTAATAATGGAATCAAATTACAATGTTGGGAGATTAGACAACATGAGGCTTGTTCTTAAATCTTCTTCAAATTTATTCTAACATGTTCAGTTCCACCAGATTATGCCTGAACAACAATAATCATCCCACAAAGACAATGAAGAAAACAGAGAGAACTCTCTTGACCCCAATCATGAAAAGAAAAAAAAACTGTTAAAAATAAGATGTAAGAACCCTAATAAAGAAGTCGATAACTTTGAAATGGCTCTTCATCAACATCCCATAACCGCACAATTATACACAAAGCTTCCTGATGGCTTTGAAGCAAGAACTCTCCAATGCAAAGCCTCACCCTCCCTTGGGACACAAGCATTAATCTCTATGAACCCTCCACCAAGTGCCCTAGGCCCTCCAACGACTACTAACTGATCCCCACAAGCCCTAAACGCCATTCCCCAACCGTTCATAGAAGAAGCCCTCTCCGGCAAACTCCCCACTTTATTCCACACATTACGCCTCTTATCATACTTCCTTACCTCTTGCTGCGCGTAGTTCGCAGCATAAAGCTCATCTTTCACCACCGCTACAAGTGGCGGCGCCTCTGGAGCCGCCGTTGTATCTCCACCTCCTCCTCCGTTGCTTCTTTCTGGTAACATGTTACGTATCAATGTCCATGTCTTCTTCTTGAGATCATAGACTTCACCGCACATAAGCATCTTTGAGTTACCCTCTCCAATACCTCCAATAACATAAAACTTCCCATCCATGAACACGCTCGAGCACATTTTCCTTGCCTTGTTCATGCTCGGGATGACTGTCCATTCCCCGGTCTCCGAGTTGTATATCTCTGCCGAGTTCAGTATCTGCCCACGCGGATCACATCCTCCAGCGATAACCGCGATTTCGCCAAGACTAGCTGATCCAAACAAGCACCTCGGAACATTCATTTGCATACCAGACGTCCATGTATTGGTCAAGATGCTATATTTGTAAATTACATTAGACATAATCTCTTTACAAAACACAAGAAGCTCTGTACCAACTGCAAGAGATTCTTTATCCGAACACATGAAACATTCATTGAATGTCATTTTCGGTACACGTAGCCAACGGTCTCCGTTTGGATCATAAGCTTCCCATTCTAAATGCCTGCAAGAGAAGTAGATCCAATGCTCCACAATACCCTCTGCCCGTCTCAGTCTAGACAGCTCACCGTCCTTAATGAGCGAGCGGAAGGTTCTATTCGTTGAGGCGATGGACCGGATATCAGATAAAGAACAGTGAGCTAAGCATTTGAGAAGTGCGTTTTGGTCAAGCCGAATTACTGGTGGACTCTGTTGGTCACCACCTTGCTGACTTTGGTCAGACCTCTGATAGGTTCTAGCAACCTTATCGGATTCCTCTCTGCTTTGATGATCAATCCTTAACATTTTGCTACCGGGACTACCTTCTTCGTTGGTATCATCATCCAACAAACACTTCTTCAAAGGGAGCTGAAGCACGCAGTGTGCGTTGTATATCCACTTGCACTCTTCCTCACATGAAGATGGTAAGTCCCTTGACACCAGATAACTTGGAGCCTCCAACATGTTGGACTCTAAGAAAACAATCAAAGAAAAATGCCAATCCATCAATCTAATCATCCAAGAAACAAAGAAGAGAGAAACCAAATCAATGATCTTAAGGCAAAATACAATTCTTGACCAGTGAGATTAGCTTCTGACATAATTTCTGGTAATAGTTTAAAGTCACCAACTTTCCTATGAAAATTTTCTTATCTCAACAAAGCAATCATTAGAATCCACAAGACAAGATTTTCATTGGTTAAAAACTCGCAATACGATCAGATCAAAGAATTCACCAATAGCAAGAAAAGAAATTAAACATGCAAAAGATTGATTAATTGTTCACATGATTATTCTTTATAATCGTCACATGTTTATTATCACATGTATGTATACATTTCGGCCAAATATAAACCTACTTTTGGGTCGATTTAATATTCACATAAAAATATATACACAATTCACCCGACCTTGGTTTGAATCCTAGCTAATGTGTTTTTAACTTAATTAAATGCTGAATTGGGTCTCACTTTATATTTTAATTTAAAATGGTTCAAATGATTTAATTAAAAAAACTAGGCCGAGAAAAATTCATAAGCACAGAATAATAATTAAATAAAAAAATTTAATATGGGCCATAAACTTAAAACAAGCCCACCACGAAAATACCTTTAACTTAGGGTACACAAAAAACCCTAAAAGCTTAGCCGTCAAGCTTAAACTGGATCTGAAAACAGATTTGAAAATTTTTATAAGACTTTCAATAAAATTTCCAGAAAACCAGAATCTTATAAACAATAATTTTTCATCTTTAATCCATAAACTTTATTTAGATTAAATCTAAACAACAAATCATTTCACAGATTCAGAATACAGATTTAATCTCACAATCTTAAAGAAAAAACAGATTCAACAATCTTAAATTTTAACCCAAATATTAAATCCAAAAAATCTTAATAAAAATAACCTTATCTCCATAAACTCAGATTTAATCTACCAAATTTCTTAACAAATAATTAAATCTGAATTTCATGAAAATAAATTGATTATTAAACAGAAACTGAACATGCAGGCTCTGATACCAATTGTTAATATTTCTTTATGATTCCCATAAATCATAAATCATGCCAGTCTGTGAATAATATTGACATAAGCGGACGCATACCTTTTGGATCCATGGTTTATGTATTGAATTTGGCTATGGCTCTTCCACGACAAACCCAATAAAGCTGTAGACCTCTGTCAAAGAGATGAAGAGAATTTTTTGTATTTCTGATTAGGGTTGCTGTGGGGACCATAACTTTTTACTTATAGTAGAACAATTTCTAATTCTGCCCTTCATCAAATTAGAAATTACATGATGTATCCAAACATTAATTTTCCATAACACTTATGCCCCATAGTCTTTTATTCTTTACCAAAATGAACACATAAGTTTTGACTCTTTAATATAATGACCCTAACACATTAATTATACATTTGTGACCCCAAAATGATCCTTTCACATCAAGCTTCTTTTGAGAAACTTCGACATTCTTGTTGGGTAATGTTTCAATTCTCCTTCTCAAAGTTTCTTTCTTTTTCCCTAAATTTCTTTCTTTTTTGCTGATAGATTGTGCTCAAACCATCATATTCTAGGGTTTAGTTAACCCTTGTCTTAAATTCCGATTAAGCTGTGGAATTTATCTCTTGTTGTGAATTTTTTGCAGGCCTGTTGTTAGTCTCCTTTATCCACTGTAAGTGAATCCACATCTCCCTATTTTATTTCATGATCTAATGAGTTTCTTCTTCTTTTAACGTTTTCAATGGCTAGACATGCCTCAGTCACAGCAATTGAAACTCAATCTCATGCTGATGACAAACAATGGCTCACATATTGGGTCCTTTATTCCTTACTTACACTCTTCGAGCTCACATTCGCCAAACTCATCCAGTGGTAAGATGATTCAAACACCATTCATTATTAGCCCCATAAAGCCAAAACACAAGTGCTGACAATGTTGTTGTGTAATCAGGGTACCGATTTGGTCATACACGAAGTTAATCTTGACTTGCTGGCTTGTGATTCCGTACTTCAGCGGCGCTGCTTATGTCTATGAACATGTTGTGAGACCTGTGTTTGTTAACCCACAGAGTATTAATATTTGGTATGTGCCAAAGAAGATGGATATTTTCAGAAAGCCAGACGATGTGTTAACAACTGCTGAGAAATATATTGCAGAGAATGGACCTGATGCTTTCGAGAAGATCTTAAGCCGAGTATATGCTCAATCGCCATAACCTGGTTTCGCTCTCTCATTCCCAAAATGTCATGTTCTCTACTTATCTTTCTTTCCTTTTCGGGCAGGCGGATAAATCAAGAAGATATAAACAGCATGAGACATGTATATATGGTGATGAGTATCAGTACGAAGAGAACTTCAGAAGCTTTTAATTTTAGTGTGTGTGAAGCAAGCAAGATCATGTCTTTGATGTTTGTTGTGTTGTTATGCTGCTTCTTTTTTTATGTGGATCTATGCAGTGTAAATAAGAAACTGCATGCTCTAATTAGAATCGAACTTTTTTTTACACTCCTCTGTTTTCTTTTCTTTGTGCATATTTCAAGCTTTAAATGAAATGTAATTGAGGCAACGAATAGTTGGGTTTATAATGCATGAGGTTCTTCCAACAAAAAAAACTTTGCTTTCACTAAAGATTGTTCTGAGCTGATGAAGACTGTGTCTTAACCAAAGAAGTAACTGATAAGATATGCCAATATCACCTCCAACGGTCATGTTAATCAATGGCCTGTTTATATCTGTAAAGCTGTATATTGTCTTTCCTATTCTGTTGTTTATACTCTTGTATATATGCACATTACATCTATCAATAATAATCATCCTTTCAATCCTTTCAATATGGTATCAGAGCCTTCTAAAGGCGTTTGACCTATTTTATTTTTTTTATTTTTCTCAGCCGCTATTCCTCTCTGCTCTTCTCTCTGTTTTCTATTCTTCCTCTCTGCTCTTCTCTCTGTTTTCTATTCTTCCTCTCTGCTCTTCTCTCTGTTTTCTTCTTCTGTTCAGTTTGTATCAATGGCTTATGAAGGTACGACTGAACGTACAACTGTGTTCAACACACAAGATCCTAATACGACCCTTCTCTCGGTGAATATGTCGAGCATCATCAAGCTCACAACACATAATTATCTTATGTGGCAGCGTCAGGTCAGAGCTCTTCTTGAGGGATATGAGCTGCATCCGTTTATTGAATCCACAACGGAGATACCACAGCCGATGATAACGACAGATGGTGTGACGACTCTGAATCCGTTGTATGCACCATGGCGCAGGCAAGACCGATTGCTCTTCAGCTCTCTCATTGGAGCGATTTCTCCCTATGTTCAGTCGATTATATCGACAGCCTCTACCACCAGAGAAGTCTGGAACAATCTCTCAGAAGCACTAGGCAACCCTACCCGTGGACACTTCCGGAAACTAAAGCATCACCTTGACAATTGTATTAAAGGAACAAAATCTATCAGCGAGTACCTGCGTGAGATGAAGGCAAAATCTGATGATTTAGCACTTCTTGGAAAGCCTCTTGATCCAGAAGATCTCACGGAGAAGATTCTCGCAGGATTGGGTGATGAGTATAAGCCTGAGATCGACGCAATCCATGGACGAGATACATCGATCTCCTTCACGGAGCTCTACGAACGTCTTGTAAACAGAGAAGCAATGATTCTTTGTAATGAATCGAACACTGTCTCTCCCATTGTTGCAAATGCTTCTGATGTACGCCCAAGACAGCAGAACAAAACCGCAACAACAACTTCAATCAAAATCGGGTCAACAATGGCTCAAATCAGAATCGCTACTATGGAACCAACAACCAGAATTGATGCAGCCCCAAGGCGGAAGCTTGAGCGATGGATTGATGGAGGACAAGCACTGGCTTAAAAGCTCTCTTACTTGACCGAGATGGATGGAATGGATGAATGAAATGATTGACTCTCTCAACCGGTGGGTTTGATTGACTCTCTCAATCGGTGGTGAACTAGTTCTGCTTGAGTCACACAAGCAAACCTAATCCAATAATCCTTGGAAACAATTGAATCACTCAAATGAATCCTAAGACAAAAGATCTTAACAAAGAACACTCTTTGAAGAAACTGAATAATACTTTGATTGAAAGGTTGAAAGGTGAATAATACAAAGGACTATGCTAAGCTTATATAAGCTATACACAACGGTCATATGACCAAAAATAAAGAAGAAAATCGAAACTTAATGAAACTAGCCGTTGGAGCTGATTTTGGTGAGGATCCTTGATCTTGTTGCTTTCTTTGTATCTGGATGGCTTTAAGGGATAAGTGAGGATCCTTGGGACAGCTTGATTGACAAACAATTCGTGGCTTTCATTCTTGGAAAGAAGCCGTTGGTGTTTGATCTCTTTCTTCTCCAAAAATGGTAAGTGTGACTTGTTGAAGTTATGGAGAATCTTGTGGGGTCTTGTGCAGCTGAGGACGTCTGGACTTGATGGAAAGGAGCTCAAAACACTGTAGTTTTGATAGGTACAGGTTTGGTGCTGAATTGACCTTCCAAATGTGAATGCTTCCATATATGGCAAGTCTGCTGAGCTAGTCGTTGAGTTATCTGCTGAGCTAGTGGTGATGCTACATATGGTTAGCTCCTTTTCAGTATCTTCTTCTTGTGTCACCTTTTGGAGATGATTCTTCTTAGTGGTATGCTGATGATGAGCTGAGCTATATATCTTGACCTTGATCTCCACTTGAGCTAAGATAAGCTCATATTCCTTGTTAGATCTTCTCGGCTCCATAATCTCTTCTCCATGTGTTATGATTCCTCCTGGGTCATATGTCTTCTTAGGATTGATTGTTGGATGTATAATCAGTCCTATGCCTTGTTTTGGATCAGAAATCATTGTGGCCTTGACTTCTCTTTGTTTCTTTGCGCTGCTTGACGTAGTGGTTGAGTCAGCGATTGAGTCAATCAGCGCCTGGTCTGGTCTGGTTCTGATGACCGCATCATACCCTCCCTCTTCAAGAAGTTTTGACCTCAAAACTTGTTCACCTGCACATAGATAAGTCAAGTTAGTCCTGTGAAGTGTATGAGGGTTTAGAAGATTACCTTGGGAATCATTTTGATTCTGATGTAGTTGTTGAGCATCCAGCGGTTCTTCTTTGAGTAGATAGGACAGCAATGCTCCTCTTCTTTGAGCTGATATGACGCTTCCTTTGCTGATCTTGCTCATGCTCTCCTTAAGACCTGCAAATATCTCATCACCTTGGCCAAGAAACAAGTGGATTATGGGTTTCTCATGATGAGATAAACTTGCTCTCAAAATACTTATGACAAAATACCGTTGCTCTCCTCGTGGACAGAACATTGATTCCTCATTTGACAAGTCCATTGAGTTATCAAGAACAAACTTATTATAAGAATTACTTACCCGATGCACACCTTTAGTGTTTTGATTCAGCTTGGATACCATGGTAAGATGTCTGAATGTGGGATCTGGTGGTTTCTCCTTGATTTCTCCTTTGGTTCCAACACTCTTAGCTCTACCTGCTTCATCACTTGAATCTAGGGACAAGTGCATTATACCAGTAGCATGAGAGTTAGAGTTAGACACTTTAAGTTCAGAGACAACCTCATGTTTGGTTGAAGCATGATATAATTCAAGCCTTTGGTTTGCGTGTGGCTCATGTGTGGAAACATGGCTCGGTTTTGGTCTCTCTTTCAAGACTCCTTCTTCCCTTGGCTTCTTGATCTTTATCAGACCTGTACCTAAGTCAACTCTTAAGGGAAAGAGCAAGTGAATTATATCTGAGTTTGAGACTTTAAAAACAGGTTGCACAAGGTTGGAGCTTACCATTATGGATGTGACAAGCTGGTTCAGAGTCGCATCTCTCCTGGTGCATGTACTACTAGAGGTTTTATGCTCTAGTCCATCATTGGTTGAAGCTCCCTGATCTTTCTCATCTTGATTCCTTTGTGTTGATGGTTCTGTCCGAAACTTGACTTCATGACCTATATCTTTCTCAAGTTCTCTTGGACAAGACAAATGCATTATCATATCCTTGGAATCATTATAAACTGTTTGAGTAAGACAATTACTCACCTTGCCTTGTTCATGTCTTGGTGCATCAGTCATGATGGTACCTTGAATGTACTCTTGTCCTTCACTAGCTTGTAGCTCATGATATTGGTGTTGCTCCACTTCTTCTTTAACACCTAAACTTTTATGAACCTTATGGTCCAGACACAAGTGCATCATAACAGTGGTTGGACAAACAAGTTTATTCACTCTAAGTTCAGAATTCACCTTGTTTGCTTGCACCTCACGGTTGTTGTCCTTTTTACTTGTGTGCTCTTGAGCTACTTGGCTGCGACTCTCCTTTAATCTAGAGATGACCATAGCTCTCTTACGGCAGTCACCATGGGATGTAGTCTGGTGTGTGACATCTATGGATGCTGGTAGCATCACTTGATCAGGTTGTGATGTTGGTGCATCAGCCCACTTGACTTTTTCATTCTCCTTTGAACAAATCAGGTTTGGTAGTGTACTCTGACCTCCATGCTCTTCTTCTGATCTTGTTCCTGATTCAAAATCATTGGGCAAAGACAAGTGCATGAATCTTGAATTGGAAATTAAATTATCAGATTGCACAAAGTTATCATTTGTGTCAGTTACTTCCAATTTCAACTCTGATGTTATTTCTTTGAACAACTTCCTAGATGGACAATTTGTAGCAAAATGCCCTCTTCTATGGCACCTATAACATGTGGGCTCTTTGGAATTTACAAGGTTAGAACACTTACCTTGTGTTGGCGTGTCTCGCAACTTGAGTGAGGCATCAAAGCTAGGCCCGGTTGCATTGGGTGAAGCTTTGCGGCTGTGCTTCTGCTCTTGCTTCTTTGGGTACAAAATCTCCATGATCTCCTGCCATTTCTGATCCTGCTTTGCTTGAAGAGTCTTCTTAGGTTCTTGATAGCAATCAGACTTGGGTTTTGGAGCAGCTTGTGCTTCGGATGCAATCTTCACTCTCTTGGTTGTGGTTTGAAGCTTCTCCACAAATTCCTTTTTCATCCTGGACTTGAGATCTCTCCAATCTAGTACTGGCTTCTTAAGGATGGTTGGTGTGCTCTCCTTTAGCCACCATTCATAAGCCTTTTCTGTGAAGGCTGAGACAGCTTGTACTAGCCTCCTTTCCTTTGGAACTTTTTTAACTTGTAACCACTGCTCCATGTTGCTCTCCCACTGCAAGTATACTTCAGGATCTTTGCTAGTTCCTGAGAAGATTAGGGAACCTCTTGTTCTAGTGGTTGGCTGCCTTGTGCTTGCTTGTTGGGCTGTAGCATTCCTTGTACCAGTGAGCTGACGTTGAGCTAGTACATGGTATGAAGTAACTTCATGGTTCTTGAATGCACTCTTGTGCCTAGGTGGATGGTACTCTCCATACATGTCTGCTACTGAATCTTCACGATACTCCATGTCACAGATTCAGTACCTGAAACAATTAGCTTAAAGTGTATCGATATGCTCTGAAGTTATGCAACTTAAGCTTCAAGACAATCCAAACAATAAAATCAACACACGGTTCAAAAAAACCTTTGGGAAATTTTAAATTGTCTTAAGGACAGCCTGAAATCGCTTTAGCAATCAAAACTTTTCGAAAAAGATTGAATTAGGCTGGCTGGTTTTCAAAAATATAAGCTTTCCTTATTTAAAGATTGTCGAACACGATTTTGGCAGTTTTTAGAAAAGGAAAACTGAATTTTCTTAATCAAGAGGAGCCTCTTTTAAAAGTTTTGAAATCTAAGAGTAACAAAAATAGAAAGAACACTTTTTTTTTTTTGCTTTTGGGGTTTAAGAAATCGAAACAATGAAAACTTTTTTTTTTCTTTTAAACTTTTTGGAAACAACTAAAAACAAAGAAATAGAAAGAAACACAAAACAAACTTTTTTTTTTTGAACTTTTGAAACAAGCTAAGAACACTTAAATAGAAATCAAAGAAACACAAACTTGAACTCTTTTTCTTTTTGGTTTTGAAGTTTTTCAAACAAAAATACGAATGCAAACAAAATCAGAGAAATAAATGAAAAATGAAAATAATTTTTATGGGTTTTTATTTTAAAATAAAATGAAATGAAACAAAAACTAGATGCAATAACCGAAAGGTAAAGGATAGATAACACCTGATTAGGAACCTTTCGGCTCTGATACCAGATGATGCAGCCCCAAAGCGGAAGCTTGAGCGATGGATTGATGGAGGACAAGCACTGGCTTAAAAGCTCTCTTACTTGACCGAGATGGATGGAATGGATGAATGAAATGATTGACTCTCTCAACCGGTGGGTTTGATTGACTCTCTCAATCGGTGGTGAACTAGTTCTGCTTGAGTCACACAAGCAAACCTAATCCAATAATCCTTGGAAACAATTGAATCACTCAAATGAATCCTAAGACAAAAGATCTTAACAAAGAACACTCTTTGAAGAAACTGAATAATACTTTGATTGAAAGGTTGAAAGGTGAATAATACAAAGGACTATGCTAAGCTTATATAAGCTATACACAACGGTCATATGACCAAAAATAAAGAAGAAAATCGAAACTTAATGAAACTAGCCGTTGGAGCTGATTTTGGTGAGGATCCTTGATCTTGTTGCTTTCTTTGTATCTGGATGGCTTTAAGGGATAAGTGAGGATCCTTGGGACAGCTTGATTGACAAACAATTCGTGGCTTTCATTCTTGGAAAGAAGCCGTTGGTGTTTGATCTCTTTCTTCTCCAAAAATGGTAAGTGTGACTTGTTGAAGTTATGGAGAATCTTGTGGGGTCTTGTGCAGCTGAGGACGCCTGGACTTGATGGAAAGGAGCTCAAAACACTGTAGTTTTGATAGGTAAAGGTTTGGTGCTGAATTGACCTTCCAAATGTGAATGCTTCCATATATGGCAAGTCTGCTGAGCTAGTCGTTGAGTTATCTGCTGAGCTAGTGGTGATGCTACATATGGTTAGCTCCTTTTCAGTATCTTCTTCTTGTGTCACCTTTTGGAGATGATTCTTCTTAGTGGTATGCTGATGATGAGCTGAGATATATATCTTGACCTTGATCTCCACTTGAGCTAAGATAAGCTCATATTCCTTGTTAGATCTTCTCGGCTCCATAATCTCTTCTCCATGTGTTATGATTCCTCATGGGTCATATGTCTTCTTAGGATTGATTGTTGGATGTATAATCAGTCCTATGCCTTGTTTTGGATCAGAAATCATTGTGGCCTTGACTTCTCTTTGTTTCTTTGCGCTGCTTGACGTAGTGGTTGAGTCAGCGATTGAGTCAATCAGCGCCTGGTCTGGTCTGGTTCTGATGACCGCATCAAGAATCAACCAAGATTTCATAAGCCGTATGGTGGAAAGTGTCAAGCGTGCGGAGTACATGGGCATAGTGCGCGTTTCTGTCCAGAGTTTTGAATGGTCAGAGGTACCTCCACATCTCAGCAGTGGTCACAGCAACTCACGCCACCGTCACAGCAGTGGCAACCTCACCAAACCTATCCGCAGAATTTTCAACAACAGTGGCAGCCTCGTGCTAATGCAGCTATGCTCTCTGATTCATCTACTTGGTTGTTTGATTCCGGAGCTTCGCATCATATGACGGCTGACTTAGGCAATCTTTCGGTTCACAATCCTTATGCTGGTGGGGACAATGTGCTTCTTGGTGATGGATCTTCCTTACCAATTACGCACTCGGGTTCGTTTTCTCTACCTTCTTACACTCGTCCATTTTTTTGAAAAATGTTCTCTGCGTACCTTCCCTTGATAAGAATCTGATTTCAGTTTTTCAATTGTGTAAAGCTAACAATGTTGTGGTGACGTTTACACCAACTTACTTTCAGGTTCGGGACTTGCAGACGGGGTATCTACGTCTGGAAGGCAAGCCCAAGGACGGCACATATGAATGGCCAGCCCCGTCCACTTCAAAGCCGCCATCTCTTGCATTTGATTCTACGGCCAAGACGAGAGTGCCAAGACGAGCTTATCCGATTGGCACTCTCGTCTTGGCCATCCTGCTTTAGCTATTTTACAAAAACTTGTTTCTCTTTTTCATTTACCCGTTTCTTCAAATGTTTTGCTGGCTCAGCCATGCATTGCTTGTTCCATTAATAAAATGCATAAGCTTCCATTTACTTCTTCTACTTTAAAATCGTCTCAGCCTTTACATATTGTCTTCTCGGATGTTTGGACATCACCTCTTACTTCAGTTGATGGATTTAAATACTATGTTATCTTCGTTGACCATTTTACTCGATACACTTGGTTGTATCCTTTAAAACAAAAGTCACAAGTTTTCAATGTTCTTACAATGTTCAAAAACTTGGTTGAAAATCGATTTCAACTCAAGATGAGAACACTGTATACGTACAATGGGGGTGAATACATTGGTCTAAGGACTTTTCTCTCCAGTCATGGCATATCGCACATGACAAGTCCGCCTCACACACCGGAGCATAATGGGATTGCGGAAAGACGTCATCGACATATTGTCGAGACGGGCTTAGCACTAATGTCTCATGCTTCTATTCCTAAATCATATTGGACATACGCTTTTGGAACAACCGTCTATCTTATTAATCGTATGCCTACTCCGATACTTGATTTTCAGTCACCTTTTCGTCTCCTACATGGATTTCATATTAATTATGAGAAACTTCGTGTTTTTGGGTGCTTGTGCTTCCCTTGGCTAAAACCGTATACTTCTCATAAATTAGATGCAAGATAAACTCCATGTGTTTTTATCGGATATTCACTTTCACAAAGTGCCTACATATGTCTAGATAGGAAAACTTCACGAATTTATGTATCTCGTCATGTTGTTTTCCATGAAACAGTTTTCCCCTTCACTGTCAACTCACACATTGAGTCTCTGGAAACACCGACTGAAGAGAACACTCCAGCCATGAGCTTAGCAGCACCAGTGGTCTCCATTGTTCCGCGCTCCACTATTTTCCTGCAGCAACAACAGCTGGCTGTACCAATACCTACAGAAACGCCGGTGACAGATCAAAGTAATACAGTTCCAGCAGCAACCTCATCTTCTGCGTCAGACACAGAGATTCAAGCTCCTGGACTCACACAGCCAGTAACAGCACCTCAAACAGCAGCTCCAACGTCGACTGCAGTACCGGTTTCTGAACCTCGTCCTGTGCCAATCCCTGCTCCAACTCGCGCCAGCACCAGAGAGAGAAAACCAGTCCAGAAACTTAATCTTTGTGCATCAACTCAACCTGCATCAGATTACATTCCACCCACAGTTGCAGCAGCACTAAAAATTTCCCATTGGCGTCAAGCCATGAGTGATGAAATCAACTCACAGATAAGAAATCATACTTGGGATCTAGTTCATAAAACTAATGCTCAAAATGTTGTTGGATGTAGGTGGGTGTTCACCATTAAGCGTAAGCCGGATGGAACGATTGACAGATACAAGGCGCGACTAGTTGCGAAAGGCTATAATCAACGACCAGGGGTCGACTATCATGACACATTCAGCCCGGTGGTCAAGCCTGCCACTATTCGTACAGTTCTCAGCATTGCGGTTACACGATCATGGCCACTAAAACAGCTCCACGTCAACAACGCCTTTCTCCAAGGACAATTATACGATGAGGTGTTTATGACACAACCACCTGTGTTTCAAGATAAAGACAACCCGGAGGCAGTTTGTCGCTTACGCAAGGTGATTTATGGTCTTAAACAGGCTCCTCGAGCTTGGTACAATGAACTCCGAGCTTTTCTTCAACAATCCGGGTTCACAAATTCGATAGCCGACGTATCACTCTTTATTTACCACAAAGCCGATGTTCTTCTCTATATGCTCGTCTACGTGGACGACATCATCCTCACTGGGAACAGCCCGACTCATATAACTCGGTTTATCGACATCCTTTCTCAACGTTTTTCTTTAAAGATTTGGGCGATCTAAATTATTTTCTTGGTATTGAAGTTACTAGAACTAACTCTGGCTTATTCTTGACGCAGAAACGATACGTGGAAGATCTTCTCCACAAAGCGAACATGGCAGGTGCAAAGACCGTGGCTACTCCGATGTGTTCGAGCTCGACCCTTAGACTCTTCACGGGCACAGCCATTTCAGACCCACGGTTTTCCGCACAATTGTGGGCAGTCTTCAATATATGTCCCTAACACGGCCAGACATCTCCTTCTCCGTAACAAGCTATCACAATTCATGCATCGCCCAACTATGGACCATTGGTCTACGGTGAAACGATTATTGCGTTATCTTGCAGGCACTAAGACTCACGGCATCTTCTTACGATCAGACAATAAACCGGATCACCATGCCTTCACGGACGCAGATTGGGCAGGCAATAAAGACGACTACACCTCCACAAGCGCTTATGTTGTTTATCTTGGGAGTCATCCGATTGCTTGTTCCTCTAAGAAACAAACCGGTGTCGCTCGTTCATCCACCGAGGCCGAATATCGATCTCTAGCCTCCACTACATCAGAGATTTGTTGGATTACTTCACTTCTTCAGGAACTTGGAATCCAAGCAGCAACAAAACCAGTCATCTACTGTGACAATATAGGCGCAACATACTTGGCAGCGAACCCTGTGTTCCATTCACGGATAAAGCATATCGCATTAGACTATCACTTCGTGCGCCAGTTTTTCAAAGTGGGCAACTCAGATTAACACATGTAACATCTGCTGATCAGCTCGCCGACGTTCTCACTAAACCTTTACCGCGAGCTCAGTTCCAGTCAATGGTGTTCAAGATCGGACTTCATCCATGCCGTCCGTCATGAGGGTGTGATAAGATATGCCAATATCACCTCCAACGGTCATGTTAATCAATGGCCTGTTTATATCTGTAAAGCTTTATATTGTCTTTCCTATTCTGTTGTTTATACTCTTGTATATATGCACACTACATCTATCAATAATAATCATCCTTCCAATCCTTTCAATAGTAACTTGTGTTTATAGTTCATATGGAAGAGTTTGAGAGACAAAACATTCTTAATTAACTGATGAAGAACGCAGTAACTCAGACCCAGGAACTTGTAGTTAGTAGCGATGAATTAGAATAAAGTGACGAAGTCACTTAGCCATCTACAAAAGGAAATGTGTCGGTATGGAGAGTTTTTTTGTTTGTTCAAGGGGTTCCTTCAGTCTTGTTGAAGAAACTAGTTTTTTCCAAAGAAAAAGGTCCAACCCGGAACCAATGAAACAAATACTTGACCCATCATATCATCCGAAGAAACGGAAGAACCCCTCAGAACTTGGACGAGTCATCACAGGCCCACAGGCTGCTATCCCAATAAGGCCGCAGGCGGAAGAAGGAGAAGCTCCGGCCAAAAGAGCTCAATAACTAGCGTCTAAAACAGAGACTATTGAAAGACCAAAGTGGACTGCTTGTACGTTGCATATTAGAACTCCAATTTTCCAGATTTTTTGGATTTTACGGACAAAAAATACAAAGACCTATAAGATAGTAAGGCGCCACATTTTTTCACGTCAATTCTAAACTATCAATACAAAATATATGTACTAATCAAGTGTTGTTATAATGAAGAAAGAAAAATCTAAGAAATTCTAAGAAACGACTAAAGAATTTTGTTTCCCCCCCCCCCCCCCCAAAAAACATCATTAGGTAAAAAGGAAGTCAGATTGCTTTGCAAATCTAGTAAAGATTTAGCATATTTACAATCTGATTATTACAGAAGAAGAAGAAGAAAAAAATCAGCCTTAAGGAGAAACAATTATAATCTGATTATTACAGAAGAAGAAGAAGAAAAAAATCAGCCTTAAGGAGAAACAATTATAATCTAGTAAAGATTTAGCACATTTACAATCTGATTATTACAGAAGAAGAAGAAGAAAAAAATCAGCCTTAAGGAGAAACAATTATAATCTAGTAAAGATTTAGCACATTTACAATCTGATTATTACAGAAGAAGAAGAAGAAGAAAAAAATCAGCCTTAAGGAGAAACAATTATAATCTTTCAAAACTTTTTATGAAAAAAAGAAGTGCTAATAACGGAATCAAATTACAATCTTGAGAGATTAGACAACATGAGGTTTGTTCTTAAATCTTCTTCAATTTATTCTAACTTGTTCAGTTCCACCAGTTTATGCCTGAACAACAATAATCATCCCACAAAGACAATGAAGAAAAAAGAGACTCTCTTAACCCCAATCATGAAAAGAAAAGAAAAACTGTTAAAAAGAAGATTCAATAAGAACCCTAATAAAGAAGTCAATAACTTTGAAATGGCTCTCCTCAGGTCTTCATCAACATCCCATAACCGCACAATTATACACAAAGCTTCCTGATGGCTTTGAAGCAAGAACTCTCCAATGCAGAGCTTCACCATCCCTTGGGACACAAGCATTAATCTCTATGAACCCTTCTCCAAGTGACCTAGGCCCTCCAACGACCACTAACTGATCCCCACAAGCCCTAAACGCCATTCCCCAACCGTTCACCGAAGAAACTCTCTCCGGCAAACTCCCCACCTCTTGCTGCGCATAATTCGCAGCATACAGCTCGTCTTTCACCACTGCTACAAGCGGCGGCGCCTCTGAAGCCGCCTTTGCAGAGGAAACCTCGTTTCCCTGATCTCCTCCTCCGTTGGTTCTTGGTGACATGTTAGGTATCAACGTCCATGTCTTCTTCTTGAGATCATAGACTTCACCGCACATAAGCATCTTTGAGTTACCCTCTCCAATACCTCCAATAACATAAAACTTCCCATCCATGAACACGCTCGAGCACATTTTCCTCGCCTTGTTCATGCTCGGGATGACTGCCCACTCCCCGGTCTCCGAGTTATAAATCTCTGCTGATTTCAGTATCTTCCCACGCAGATCACATCCTCCAGCGATAATCGCAATTTCGCCAAGGCTAGCTGATCCAAACAAGCACCTTGGAACATTCATTTGCATACCAGACGTCCATGTATTGGTCAAGATGCTATATTTGAATATCACATGTGACATAATCTCTTTACCAAACACAAGAAGCTCTGTACCAACTGCAAGAGATTCTTTATCCGAACACATGAAACATTCATTGAATGCCATTTTCGGTACACGTAGCCAACGGTCTCCGTTTGGATCATAAGCTTCCCATTCTAAAGGCATGCAAGAGAAGTAGATCCAATGCTCCACAATACCCTTTGCCCGTCTCAGTCTAGACAGCTCACCGTCCTTAATGCGCGAGCGGAAGGTTCTATTCGTTGAGGCGATGGACCGGAAATCAGATAAAGGACAGTGAGCTAAGCAGTTGAGAAGTGCGTTTTGGTCAAGCCGAATTACTGGTGGACTCTGTTGGTCACCACCTTGCTGACTTTGGTCAGACCTCTGATAGGTTTGATGATCAATCCTTAACATTTTGCTAGCGGAACTACCTTCTTCATGGTTATCATCATCCAACAAACACTTCTTCAAAGAAAGCTGAAGCACGCAGTCCCTTGACACCAGATAACTCGGAGCCTCCAACATGTTGGACTCTAAGAAAACAATCAAAGAAAAATGCCAATCCATCAATCTAATCATCCAAGAAACAAAGAAGAGAGAAACCAAATCAATGATCTTAAGGCAAAATACAATTCTTGACCAGTGAGATTAGCTTCTGACATAATTCCTGGTAATAATTTAAAGTCACCAACTTTCCTATGAAAATTTTCTTATCTCACCAAAGCAATCATTAGAATCCACAAGATAAGATTTTCATTGGTTAAAAACTCGCAATACGATCAGATCAAAGAATTCACCAATAGCAAGAAAAGAAATTAAACATGCAAAGGATCGATTTATTGTTCACATGGTTATTCTTTATAATCGTCACATGTTTATTATCACAGGTATGTATATATTTCGGCCAAATATAAACCTACTTTTGGGTCGAATATTCACATGAAAATATATACACAATTCAAGCGACCTTGGTTCGAATCCCGGCCTATGTGTTTTTAACTTAATTAAAGGCTGAACTGAGTCTCACTTTATGTTTTAATTTAAAATGGTTAAACTGATTTAATTAAATAAACTAGGCCGAGAAAAATTGATAAGCCCAGAATAATAATTAAATCAAAAAACTGAATATGGACCATAAACTTAAAACAAGCCCACCACGAAAATACATTTAACTTAGGGTACACAAAAAACCCCTAAAAAGCTTAGCCGTCAAGCTTAAATTGGATCTGAAAACAGATCTGAAAAATTTTGTTCTCAAAAATTGCAAAATTTTTATAAAACTTTCAATAAAATTTCCAGAAAACCAGAACCTTATGAACAATAATTTTTCATCTTTAATTCATTAATTTTATTTAGATTAAATCTAAACAACAAATAATTTCACAGATTCAGAATACAGATTTAATCTCACAATCTTACAGAAAAAAACAGATTCAACAATCTTAAATTTTAACCCAAATATTAAATCCAAAAATTCTTAATTAAAAATGACCTTATCTCCATAAACTCAGATTTAATCTACCAAAATTTTCAACAAATAATTAAATCTGAATTTCATGAAAATAACTTGATTATTAAACAGAAACTGAACATGCAGGCTCTCATACCAATTGTTAATATTTCTTTATGATTCCCAAAAATCATAAATCATGGCAGTCTTTAAATAATATTGACATAAGCGGACGCATACCTTTTGGATCCATGATTTATGTATTGAATTTGGCTATGGCTCTTCCACACAAACCCAGTAAAGCTGTAGGTCTCTGTCAAAGGGATGAAGAGAATTTTTTGTATTTATGATTAGGGTTGCTGTGGGCACCATAACTTTTTACTTATAGTAGAACAATTTCTTTAGAAATCACACAATATATCCACACATTAATTTTCCATAACACTTATGCCCCATAGTCCTTTATTATTTACCAAAATGACCACATAAGTTTTGACTCTTTAATATAATGACCTTAACACATTAATAATACACTAGATTTTGACCCGCGCTTTCTAAGCGCCTGTTTACTTTTCTTTACAAATTTAAATTATATTTATTTTATTATTAGTAATTAAATTTTTTAATTATGCAATCTAATTTTGTTTATAATTATTTAATCCGTATTATAAAAATAAATTAATAATTTAGGTTTTAAAAAAATGTGTGTTATTTGAGAAGAGGTATATCGTAAAGATAAAGAGATTGAAATAGCGATTTTGGATTATAAGTTTTTATTTTGTTTTAAACTCGTGCAAAGTTCATTTTTAGAATTCGAAATTGGCTAATTTATTTTTCAACCCGCTCTTATAATAGTTTAAATATTTTTCAATATGATGTAACAACCAGCTAAAAATGCAATAGTAAAAACAAATTCTTACGAAAAAAATTAATTTAATATAATTTTAAAAATTTATTATAATATAAACATAAATATTTATATTTAAAATAAAAATAAAGAAGATATTAAAATATATTATATTTGAATTTTGAATATAATCATAATTAAAGAATATTATCTTATATATATAAAATAGTTGATGTTTAAATTATTTAGTCATATTTATCAATTGATTTAATAGTTTCATGTTTATATTTTTAATTAATTAGAAAAGTGAAACCCCATTATATTTAGCTTGTTTGGATACATGTTTAGTAATTGTCTTGTTTGGAAACATGGATAGTAGAGAAATTGTTATATTCCTTAATTAACCTTAATGAATATTAAAAACAATCTTAAATCTCTACTGGCACAAATTGTAAATAACACATGCCTCAAAAGTTAGTTTCTTAATGACTCTAATTTTTTAATAGTATTAATGTGTGACCCAAAATGATCCTTTCATGTCAAGCTTCTTTTGAGAAACTTCGACTTTCTTGGTGGGTAATGTTTCAATTCTCCTTCTCAAAGTTTCTTCCTTTTTCCCTAAATTTCTTTCTTTTTTGCTGATATATTCTGCTCAAACCATCATATTCTAGGGTTTAGTTAACCCTTGTTTTAAATTCCGATTAAGCTGTGGAATTTATCTCTTGTTGTGAATTTTTTGCAGGCCTGTTGTTAATCTCCTTTATCCACTGTAAGTGAATCCACATCTCCCTATTTTATTGGGTTACTTCTTCTTTTAACGTTTTCAATGTTCAGACATGCCTCAGTCACAGCAATTGAAATTCAGTCTCACTCTGATGACAAACAATGGCTCACTTATTGTGTCCTTTATTCCTTGCTTACACTCTTCAAGCTCACATTCGTTAAGCTCATCGAGTGGTAAGAAAATTCAAACATCATTCATTAGCACATTAAGCAAAAGTTTTTCTATTTTTTTGCTGACAATGTTGTTGTGTAATCAGGGTACCGATGTGGTCATACACGAAGCTAATCTTGACTTGCTGGCTTGTGATTCCGTACTTCAGCGGTGCTGCTTATGTCTATGAACATGTTGTGAGACCTGTGTTTGTTAACCCACAGAGCATAAATATTTGGTATGTGCCAAAAAAAGATGGATATCTTCAGAAAGCCAGACGATGTGTTAACAGCTGCTGAGAAATACATTGCGGAGAATGGACCTGATGCTTTCGAAAAGATCTTAAGCCGAGTATATGCTCAATCTCCATAACCTGGTTTCGCTCTCTCATTCCCAAAATGTTATGTTCTTTACTTATCTTTCTTTCCTTTTCGGACAGGCGGATAAATCAAGAAGATATAAACAGAATGAGACCATGTATATACGGTGAGGAGTATCGGTACGAAGGGAACTTCAGAAGCTTTTAGTTTTAGAGTGTGAAGCAAGCAAGTTCATGTCTTTGATGTTTGTTATGCTGCTTCTTTTTTGTCTGGATCTCTGCGGTGTAAATAAGTTGATTACAAAAAAATAAGAAACTGCATGCTCTAGTTAGAATCAAACCTTTTCTACACTCCTTATTTTCTTATTTTATGCATATTTCAAGCTTTAAACGAAATGTAGGGCAACAAATATTTTGAGTAGCTTTTCATCTTAGAATGCATGAAGCTTTTCCAACAAAAAGTTGTTTTTCGCCGTTTGAAACTGATGAAGATGGTGGTGAAACCAAAGAAGTGGAATGTGTTTGTGATTCATATAAATGAGTTCGAGAGACGAAATGTGATTTTCAAAATTTTCGAGATTTTTTTTATACTACAGACAAAAAACACAAAAGACTAATAAATTAACAAAGAGTGATTGAAATTATATTAGATTGTTGTAATGAAGAAAGAAAATCTAAGAAAATTTTAAGAAACCACTAAAGACATTTTTCTCCAAAAACATCATTAGGTAAAAAAAAGTCAAAATTGCTTTGCCAAGCTAGTAAAGATTTACCACATTTACAATCTGATTATTCCAGAAGAAACAACATCAACCTTAAAGAGAAACAATAATGATCTTCAAAACTTTGTATGACAAAGAAGTGCTAATAATGGAATCAAATTACAATGTTGGGAGATTAGACAACATGAGGTTTGTTCTTAAATCTTCTTCAAATTTATTCTAACTTGTTCAGTTCCACCAGATTATGCCTGAACAACAATAATCATCCCACAAAGACAATGAAGAAAACAGAGACTCTCTTAACCCCAATCATGAAAAGAAAAGAAAAACTGTTAAAAATAAGATGTAAGAACTTTGAAATGGCTCTCCTCAAATCTTCATCAACATCCCATAACCGCACAATTATACACAAAGCTTCCTGATGGCTTTGAAGCAAGAACTCTCCAATGCAGAGCCTCACCCTCCCTTGGGACACAAGCATTAATCTCTATGAACCCACCTCCAAGTGCCCTAGGCCCTCCAACGACCACTAACTGATCCCCACAAGCCCTAAACGCCATTCCCCAACCGTTCATCGAAGAAGCCCTCTCCGGCAAACTCCCCACTTTATTCCATACATTACGCCTTTTATCATACTTCCTCACCTCTTGCTGCGCGTAGTTCGCAGCATAAAGCTCATCTTTCACCACCGCTACAAGTGGTGGCGCTGCAGAAGCCGCCGTTGCAGAGGAAACATCCTTTCCCTGATCTCCTCCTCCGTGGCTTCTTTCTGGTAACATGTTTGGTATCAATGTCCATGTCTTCTTCTTCAGATCATAGACTTCACCGCACATAAGCATCTTCGAGTTTCCCTCTCCGATGCCTCCAATAACATAGAAGTTCCCGTCCATGAACACGCTTGAACACATTTTCCTCGCCTTGTTCATGCTCGGGATGACGGTCCATTCCCCGGTTTCCGAGTTATAAATCTCTGCGGAGTTCAATATCTGCCCACGCGGATCACATCCTCCAGCTATAACCGCGATTTCGCCTAGACTCGCTGATCCAAACAAGCACCTTGGAACATTCATTTGCATACCGGACGTCCATGTATTGGTCAAGATGCTATACTTGTAAATTACATGGGACATAATTTCTTTACCAAACACCAGAAGCTCTGTACCAACCGCCAGAGATTCTTTATCCGAACACATGAAACATTCGTTGAACGTCATTTTCGGTACACGTAGCCAACGGTCTCCGTTTGGATCATAAGCTTCCCATTCCAAAAGCCTGCAAGAGAAGTAGATCCAATGCTCCACAATACCTTTTGACCGTCTCAGCCTATACAGCTCACTGTTCTTAATGAGTGAGCGGAAGGTTTTATTCGTTGAGGCGATGGACTGGAAATCAGATAAAGAACAGTGAGCTAAGCAGTTGAGAAGTGCGTTTTGGTCAAGCCGAGTTACTGGTGGACTCTGTTGATCACCACCTTGCTGACTTTGGTTAGACCTCTGACAGATTTTCTTGCTAGCGGGACTCCCTTCTTCATGAGTATCATCATGATCCAACAAACGCTTCTTCAAAGAGAGCTGTTGCACGCAATGTGCGTTATATATCCACTTGAGCTCTTCCTCACATGAAGATGGTAAGTCCCTTGACACCAGATAACTTGGAGCCTCCAACATGATGGACTCTAAGAAAATAGCAAATCAAAAGAAGAACACCAAACCATCAATCTAATCATCCAAGAAACAAAGAAGAGAGAAACCAAATCAATGATCTTAAGACAATACAATTCTTGACCAGTGAGATTAGCTCTGACATCATTTCTGGTAATAATTTAAAAGTCACCAACTTTCATATGGAATTTTTCTTAGCTCAGCAAAGCAATCATTAGAATCCACAAGACAATATTTTCGTTGGTTGAAAACTCGCAATACGATCAGATCAAAAGCAATTCACCAAAAAGGAAACAAGACATGCAAAGGATCGAACCAATGGATCATAAGGATAAAACTCAGCACCCAATAGAATCGCAGGATAATTAAAACGGATCTCAAATTCGATAAGCAATTACTAAATCTTTAAAAGAACTGAAATTTAGAAAAGGGTAATTCATTAAATCAAAGCTTACCAGTTATCGGAGAATAAATCTTCCGAATCGTCGACTGAAGATCTGTAATAAAAAAAAATGAAATCAAGACAAAACCCACTTTAGATACGATGATTTTCAACAATCAGAGACATAGAAATATAAAATCAGGAAATTTTCCGGCAGGATCAACCAAACTCAACTGAGTTCTTCTTTTTGTGTGGCTTCAACCTATGGGCTATGGATGATATTCATCTCCGCATTCCGGCCACATTAGCTGAATTGGTAGCATATTTGAGCTGTGATTATTTTATTTTTATTTTGGGTTAAAAAAAAGATGCACGAATGAACCAGTGGTGTAATTTACACAATATAAAATCAAGAATAAAGCTGATGAGTTTTATATTCTTTGATAGTTTTTTTATACCAGATGACGAGGAGAGCGTGAAGGGTAGTTTCGGCAATTCTGTTAAAAGTTTTGACGACGCCGTTAAAAGGAAGTTGACGGCCGATTCCTAAAGGCTCGTGCACGTGTTTCTGCTTCGGACAACTATAAAGCTCCTTATTTCTTTTTCTTTCTTGTCACGTTAATGTTTTGTTTTGGAGTTTATCCTAATCCAACCAGTTGATTGTTCAGTTTTGTATCTTTTCTTTTTCACGTTACTAACGTTGAGAGAAAGAGACGAAAATAAACTGTATCCTTATTAATTAATTGTATCAATTGACACATTTGTTTATATATAAGTATATTTGCACACGTATATACAAATTGTACAACTAGTAAAATATTATGTATTTACATCTAATATACTCCGCAAGTCTCTAAATTTAAATCCGAAAATGGAGAGAAGAGGCTTGAAATTGACATATGTTTAAGAAGTAAATGAAATTATCCAAAATGTAATGCCTTGGTCAAGATATCATCATATTGATTGTTGCTAGTAACATGAATGAGTCGCGAAATATCATTTTTGACATGATCCTAAATCGTAAGATAGTCAATTTCAATATATTTAGTTTTTTTATCAGGCCTGATCCGATACTATTAGATGTCTAAAACCCAGAAAAATGAGTCTACTTATAAAAAAATGTTTCTTAAAATATCACCTAAAAGTATTGAATTCCACATATGTGGGAAAGAAGTAACAATTATAACCAAATTATAACATGTATAACACAATCATATTTCTTGAACTTGATGCTCTCTAAACATTTAACACATTTTTGGCGTCTAAAAAATGAGTTTTCCCAACTTTTAGCCCAAAGTTGGTCATGCCTCTCGTGGTCTTAAAATGTCATCAAAAGGTATTAAACTCCGCACATGTGGGGAAGAAGTAACAATTATAACCACTATACCACAATCACATTTCTTGAACTTGATGCCCTTTAAATATTTAACACATTTTAGGCGCCTAAAACATGGATTTTACCAGCTTTAACCCAAAACCGGTCATACCTCTTGTGGAAGACCGGATTTGTTGCAATATGAATTGCAGACTTGTTATCACAACAGAGCTTTGCACCATTATAAGTTAACTTTCAAATCTGAAGCAATTGTTGGAGCCAAAGAAGCTCACAAGTAGATAGGCCCGTCTAAAAAAAATGGAGGGTCCAGTACCAAAAAATTCAAACCAAACATGACAAAAAAAATTAGACCCTTTTTGTAAAAAAAAAGACCTAATTGCAGTGCAAAATATTTTAGTTTGGGACTTGGACCCAGTGCAAAAGCACTCCCTGCACATAGCCAGAGCCGAGCTTGCAAGTAGAAAGAGCCATGCTTTTATATTCAGAATCATTACTGCTTTTACTTAGTGTATGTTGCTTCTTAGACTTCCAAACCAAAGAATTACCAAGATATACACAAAATCTAGTGAGAGACAACCAAATGTAAGGGTAAGTAGCACAATCCGCATCAACAAAAACATTTAAGCAAGTATCATAATTTGCTGCATAGAAAAGTCCTTGACTCGGATTAGAGTTGATATAATGAATGATACGATGTGCTGCCTGCAAATGTATATTAGTAGGGGCAGAAAAGAACTGCCTCAGACGATGAATGTATGGCCGAGTTATTGTCAAGTAAAGAAGGCGGTCAATCAACTCTCTATATAGTTTTGCATCATGAAGAAGAGTTATTGTTTTTTCTAAAAGAATTTTTTTGATCCATAGGTATTGCAGATGGCTTACAAGCCAAAAGTCATGTATCATCAAAAAGATCTAAGGCGTACTTCCTTTGAGAGACAACAATACCCATAACATTGCGAGTTATTTCCAGACCTAAGAAGAACCTTGCAGGTCCTAAATCTTTAATCTTGAATGCTTGATGTAAGAAAAGATTTGAAAGGTTGAACAACAATATCATCATTGTTGGTTATGAGGATGTTATCCACATAAACCAAGAGAGCAATGAATGAAGATCCAGTGAGTTTGACAAACAAAGAGTTATCACCTAGTGACTGATGAAAACCATTCTTCATAAGAACCGATGAAAAACAATGATATTATTGAAGAGAAGCATGCTTCAATCTATATGTGGATTAATGCAAACGAGAGACTGAATTAGCAGGAATAAATTCATTTAGACCTAGAGTATATCTGAGAGGAAGGATCATGAAGATTTCTTCATCCAAATCCCTATGTAGAAATTCATTTGTAACATCCATATGGCATAAACTCCATCCATGGTTGGAAGCAAGAGTTAACAACAATTTCACACTAGCCATCTTCGCTACAGGGGAGAAAGTATCAGTAAAATCAATACCTTCGTGCAACCAATTGTGCCTTGTAACGGTCAACAGAGCCAACATACTTGTATTTTATTGTAAACATCCATCTACACCCAACAATATTCTTTCCAAGAGGAAGAGATTCAACTGGATATGTTCTATTTGTCATGAAATTCCACATTCATCTTTTGACTCCAAACTTTTGAAGTTATGACCTCTCTAAAGTGTTTAGATTTTGTTTCATGAAAAAAAAGGACAACCAACTGGAAAGAAATAATGAGTTTTGAATAAGACATAATAGATGAGATGAGGTAAAGAGGTCTAGATAGAGGTAAAGGTTGAGAAATTTTAGTAAGAGAACAATGATAATCAGATAAGTAACTAGGAGCTTTACCAGTACATTTTGGCATGACTTTGGGAAGCACCATCTGTTCAGTTTCCTGAGAAACAATCTCTTGAGATATTGATGGAACACTAAAGAGTGATTTTGTGGCACTAGATGATGATGCATGATCAAAATGAGATGATATATTGCATATGATTGTTCAAATGATGATGAAATGTTTGCAAAATCAATAAATGCATGTATTGGCAAAGGCATAATGATTTTTGAGAAAATATCAGTAGATGTAGATGACTGATAATGAAAATCATTTTGAAAGGAAAAAATAGTTTCATGAAGCACCACATTTTGGAAAATAGAAACAACATGTGTATCTAAATCAAGAACTTTGTAACCTTTATATTATGAAGGATATCAAATGAAAACACAGGGTTTAGCTTAGTAGTAAATTTGTTTCTATCCTTTTGTAAAGTAGAAACATAACAAAAACAACCAAATGATTTCATGAAAGAATATGCAAGTTGTTTCTTAACAAGAATTTCATTAGGAGATTGTTTATTCAGCAAGAGAGATGGTGTTCTATTGATGATAAAAAAAATGATGTGAGAATGCAATCACTCCAATATACTAATGGCAAACCTGATTGAAACAACAATCATCTAGCTACATGTAACAAATGTTGATGTATTCTTTCAACAACAAAGTTTTGTTGTGGTGTATAAGCACATGAAAAATGATGCACAATGTCATGTTCTCTAAGTAATTTTAAAAAAGCAAGCTCAAAATCTTTAACATTACTACTATATTGATTCAGAACAAGCTTGAGAAAACTCAGGTTAATCACAGAAACATCACTTTTATTTCTCATCATGTAAATCCAGATTACACAAGTACAATCATCAACAATTGTTATAAAATACATGTAACCTTCCATAGACTTTAATGAGAAAGGACCCCAAATGTACATATGAATCAAATCAAAAGGTGAAGATGACAAACGATTATGAGACACAAAAAAAGACGTTTCTGTTTTGCTAAAGAACAAATGGAACAAGGACTTAACTCAATGCAACTAGACTTAGACAAATATAAAAGGCCAGACAAATGTTGTAACTTGGCAGAAGATAGGTGACCTAGGTGTTGTACGAAAAATGACCATTGACTTGTAAGGATCCACAAAAGTTGTTGTGGGGTGAAATGACAGTAGTCTCTAAGATATATAGATAATACAAAAGGATTCTTTTACCAATCATTGAGCCCTGAGTATGCACTTGAATAACAAGTATGCACATAAAAGTGAGCATAACAATCATCATATTTCAGAAGAAAAAAAATACTCACACTAATCAAATTAAATCGAAAAGAAGGAACATGTAAGACATTATGAAGAACTAGTGCATCAGAAATATGAATTGTGCCAGTATTATTGATTTTCTCTCTAATGTCATTATAAAATGAGATTGTAACTCTAGAAACAAAAGAGATGTCACTATACAAGTCCAAGTCAGAACATACATGTGTTGTTGCCCCACTGTCAATAATCCAAGCACCATTAGGTAAAAAGTTTGCTAAAGAAGTAAGAGTTCGGTGTTGGAAAGAGAACATTATTTTCAAAACGAAGGCTAGAAAAAGGGAAAGAGACAGTACCACTTGAATATTGAGTGGCCATAATTATATTTACAGTTATTTGAGAAGCAGTTGATGAGGAAGGAGTCACATTCTCAGGAGACCTCCCATGTAGTTGAAATTTATGTATGAGATTCTGCACATGATCGTTGCTGAAATTACTGAGATCAATATTCACAACATTCATTGTTGTAGAAGGCATGTAAGGAGCATGAGTAGAAACCACATTAGCAATTGCATTATTTCTGGAAAATTGTTGTTGAAATGGTTGTTGTGGTCTGAATTGATTTGGTCTGAACTAGTTTTGTTGTTGAAATTGTTGTTGTGGAGCATACGAAGAAGATCCTCTTGGTATAAATCCACTTTGAGAATTCAGTCTATTAGATGATTCATATCCTGGAGGATACTCGTGCCAATTGAAACACTTCTGAACAATATGTCCAGCCATACCACAATGAGTACAAATTGGCCTATGTTTAGGACGATATCTTTTATTAGAAACTGTAGCATATGCTGCGTTATCTGAAGGTCCAATATAAGTAACAACATCATAAACATGTCTGAAAAGCTACATTATCAATCTTTGAAGTTGGTTTGATATGTTTTTGTCGTTCATCTTAAGTTACCATATTGAAGACTTCTTCAATATGTGGAATCGGCTTCAACATCAATATATGACGACGAGTTGTTTCATACGATTCATTCAACCCCATCAAGAATTTTGTAACACGACTTCTTTGTTGTAATTTTTTCCAGGGAATTGTTGCATTACATTCACACTTTCTACAAGTGCAAAACAGAAACTCCACAGTAATTTGTATACTCAAAGAGTTACCAGTTCAGTATAATAGGTATTGGCATCTAATTAAAGATCTTTGTTGAATCGAATTAAGATGTTTTTCTATTTCAAACATCCTAAGTGCATCATCTTGTTTGAATCTAGATATAAGATTCTTCCAAATACTTTTTGCAGTAGACATGAATAGCAAACTCTAACCTATCTTCTTTGATACCAAGTTCATTAACCAAGTTGCTACCATATCATTGTATTTAGACCACGATCTAGCATCACTATGATTATCAGGAGGTTTAGGGATTGTATCGTTAATAAAACCGAGCTTATTCCTGACATTGAGAACAATCTAAACTAATCTTCGCCAAAAATGAATATATGCACCAGAGGCGAGTCTATCTGAGACCATAATGATTCCAAAATGGTCTGAGTTGTGAAGAAATATGGATTGTCGTATTGGTCGACAATTTGACGTGGAATCTCCTGCAGAAATTGTTCATTGGATTGAAAGAAATTGTTTGATCCCATTTCTAAAGATGAAATAGAGATGAACAAATATAAATTGAGCTGATTTTTAAGAAAAAGAAAGCGAAAAACACCAATTTAGGTCAAGAACGTAAGAAAAATCAGAAGTAAATTCACGAAAGAAAGAAACGATAGAATCTCAATCACAATGAAGAAGATGAAATCAAGAAAAAAATAAGATCATATGACGAATCGGAGTACTCATTTGACCTTGATTGAAACTCACGAGGTCAAGATCGAAGCTAGATAACAATGGCGGAATTTCGTTATTTTCGCTCTAATACCATATTAACGTTAAGAAAAAGAGACAAAAATAAATTGTATTTTTATTAATTAATTGTATCAACCGCAAACATTTGTTTATATACAAGTATATATGTATACATATATGATGACTGTACAACCAGTAAAATACTATGAATTTACATCTAATAAACATTAATATTTTTTCTGTAAACTATATGAATTCTGAATCTTATGCTTTTAGTCTTCTTAAGGAATCAAATTTTTCATGTTAATATTTTGTAGATGTTTATTCATTATTGACTCAATGAAAAGCTACATCAATCTCATAATGAGGATGCACCTAAGAGAGAGGGCATTAATAGAGTATTATAGAACCAATATACATATCAACGACCAAACCGAAAACATGGAGGAAATTAGCCACAAACCGGCGAAAGAAGAACATATCCTGAGATAAACTAATACATATTACTGCTCTTGGAAATAAAATCACTTTTTAGAAAACTTAAAGATTGAACTTTTGTCTCTCTAAAACTCTTCGTCTTCTCACTACTTTTCGTCGAACAACAACTCTCGTTTTCGACCATCGATGGCGGTGTTAGGCCAAGTCGATGGTCGCATTAATTTTGTAATCCGTTTCTGTTCTGTTTTTTCAGATTTTATCTCCGCTTCGAGATGATATATGTTTTACGGCTAATAATTACGAGTCTTGTGCCTGTTTTTGTTCCCGACTGTTTTGGGATTCTTTTCCGGATGGATTTTGGGACTCACAATTTTCTCCTTGTCGTCGATTTCTCTATACTTTCTTCTTCGTTGCCTTGCGCCCATCGACGTCGATTTTAAAGCCCGATCGAGTTGAACGGACCCATTGGTTCATCCTCGACGAAGTGGTCAAATCCGTTCTGGTTTGTCCCTGTAGGTGCGCAATGTAAGCGATGGGAGTGGAGATCTGGATAAAGGTGCTTCTTTTTACGCGGTGAATGTACTGGTTGGTTGGAGTAGATCGACATGTAACTTCAGCTATAGCGGCAGAGGTGATTTTACGGTGGCCAAAAACCTTGTTGCTGGTTTGCATGCAGCCGATTGATGGAAGTAGGACGCGTGGCTTCTCTTCCTCGGCTTACGACATGTGGTATGCCGTATGTACAAAACGCAAATTTGGGTTGGTTTCTTTTTGCTTCTTGTAATTTGGGCATGTATAAACAATTTTCGCATGTAAACATTTCTATTATGCAAATGTATATTTTTGTATTGGTTTTTTGGCTTTTTAATATATAATTGTTGCCGCGAAAAAAAAAAAAAAGATTAACAAAACATAAATATTTAGTTCATACTAGTTTCAATATCAGTCTTGGGGATTGGAATGAAGCCAACCCAAATTGTGAAGCCTAAGCCCATTTATGACCCTAACATGCAAACTGCTAGTAATAGGGGCCTGAGGCTTTTAGCCCATTTATTACCTCATTCATTTTTCCATGCACTAGATTTTTGGTTGCAGGTTGCAATAGCCTCGATTTATTATGTGGTTAACGGAGAATAATTTATAAGGCATAGTATCTTATTTCATTTTTTTTTGCCATAGTATAAGATAATTTCTGGACTTGTTAATATTACTAATAGTGTTTTACTTAATTTGCACTGAAATTAAAGTCTATAAATGCAGGTCGCAATAGCCTCGATTTAACATGTGGTTAACAGAATATCCTATAAGGTATAGCATATCTTTTTATGTATCAATGAAAGATAATTATCTTATATTATCGACCTACGACTTAATTTTACTTCTGATGACTTGAGGTAGGACTAGGACCACCGACCACACCACACCACCAACTTTTAAAATATGCATTAGTTTTTGTTAAAAAATATAACCAGTGGGCGAAAAAATCTCGTTCTTTTTACTAGAACGAGACTATGGATTAGTGGCAATAAATATTACCCCCACGAATTATAAGTACATGGAACCTCATGCAACTACTTTGCTTTAAAACTCCTTTCTTCTGTCTCCGGGACCGTGGGACCACATAAAACAAGTTTTCTGAAGCTAATTTTTTTTTTCTGAAGCTAATTACAATCATTAAACATAATCGTGGAGATTAATTATTGATTAAGGTAATCTAAAAAATTGCAAATTGTGAAAGAAAAGAACATTAGACGATGGTGGACGTTGTCGATCATACTAATATTAAAATGTTGACAACTTAGGTTTAAGTACCAAGTTGTAACATAGAAAACGAATCTGCATGACGTAGAGCGACCATGTTTTGATTTGTGTTGTTTAGATCAGACACGTTAAAACCAGTAACCTACTGTCGTAATTGTGGTTGTTAATTTATATATTAGATAAAAGCATCAAAAAACATAAAAAAACATATTTCGTCATAAATATAGTACCAATGAAAATAATTAACATTTTAGTATTATTTGGATTACAAAGATTTTTATAACGTTATATAATTTGGGGTTTAGAATTTATTATTTAGGATTTAAAATTTATTATTTAGGGTTTAAAGTTTAGCAATTAAAGTTAGAATTTATTATTTAAGGTTTAGGGTTTAGTATTTACGGTTTAAGGTTTAGTATTTAGTATTTAAATTGATAAAAGAGAACGAATTCCTTTAATTTGGTATGAAGAAGTAACTTGAGTTTAGAAAAGATTATGAAACTTCCCGGATTTCGTTCTCCTTTAGTATTTAGGGTTTAGGGCAATACCAGAGGAAGAAATAATTTTCATGGGAGCAATTTTTAATCTGCTTAAAGAATTAAGGATAGAATTGCAAATAATTACTATAATATTACTATAATTATATGGAAAATTTTAGAAGTACTGGGGGCATATGCCCCCCTCTTAATGAACTGTTTAGGGTTTAATATTTAAGCAAATATCATTAGGGTTCTTACCTCAAAGTTGATAAAGGAGAACGATCCGGGAAGCTTCATAATCTTTTCTAAACTCAAGTTACTTCTTCATACCAAGATATCTTTTAAGCACGAGTATGACTATATAGAACATTTATCTTTTTGCTTCTTTTTGATAAAAGGTTTTCTATTTAAATTTTTTTGCTTATTATATAGCACATTACTTTCATACCGCGTTAGCAAAGTGAAATCACTTTTCAAACAAATTACATCTAAGAAAATATCAATATCTCAAACTATAACATCGACTCCCCCCTCTATCAGACTCGACTGACACAGCAACAACACATCTTATCAAATTGAATATCATTTCATTATGGATTGTCACTTTTGTTTAGTATCTCAAGAAAATTACAACCCTAGATTTACGATTGGGTAATTAAGAAACACAATTCCAATAACACAAGCTGTAATTCCAACCCTAGATTTACGATTGGGTAATCCATTATTGGATTTAGAAAAGATGCTTTTGTGGGTTTAATTAATTTCACGTGAAGATCCAGAATTTATAGGCTTTTGGGACTCATCCTAAGTCATTAACTTATAATTAATCACATCATATAAATGGAGTGTGCCCTTTCTTTTTTATTTTGTTCTTTTTACAACAAGGAGTGTGCCCTTTCAACCTGCAAACCATTCGCCACATTACAGTTTTTATTATTGATCGAAAATTAGTATTAAGCTAAAGAAAATAGTACAAAGCATAAAAAAATTATGCAGCTAGGAAATTATTAGTATGTATTAAAATTATTTTTATTTAATAATGTGGGACGATTATAGGAGCAATATAAATAGCTGGATCGCGTTTTTTTAGCAATACTATACGATTAATCTTGTTTTGGTCGGTGTCAAAGAGGAGAGAGAGAACACCTGAGCTCAATTAAGGGTTAAATACGTAGATAATATATTATTCTTATTTAAGCATCTTTCTATACAAAATATGAGATTCTCAGTTTCTAATCTATTACCCAATTTGATGACAAAAAACTATTACCCAATGTCGAAATATAGTCAGTGGATCAGTAAAACTATATAGATTCATTAAAATTTAGGGTTTATTATATTGTAAGAAAGAGTATTGTCAACAAATAACAACCAATAACACCAAAATTAAATCTCTTTCCTCAGTTATTATTCATCTTCACTATTCAATAATATAAAACCAGGTTTATCTTTACATTCTTTTTTAAAAACTAATCACAACTTTTAATATTTCCCACACCAAATTTTTCCGATGAGTAGAGAAGAAAAATAAAGAAGAAGAAAAAAACATGAAGAAGAAAAGTGACGAATAAGAAAGATAACTGAAAAAAATATAACTGAGATAAGAGTGAACAATATCGGCAGTGGATAGTGTTTATGGTGAACAATAAAACTGAGAAGAGAGTGAACATTTTTAAGAAAAAAGTAGGAAAGTTAAACTGATAATGAATTTATTTTACTGGTTATCAGTAAAATTATGTGTAATTAGTTTTGGTAATAAAATTAGTAATGCAACAAACACATTTTTTATTATATAATAACTGAATTAACACAATAATTATATATATATATATATATATTATGTTATGGAATGAGTAAACATGATAATCTCATTATATGATAATTGATTTAAGACGATTATATAAGTTTTAATAATATAATCAGTGGGTTAAAATGATATTTTTTCTTTTTCTATGATAACTAATTTAACAAATTATTTTATATTGTATATTAGTTGAGTTAACATAATAATATTGTTAAATGAGTTAAAATATTGACTATTGTGTTAATCAAATAGTTATCTATTAAAATGTGGATGATAACATTGTTAGCTATGAGTTTGGTTTTCTAATGAACATTGTTACCATGTATAAACAGTTGCATCCTCAATCAACAGTTAACCAAAATTTTATCTTTATATCAATGATATTTTATGTAAATAAATAATTTATTAAAAATTTGATTTTTGTATATCCTCCAAAAATTAAGAGTGCCTATTTCTAATAACATTGTTTTCTCATTTATAATAACTAATTATCAAAAAGAAAAATTCATACACAACTAATTAATCAATTATCTATTATATTCGTTAAAATCACCTAAAATCATATATATTCGACCAAAAGGTATCGGAATGATTGAAAAAGTGTTTGTCTTAGGACAAACGCTCTCGGGCACGACACCCGAAGAGCCTTGATAACATGATTTTTACAATCTTTTGAGGTATCAATTCCTCAAGCTTATCGTGTAACTTTGAGGTATCGAACTTTTTTGGGACAGATATAGCCAATAAGAATGCACCAAACCTCTAGAGTCAAATCATTAAATCGAATAGAGTTTCTAACAATCCTAACCAAAGACAATTCAATCAAACAACTAACAAGTAAACAAGACTAAACAAACTAAAATTCAATATAAGAGAACAAGGCTATGGGCTAAGGTCAATGATTAGAACCAATTAGAGCTAACAAGGACACTAATTCAATCAACAAGTGCTAATCTCAAGCAAGGAACACTAAACAATTGACTAATCTATTATCTTGGCACTAATCACTTTCTCTAATCATAAATCAAGAACAAATTCTCATTTGTGAAATAAGACAAGGCAAGCATTAAGATCAAATTCCATTAAGCTAATAATCATTCTAAACATTCATTCTCATGAGTTAGAATATGAAAATCTCCTTAAAGACTCTATCAAGCATTTCATCGAACACATGGTGGACAATAAATACCAAAGCATCTAGATTAACTTGATCATGGTCAACCTAGCATTAAGAACATCTAAAAGGGTGAGATCAATCATAAATAAGCCCTAAGCATCCTTGATTCACTCTAATCAACCCTAATCTACCTAACCCATAAACCTTGATGAAGACTACTCACTAATCATGCTATAATTAACAAAACCCATAGAGATAATGTTAATCATGAAGATTAGAGAAAGATAGAAAGATTTAGAGAAGAAATCACAAAGGGAAATACTTAGATTAAACAAAGATTCAAACTTGTCTTACAAAAGAGTTTTTGGAAACAAAACAAGCTTAAGAGACAACAAAAATCAGGTTTTGGACTTTAAATAGTAGAGAGACACGAACCGGGTCAACCCGGGACAAACCGGGTATTGACCCGGTTCAAATGGGCCAAAATAGCACGCAGAGGAATCCATCGAGTGCTCTAGACCGATGGTTCACCCCGATGGATTCACTGTCTAAATGTTGCTCCTTGGTGGTTGTGGATCCATCGGGTGCTCTAGACCGATGGTGCACCCCGATGGATTCACTGTGGTTTCTTCGCCTAATGCAATCTTGTGCCCCATCGGTTGCTCCAGCCCGATGGAATCGACCGATGGGTTCACTGCTTCCCCTTAGCTGCTCTTTTGATACACTCCTTTGCTCCTCGTCCAATGCATAGCTCATCTCCACTCCATAGCACCTACAAAGCTGCAAATAACACTCCAAAGCAACCTAATATGCTAGTTTCTAATCCTAAGTTCTCTTAGACTCTAAATGCATTCAAAGGATCAAAAGATGATAGGAAAAATCGCAAAAGGAACATGAATATGAACTAAAATGCATTCCTAAATGCATGAAAACGCAAGTACATCAATTCTCCCAAACTTGAATCTTGCTTGTCCACAAGCAAGCATAAGACAATCAAAGCAAGTTGGGAGAAAGGTTTGAAGGCGGGGACTCAAAACCACAAAATTCACAACAAGACACAAGGTCTTTCAAAGAAGTTACAAGTTGCTCTAATTACAATGTCTATCCATGTACTTCCACATTACCGTTCCCTCAATCCCTACTCTAACTCCCGCGATCCTATAGAACACAAGCAATCTTTTTTTTTTTTTGTGTGCAAAAGCATTTTCCATTCATAATTTTAAAAGATCCCAACAGCAAATGGGCCACACAAGGCCTGTTTTGCTAATGAATCTGCAATAGAGTTATCAGCCCTTCGAATGTAACGGAAGGAAATAGCGTCAAAAGCAAAAACTAAAGTCATGATGTCTTGAAGGATTCCATACAGTGGAACCAAAGATCCACCATTGTTTATCGTGGTGATAAGTTGAAGAGAGTCTGAGAAGACCTCGATTCTTCTGATTCCAAGCTCAATAGCCTTGGATAGAGCCTCTCGCACAGCCAGAGCTTCCGCCATGAGCGCCGAAGACACTGATTGAGTAACAGAGGAGGAGCAGGATGATCGAACCTGCGAGAATTGAAACACGATACCCAGACCCGCCGACCCACTTGAAGCTAACCAGGCAGCATCGGTGGAGCAGACTACCAGATCGGGATCGGAAAAGCCTGGAGGATGAGGATTTGAAGACCTGCACAGGGGAGGCCTCAAATGGGATGGCATAAGGTCTTGCGCTTCGATCCATTCCCTAGCACCTTGGATTGCTCTTGAAACGATCTCCATCGGTGAGAAAAGTCTATTCTCAAAGATTTTTTGATTTCTGGCTAACCAAATCATCCAGAGGATCCAAGGAATTAACATCTGTGAATTTATACCTGTAGGAGGAAGGATCGTTCTAATCTTAGCCAGTGAGAGTCCCTCGTTCACTGTCAGGAATTGAGAAGTATCGAAATCCTGGGCAAATGGAACAATTTCCCAGATTGATTTGGCAAAATCACAGTGAAACAAAAGATGGACTGAAGATTCAGGTTCCCCACATCTGCAACACTTGGAAGCTGCAAGAATTCCTCTAGACATCAGATTATCTTCAACTGGTAACGCATTCTGAAGGACTTTCCACAGAAAATTCTTGATTTTTGGAGTAGTCTTAACGTTCCAGACTTGTTGATTCCAGTTGATGTCATGAACAAGTTCAGGTTGAGTAGGAATAATACAGTTAACTGCCGTATTGTAACCTGATTTGGTGGAATAAATTCCTGAAGAATGTGGGAGCCAGTAGAGCTTATCCGGAGCTGCTAGGAGGCTTGGCTTTAAAGCTATAATGGCTTCTTCCCACTCAGGTAAGATGTCTCTAATTTTCTCAATATCCCATTGCTTAGAACGCGGATTGATGAGCTCAGAAACCTTAAGATGTTGGGTAGCTTCGGTAGGAGGACCGATGGGCTTTTGGGGAGCAACCGTAGACAGCCATGAATCCTCCCATAACCCAATGGATTTTCCATCTCCTACTGCCCAGCCTAAATTTTCCTTAAGGAGGTTTCTTCCTTCCATTATACCCTTCCAACCATGTGAGGCATTTAGTGGTAAAGAGCAGTTTAAAAAGGATTCATAGGAACAATACTTTCCTAAGAGGGTTCTAGCTAACAGACTTTTGGGATTCTCCAAAATCCTCCAGCTGATTTTTGCTAAGAGTGCAACATTAAAGGACTGAATATCCTTAAAACCTAGTCCTCCAAAAAACTTAGGTTTAGTTAGTTTTTCCCAAGAAATCCAACAAATATTTTTCTTCTCTGAGGACTTATCCCACCAGAACCTAGTAAGAGCTGATTGGATTCTCTTTTGCAGGGATTTTGGCAATAAAAAACAGGACATTGCATAGGTAGGCATAGCTGCAAGTACACTCTTCAGCATGATCATCTTACCAGCACCAGAGAGGAAGCGGGAAGACCAGCTGATTGCCTTTTGTCTGATCCTGTCCACAATAGAGGTAAATAGATCCTTCTTTTTTCGCCCAAAGTGTTCTGGAAGACCCAAATATTTCCCCACACCTCCTTCTTTATCAATATTCAGAATCTGTCTCGCTTGAGTCTTGAGTCTTAAAGGGGTTTTCCTAGAGAAAGTGATAGAGGACTTCTGACAATTAATTTGCTGGCCAGAGACTACCTCATATTGTCTGAGAATTTCCGCCAGAGCTTTACAATTCCCTAGGGTAGATTTGCAGAAAAACATAGTGTCATCAGCAAATAATAGATGGTTTATAGCAGGACAGCCTTTAGCCACTTTAATTCCCTTTAAAGATCCTTCTGCTTGAGCTTTAAAACATAGACCAGAGAGCACTTCACTACATATAATGAATATGTAAGGTGAAAGTGGATCTCCTTGTCTAATACCTAGAGATGGTATAACTCTTCCCCTTGATGATCCATTAACAATGAAAGCATAGGAAACTGTTTGAATACATTGCATAATCCACTCCACCAAAACACTTCTGAATCCCATTCTTTCTAGGACCAAACGGATAAACTGCCATTCAAGTCTATCATAAGCCTTGCTCATATCAGTTTTAACTGCCATTGAACACCTCACCTCAGCCTTTGAATTCTTCAGATAATGCAAAATCTCATGAGTTATTAATACATTATCTGAAATAGCTCTTTTGGGAACAAATGCTGATTGATTGTCTGATATGATGTCTTCTAAAACAGGTTGCAATCTCTTGGAGAGGAGTTTTGAGATGACTTTGTACCCCACATTACAAAGAGCAATGGGTCTATAATCTGCAACTCTTATGGGACTGGTGCTCTTTGGAATAAGCCTGACAAGCGTTTCATTCATCGAAGTTGGCATGACTCCTGAAGCAAAGAATAGTTGGATCTCCTTTATCAGATCATCTCCCACAATATCCCAGTTTGTGTGGAAGAAGCTTGCTGAAAAACCATTGGGGCCAGGGGCCTTATCTGGATGGATGGAAAACAGAGCCTCTTTTACTTCCTTTGCACTTGGAAGCTTGCATAGTTTATCATTCAGATCAGAGGTAATGCAAGGTAGAAGAGCTTTCTCAATAATACCTTCCATATCTTCCAAGTTTGAGGTTTGGGATTTGAATAGATCCTGGAAATAATTAGAGATAACTTCAGCAATCTGATCTTCTTTATACACTGGTTCACCATTTGCATTTTCCATAACTGCAAATTTGTTAATCATCTTCCTTCCTTTTGTTGCAGCATGGAAATACACAGTATTTCTATCTCCCAATTGAAGCCATAATTGTCTGCTGCGTTGCTTCCAGAACTCCTCTTCCGCCTTATAGTTCTTCTCAAGATCGGAGTTGATTCTTCTTAACTCCTCTTCATCAGGTAGCTCTCTTAACATAGCCTTTTCCAAATCCAATTTTAGCTTATCTAACTGTTTTTGGCTATTTAGATGCTTTTCTTTGTTCCAAGAGATGATGGTTGACCTTACTTTATCTATCTTTAGCTTCATAGATAATAAAGGATCCTCATTCCAGACTTGTTCAATGACCCTCTTAAGCTCCTCATTATCCCTCAATCTGCGATCATATCTGAATATACCTTTCTTTTTCTTCTTTGTAGTATCCAGATGGGTAATAATGGGTCTATGATCTGAACCTTCCAGATTGAGATATTCACAGCTTGCATTTGGATATAGATCCGCCCATTCACTATTAGCTAAAGCTCGGTCTAATCTGCTTCTTATTGTCATCTTGTTTTTGATCCCTCTCCAGGACAGGCTATCTCCAATGTGTTGAAGATCATAAAGATCATTCTCAGCTAAGAAGGCTCTGAAAGTACCAAAGGAGCTTTCTGGACGAAGGGTGCCACCTTCCTTTTCATCATTGCTAAGTATATCATTGAAATCTCCTAATACAAACCAGGGAGCATTACGGCAAGAGGCTAAGTGAGTAAGGTTATCCCATAATAGTCTTCTTTCATTGTGATCTGGATTCCCATAAACAAATGAGGCATAGAAAAACTTTCCTTCATACATAACTTTTGTGTCAATGAAATTGTTACAAGAGCTAATGACTTCTAGCTTGATATCTTGTTTCCATAGGAGAACAAGTCCACCAGCCGCGACAGACGCAGGTGGTACGATGGATAAATGTTCAAACTGCAGCTCTTGAAGCTTCTTAGTAACAACTTCAGTGGGATTTTTGGTCTCGGAAAGAAAGATAATATCTGGTTTATGAATTCTGGACATCTCTCGGAGACGACGAACTGTCCGGGGATTCCCCAACCCCTGACAGTTCCAGCACAAAATCTTTAAGGAAGAGGAAGAGATGGATCGTGAAAATCCATTCTTCTCTTTGAGACCGGTGGAATCATTGCTCTAGCAGAGGAGGGTCCTGGTAAGCCAGGAATTGGCCCACTGTTCTTGTTTCCTTGCTTTAAACCTCTGCTACTGGACGTACCTTTCTCATTCCTCTTACTAACATTTTTGAATAGGCGCTTCCTTGGAGATGGGACTGAGCCTGGGACTTTCCTTTTTCGAGCAGGTAACGAGGAGATCCCTTTCTCTTCAGTAGATTTGTTCTTGCTTCCCAGGGGTCTACCCAATCTTTTCTTTATACTTAGAACTCTGTGTTCCTCACTTATAGTAGAATCAGGTTCCCTCGCAGGTCCTAATCTTAGAGCTGCTGGGATTCTGGCTGGTAGAACCGGAGCGGCTTCTCTAATAGGATCATATGACGGTGTTAGCGTAGCACGGACCATGTTTTCAGCTGTTTCAATGAATTGGCCTTGTTCCTCAGCCAACCGACATCTCTCTTTCCTAGCAGCACTTTCGATAGGATCAACACAATTAGCATATTGGATCATAACCTCTCTAAGTTCTCCTACCGCCTCCTCAACTGCCTGATGAGGAAGATTTATCTCTGGTGGTTGCTGCTTATCAGTTGAACGGGTACGGCTAACAACAGAAGTTGGGGCTGCGTTCCCCCGAAGATCAGAAGCAGAGGAACGGGATGGTTCCAAATTACGGTTTCTCTCCACCCACCTTTGTCTTGGAGCTTGAGAAAAGTGTCGGCTGGAGGAATGATTTTCAAAAGATTTACTGAGGCTTGACACAGGATTCCTTCTTTCATTTCTGCTATCCTCACGTGATCTCTGATTGTAAGTCCCTCGAGGAACTCCATACACAAAATCCGGTCTCTCCTGATGCCTTTCCGGATGTGCAGAGTAGTGTGAGTGGTTTCCATGGTTTTGGTAACCACAAGATTGGGAAGAGTCTTTATTACGGGGGGAAACCACTTTGGGATTGGTCGTGAATCTGTGGTGACTTCTGCTTTGATGGTAACTATCCCGAGGAGGAGGGGGAGGGAGACTTCTGATCTCTGGTTTTTGCTTTGAAGGGCACTCTTTTGTCTCGTGGTCTAACATGAAGCAGCTAGAGCAGTGGTTTTCTAATTTCTCATAAACCAATTTTACTTCCACTTTGTCTCCATCCGCAAACTCAACAATAGAGGATGTGATAAGTGGTTTGAGACCATCAATGGCTACTCTGACCCTGGCAGCTTTGAAAGATATATCCAACTCTTCGAAATGGCCTATATTCCGAGCTATGCTGAGCAGAGTGTCTTCAGACCATAAATGGAGAGGGAGACCTTGAACATTTATCCAGAACGGAATGAGTGAGGGAAAAGACTTTGACGTTGTTGGTTCCCATCTTTGAAGGATTAACATCCAATGGCCAAAATGATATGGCCTATTATCAAGGACCTTCTGAATATCTTCCTCAGTCTTGAAGTGGAACTGGAAAAGGCCTTGACCCAAGTCTGAGCCAATAGGGGGTGCAGAAACTTTCCAGTGCTCAGCAAAGAAAGGAATGAGAGACCATAGCCTTTGAGCTCTTGGGTTTGTAAGTCTCCCCACCAGGGTGAATTCATGTTGCTTGATAAGCGCATAGGTGTCAAAGGAAGGGACTCTGACTCTTGCAGCTCTAGGTGGTTCAGAGCTTAGAGGTTCACTTGAGTTAGCCACACCTTTCCCTTTTTCAGCGGAAGAGAAACGACGTTGCATTGTAGATCTGATGTTCTTCAAATTTGGTAACAGGTTCTTCCTCGTTGGTAGACCAACAGAGGTGAAAGTTCACTACTTTAAACTCAGTAGGGAGGTTAGGAAGATAACAATGAGGTTCCTGAGAAGTATAGCAAAGTAGGGTTATGCAAACTTCATACCTGAGCCTTTATCCGGTAGGAGAGTTATAGTTGAGGGAGGAGCTTCTCTAGGAGGAGAGAAACTGGCAGGGCAAGGACCCTCCGGCCATAGAGGCGGGGGTGGAACCACGGTGAGGAAAGGCTCAGAAGTGGTTTTGGTGAGGGAACCAAGATGGTTTTACCAGGAGAGGTAAAGGATGCAGAGAAATAAAGTCAAACGAGGTAGTATTAATTTGAAAAGTTTCTAAAAAAGGAAACAAACCAGGTTGGTGACCAAAACAGGGGACAAATTAGCTTTGGGAAAAACTACCTAGAGCTTCGTGCCTGGGAGAGTTATAAATTATCACAATTATCCCTCATTAGAACACAAGCAATCATCAACTCAATTCCCTACATTCATTAAAGGTTAGGTGCGATCTCACATAGGGGCAATCAATCAATCCCAATCGGCAAGGTTTAAGAGAGGCTATTTGAGGTGGCTTAGTAGTGTCTTTGGAGGTGGTTAACTCTCAAGAATATGAGCAATTGGCATTACACAAAATCTATCTAGGGAACAATTCATGCATACAAAGTTCTTTTCTCATTGTTCTACCCAATCCCTAGAAGAATTCTCTATACAATCCCAAAATGAAAGACAGACACTCACCATTTCCAAATCATGATCAAACTTTTCAACAAAACACTCACCCCATTGGCCTTTTCATTCTTTTCTTTATGTCAACTAGGAAACTCTTAACTGGTTTTCTATTCTTTTGCACTCTTGAGCATTCTTATTCATATTTTATCCCCCTCATCACTTGATCTTTCTTTCTTTTTATTTTGATTCATTCCTAGGAGACTTACTTGATTCTCTTTTCTTTTGCACATAGCTCTTTTCTTATAAGACTTCCTAGTGACTTTCTTTCTCTTTTTGAACCCTTTTTCAACTCTTTTCATTGATCCTTCTATTCCCAATTTAACTCTCATCTCACCCCCAAACTTGTTTCTCATCCTAATGTTAGACTCTTATGGCAAATAGAGCTAGCTAAAATGAGAAAAGACCATTGTCGTTCCCGATACTCTCAAATTTTTTCACATGCCAAAAACTATCAAGAACAGGCCTCACTCAAAAATCAATTTAGGCTTCAAGGAAAGGTTTAGGGTCTTTGGGTAAGGGAGGCCATGATCATAAGATCAATGGGTGCCCGAATTAATCAAAAGAGTGGTGAAAGGGAAAGCATAACTCGGGCAAGGACCATGGGATTGCATTTCAAGCCCCTAAGAAAGATATTTCAAAGTCAAATTAAGCCCAATATCACGGAATTGAGTTAAGTTGAAGCATGCTTCACAAAGATAGGGAGTTTCGGAATTTCAAAGTCAAGTAATGGGTTTTCCTTTGTTTGAAAATCAATCAAAGCAACGAACAACTTAAATAGTGAACCTCTACAAGGCAAAATCATCATCGTCCCCAATGCATGCTTCCTACATAATGAACTAGACTCGATCCTACAATGCTTTCTTTTTGTGAAAAATTTTGAAATTTTTCGATTTTTTGGTTTTTTAAATACACATAGATGAATGCATGAGACTCAAGAGATGAAATCGAAAATAAAAGCGAAGAAAATATGATTAGCAACTGGCCTCTCCCCCAAACTTAAATCACACAGTCCCTTGTGTGATAAAAGAGAGGAAGAAAGGCCGATAAAAACAATTCAAAAGCAAGAAACAAAAAGAAACAAAAATATGTACAAGGATGAAGTGTTACTTGGCTAGTTGTGGTGTGATGGGGATGATGAATCCCCCATGGAGTAAGATGGGTTCGAGGATGAACAGGATGGTGTCCGCATGGCTCTCCTCTTAATGCGCTTCACCTCGTGGCTAGAGTGGCGGTGCGGCTCGTAGTAGGATTCCTCGGCTAATCCCGGGAGCATACCCAAATCGTGTCCCACCTTGGAGTATTGCGCAGATTCTCTCTCAGTTTCCTCCACCAGCTCATTTGCTTCCTCAACGACGTCCGCTGTGGCAGCCTGTACTTCCTCACCCAGCTCTGTCGGAACCGCTTGTGATGCTTCAGCTTGCCCAGGGGTGCTGCCCCTATCCTTCTTACCGGTAATCAGATTAAGTACCTTGGTCACCTTCTTTAAGCAACTAACCAGCTTCTTAATGTTCTTGCCATGCCATTTTCTTTGCTTCTGGAGTTCCCGGTTGTGATCCCGCAAGGCACGGACAGCGCGGTTTGCAATGGGGTCGGAGAAAGGCTCGAAATAGTAACGGTGCAGGGCATACAACTTCTCCCCAACAGGAGCATCATCATCTTCCTCATGCCCAGCCGCGTCCTCACTCTCATCTGCTGCAGGAGCTGCTGCATTCCTCCTCATTCGTCGTCTGGAAGGTATCGGATCAAGGTAAGGATCCCTGGTCGGGTTGTACTGGTGCTCCTTCCCTGGCAAGAACCGAATGTTGGATCGTGTCGCAAATGATGTGATAGCCACATTCGGGAGCAGGTACTTCTCCTCATAAGGTGTGTCAGAACACATCATGTAGGCAAACTGACCATGTATCTCACCACCCAGGAAATGAAGCTTGATCAACTCCTGTAAGTCCATCCACTCAAAAGGTGTAGCCTCTCCAAGTGTGCGAGGATCTAGAGACCCCTCGAGTTTGATGCTCATGGCCGAAAGAATAGGGGTAATAATACCTCTGAATCCTTGTGGGTGAGGCCCCACTTCTTGTGCTCAAGAACCTGCTCCGCTAGTATCGCCGCCATACTTGGTCGGTATCGGACGGGAGGAATTTTCTTGCCGCTGGGGTATGTGAGCAGGAGAGGCTGAAGGCCGTAGTACAATATCCGCATTTCAAAATCAGTAATGTGGTTTGTTGCCTTCCTAGCGAACATCGTGTGAGCGAGTGCCTTATGCACATACCGGATAGCAGGATGACGGATTCTTGCGGATTTCATCAGTCCCGACTCATATTTCCCATCAGAAATCATGTACCACATGTCTCGAAGGTCGTTCTTGTGGATGCTGAAGTAAGTACCCCCCCCATTGCACCTTCGTCTACGAAACCAAAAATGGCACTGATCTCTTTAAAAGTCATGGTGAACTTCTGCCTTCTAACTGTGAAGTCGATCTTTCCAAGGCTTTTGCCCGAGCTCTAGGAATTGCCATCCTGGTTAAAGGTCACTTGCAAAGAAGACAGAAACTGACAAGTCGAGCTCTGGTATACGGGACTTGCTAAACGGAAGAACTGCTGAAGCACCAAGTTGGCAATAATGGTATTGACATCGCCCAATATACCCAAGGCGTCCAAAGACTGAAAGTGTGGGTACTTCGTGGAACAAAAAGGATGGCCTTAAGACTGACTAAGTACTCCGTAGCTGTGGGAATTCGCGGTTTCGGCCTAGGCATTCTCTTCTTTGGTGCGGGAACCTCATCTTCCTCAACAGCTAAACCTTTTCCCTTCGGGTCGGAGCTGCTTTCGCCTTTCTGTCGTCTACCCATGTTCCTTCAAAATCAAAACTCAAAGGTAAACTGAGTACATGGTAGAACTTAATAGCACAAGAGCAATATAAACAAGCATCACGACCAAGAACCAAGCCAATGATCAAACCATATCATTCAACTCAATGATCATCACTCACACATTTGGCTAATGACGAAAACTTGCAAAGAACATGATCACATAAGCGAAATTGATTGCGAACAACTCCAAAACAATCCTCTCAATGCATCACTCATCAACAACTCATTCACAAACAATCATTAAGACCAATTTGCTTGAAAATAGCTTTTCATAGTGCATTTTCAAAAAATTTGCAAAACAAAACTTCATCAAATCAAGTAGTACCATGCACACAAACTAATAACATCCTAATGCATCTTTAGGAACAATCAATTTCAACTTTCCCTAAAATTTTCGAAAATCCCAATTCTCATGAACCATAATGATAAGCAAAAATCTAGTTCCTCTTTACTACTTCAGTTGCAAGTTTACAACCTAGTCGATGTAATTTTCGAGGTGTCAATCCACTCGGGTGATCAAACGCACTAAGAATACAGATGTTTTATTAGTCTAAGCGCAATCAAAATGAGTTTGTGAGTTTATTCCTAAAACTAACAATAGTAACAAATTCCAAACATATTCAACTTGATAAAATAACAATTATTAGATTAAATAGAGCTAGAACAGAGTACAAAACAGAACAACGAGCGATTGAAAACAATTGATTAAAAGATAAGCTCCTTGGGTTGAGTTTCGGTTCGGGTGATCAATTAATTGTTTAGAAACATTAAGCAACTATGGGTGATTTCTTAGGCCAAGAACAACAAACAAAGTTACTCCACTCTCGTGATAGCAACCCTATATCTATCAAGCATTAACATCAACTCTCGTTGGCAATTTCAAGATAAATATGCATTAATACCAAGTTCTTATTACCACTAAACACCTTAAACATCAACTCTCGTTGGCTAAGAATGTAAAGCACTTGACAGAGATTCAAACATAAACTACACCTCTCGGTGCTAGCAATATTTAGAATCAAGGAATTGATTAGCTACTTCAATCCTAGCATTAAGAACTTCTAGCAAGTAAGAAATCAAGCTCCGAAGTTCTAAACAACCTAAACCATGTTTTGAATCACCCTTACCTTTCCTCAACCCAGAAACTTAAAGAAAACTACTCTCTAGCCATAGCAAACATCAAACAAAACATGATTCAACAAGAAAATAAGATGAACAAGAAAAAGAACTCAAGAACTAAAATTGCATAAAAGAGATTGAAATCTTTGGATAGAATTGTTTACAAAAATGTCATATCTCTTCTTAGACACTAAGAGCCTTTAAATAGATCACAAAAACGTGCATTGGTCGACCACAAACACATGGGGTGGTCTACAAGCCGAAAGTAAAAGAAAAAGTGGCATGTGTGAAAAAGTAGGTTCACAGCGGCCTGGGGAGGCCGCTGCGGAACCCCGCTATGAATGCCCAGCGGCCTGGGTGAGTCGCTGCGAGAGCCGCTGGAGAAATTGGTCTTCCGCGTGTCCTTCGTAGCGGCCTGGAGAGGCCGCTGCGAGAGCCCGCTGTGAGGTTCCAGCTCGATCCTTAGCTGTTTTTCCACTTTGTCAAGGTGTTCCTTTGGTCCCTACCTTCTCCACCATTCCTTGGTGCTCCTTTTAGTCATCCACCACCTACAAAAAGAACAAACAAAACACACCTAACCTAATGATGCCTAAATGCACTAACCTAAAGTTAAGACACAATAATGTTGTCTAAATGCTTTTCCTAAAGCTAAATAACACTCTTAATCATGCCTAAAAACACTCAAAAACACAACACATCAACTCCCCCAAACTTGTTTTCTTGCTTGTCCTCAAGCAAACAACAATAAGAACAAAGGGGAGAGGTTTGAAGTTGGAGACTCATAACCAAAGAAATCTACTTTAGCCTTCAATATGATGTCCTTAGGAAATGATAACATGTTGCAAAAACAAACTCCCTAATCCACTCTAATTTCTCAAGGCTTATCAACACACCAAATTTTATTCTCTTAAGCACATTGTCAAGATTCAACCACTCAACATTCCACCAACTTTTACATTCATTCTTCTTATCAAAGTGAAGTCTCACAAATGGGGATTAGATCTCAATCAATTGGCTTGGCATTAAAAGGCTTCAAGTGGTGTTTAGAGGAAGGCTTTTATCTTTTATTTTGGTGGCTAACTCTCAAGAAAAAGGAATGCTAGACATATTGCAAAATGTGGCAAGACAAGAACAATTCATGCATACAATTCTCAACTCTCATAATCTTACCCAAAGTGTTTCCCATTCCCAATTAGCCAATCTCCCTTCAATCTCTAATTCAACCATTTTGACTTTTTTTCATTTTTGGGTCTTGAGAAGTTAATCTTTTCATTTCCTTAAACTCTTTATCTTTCAATTTCTTTTTCATTTTGCACTTAGAGTTTTCCCATTTCATTTTCTTTTCCCAAGTGTTTCCCTTTTCTTTTTACATGCCATTGGTCTTTTATTCTTTCACTCCCCATTTCACTCTTTTTCTTTTCTCATTCCCAATCCCATTTTAAGTGCTTATACCCCAAATGCTAAACCAATATGTGAACTCCTAGACTAGCCTATGAGAGCTAATCATTGTCGTTCTCATACTTTTAACCTTTTGCACATGTTTAGCATTATCAAAAAGAGGCCTCACTCAATCAATTCAATGAAGTTTTGAAAGAAAAGGGTAGGGTATTAAGGTGTGGAAACCATTCTAAGAGTGAGAATGGCCACTTGGATTAACAAAGAATGGTAAAATGAGGTAAAGATAATCCAAGTGTGTATGTAGTGACCATGATCAAGCATTTAAAACCCATAAGTGAGAAGATTAAATTCATTTAAGTCCAATAAGTGAGTTGGTTTCAACGTTGAGGGTATCCTTCTTGACAAACGTATTGGAGTGGTGTGATCAAAGCTCGAAATTTACAAGTGTTTTAAGGGCTGTTTAAGCAACATGGTATGATTAACAAGGGCATCATATTGAGTTCTAAAATCTAGATTTCTTGCAAGGCATTTATATCATTGTCTCCTATGCAAATGCTTCCTAGAATGCTACTAGACTCGATCCTAAGAAAGCGACAAATATGAAACTAAATGTTTTTTTTTTTTATGTTTTTCAAATTTTTCAATTTTTTGGTTTTTTTCAAAAACATAATTATTCACAATGCATCACACAAAAGTAAAAGACTCAAGAGAAATAAAATGTGGTTAGGTGATCACCCCCCCCCCCCAAACTTACTTCACACCGGCTCGGTGTGAAAGCAAATTTAGGAGAGCTAAAGATGGTAAAAGAAAAATAAATTGAAAAATATGTACAAAGTGGTGGTGGTTACCTCAGTAGTAAGGAGGTGCGGTGTCGTCCTCTTCCTCTCCTAGGGATAGGGACTCGTTGCTGGAGCCGGGTGATGGTGGTGGGATGTGGCGTCTGGCTCTGCGACGTCGCTCATCAAGGGGAGCGTGACCAGGTGCTCTTCCGGATGAGCTGGCACCTTCTCCTTGGTACTGCTGCCTCGGGAAATCCTCCGAGCTTGCCTCTTCCTCGCTTGATGAGTAGCCTTCGGGTTTCTGCACATTTCCCTTCTTCCCTGTCACCATGTAAGCCAAGTACTTAACCTGTCGCTTTAGTGCCTTCGTCTTCTCCTTGTACACCTTCTTTGTCTTGCGTCCCAACTTCACCAGCTTCCCAATGGTTCTATCCTGAAGCTTGTTCCAGCGTTCCAGCTTCCGGATGTAGCTATGAGCCTCCCTCAACTGTGCTCCCTGAATCACTTCATCGGAAGCATGGAGGCGATAACGGGCAGTCCCGTAGACAGGACTCGGTGGCCTGATCTGCTCAGTATCCTCTGCTGGCTCAGTAGCTTGACCTGCTCCGCTGCTTGTACCTGCTTCCACACCTTGCGAGGAGGTCTCAGCTGCCTTCCTCTTCTTCTTCTTGTTCAGGGTCTCAAGCGGTTCTACAACCGAGCTGTGGAAGTATCGCGGGTCAGGTGTGAACATGATGTTGTTCTTGTCCTGTAGAGAAGTGATGGCCAAGTTTGGGAGAAGCACATTTGCGGTTTGCTGCGGACCGGCCCTGAAGGTGTAAGCGATTCTGTCATGTATCTTCCCAGCAAGGAAGTAGGTCCTGTTGAGGTGGCTCTCGTCCAACCTCGATGATGCTTTCCCGTTGACCAGCAGGATTCCCAATGCCCTGAAGATCGGTGTCAATAGTCCTCCAAACCTGAACACCGGTGTCCTGTCATGTGATCTCAGCGCCTTCTTCCTCATAGCCGATAATTGTCTCATGAAGTACCCTACCATACCCAGCTCATGGTAGTTCCCGTAGTTGATCTCCGGGACATCAAACTCTGTCATTACCGGCTGTAGACCTACTGCCAGAAACCTCAGCCCTTCTTCTAATACCTTGTTGTTCTCCCTCCTTGCAAACAAGGTGTAAGCCAGCAGCTTCTCCACATATCGGATTGCTGGGTGTGCAATATCCGAATTCTTCATGTTTCCGGTCTCGTAGGGAGTCCGGGAGATCGTGCTCCACATCACTGTGGGGAGAAGTCCAATCTCTGGCAGCTGGTTGTTCCACATGTCTCAGAATCCAAGAAGTTGGGATATCTGCTTGAAACTTATCTGGTACCTTTTCCCACCGCAGGTGAAGGTTACGTGCCCATATCCATTCTCCTCGGAATATCCATCCGTGTATTCTATTACCTTAAAGGTACACATAAACTGATGGCATGCTTCTCTATACACCGGATAGGCTTCTCCCAGCATCAAGCTCTCTAAGCTCATGGCGCTCAACATAGTCATCACGTCGTCATAGATACCCAGCTTCTTACAGACTTCTGGATCCCCGAACTTTGTCTCAGTCCATGTGTATGAATCCAGCTTGATCCGTATCTGCCCAAAAGTGTAACTCTTCGGGACCTTCTTCTTCTTCTTTGTTGGTTTCTTGGCCGGTTTCTTTGCGGGTTTCTTCGCTACTTTCTTTCTTTTCTGTTTCCCTATCTCTTCATCACTACTGCTTGAGACTTCAAGCATCTCGTCATCATCCTCGTTTTGAACAGCTGGTTCCTTACCCGAGCGATGGGTTTGTGCGCTTTCCTCTGTCTGGCCAGCTCGCCTTTCGGTCCTTACCATCTGCATAGATGCAAATTTAAAGTGATCAATCCGCGTAAACATCAACACAAAAGTAATGCCTAAAGTCTGAGCATTTTAGTTTTCAACCAATAATTCCTCAAACAATCCACATATAGACAGTTACTAACTCCAAACGTCATCCAGAAATCATTTTCACTCAATTCCCAGCATTATTTCAAGTTCTTCATTATGTTCTTCCTTAGGTTCTTTCTTTTTCCACACAAATCTCAATGTGTTATGAATTTGGCATGGTTTCTTTTGCAAAGTATGATCAAGATATCCTAACAAAGCTTCAGGAACAATCAAATCACATTTTCCCCAAATTTCAACTTTCTTCACCAAGAACCCTAGAATCTGAAAAAATCCGAATTTTAAGCAATTTAACCGATTGTTTTTCGAATTAACAGCATGGGTGTGTCTAGAATCATCCAGAGAGCAAGTTCAGAGCATCAAACATCATAAAAATCGAGACCAAAAATTTTCCATGAAGAACAGTGGATTCGAAATCTCATACCTTGGTTCGATTTGATGATGGATTATGATTCTAGATAGGAAGATGATGAAAAACCGTGAGTGAAAACACAAGAAACCATTGAATTTGGTCTAAAACCGAGAGAGAAATCGAGTTTTTAAGCTCTTAGACGAAAATGGAGTTTTGGGAAGAAGAGTGAGAGAGAGAGGCTGGGTCGCGATGGTAATGGGCGAGTAATAAACTCGCAGCGGCCCATGTACCTCGCTGTTGGATGCCGCTGCGAGGTTCTTTTACCTGTAGCGGCCCAGATGACTCGCTGTATGGGCCGCTGTGTAAATACACGTTCCGCAAATTTTCTCCATAGCGGCCTGGGTACCCCGCTGCGCCTGGCCGCTATGGATTTTTCTTCCCTGTAGCGGCTGGATGACCCCGCTGCCTATGCCGCTACGATAATTCGTCTTTCGCATAGATTTCCCACAGCGGCCCAGGTACCCCGCTGCGCCTGGCCGCTGTGAGTGCTTTTCGACCGTAGCGGTTGGACGTCCTCGCTGTGCAAGCCGCTACGGAATTTGACGTTCCGCGTGTACCTCACAGCGGCCCAGGTACCTCGCTGTAGGTAGCCGCTGTGGGTTCTTTTCCTTGATCCGGCTTTTCTTTAAGGTCATCCTTGCCTCCGTTCATTTCCACATGCCTGAAAACTTACACACAAAACTAAAACACACATAAAAATCACACAAGAACACACCAATCAAATCAAATCAAAGAAAATTCACACACTATATACAAAGGATAACATGGGAATGCCTCCCAAGCGCGCTTGTTTTAAGTCTCGAGCTTGACTCTCTTACTTTCTCAGGTTGGGGTTGGTTCCGTGAGAAGAATCGATACCTCCTCTTCCACGGGGTTTGATGCTGAGTAGACCTTGAGCCTTTGTCCGTTCACAGTGAACTCACTTCCATTCTTGTTGAGAAGAACAATGGCTCCGTAGGGCCTTACATCCTTGATGGAGAATGGACCTGACCATCTTGATCTGAGCTTCCCAGGGAACAATCTCAGCCGGGAGTTGTACAGCAATACTTGATCTCCTGCCTTGAGCTCTTTCTTGATGATTTTCTTGTCATGAAATGCCTTGGTTCTTTCTTTATAGATCCTTGAGTTTTCATAGGCATCCAACCGGATTTCATCAAGTTCTTGGAGTTGGATGAGCCGCTTCTCTGCTGCTGTCTTAAGGTCGAAGTTCAACAACTTTACTGCCCACATTGCCTTGTACTCCATTTCAACTGGTAGGTGGCATGATTTCCCATACAAGAGGTTGAATGGTGTAGTGCCGAGAGGTGTCTTGAAGGCAGTCATGTATGCCCAAAGAGCATCATCAAGCTTCTTTGCCCAGTCTTTTCTTGAGTTCCCAACAGTCTTCTCCAGTATAGCTTTGATTTGCCGGTTGGAAACCTCCACTTGTCCGCTGGTCTGAGGATGGTAAGGTGTTGCTACTTTGTGTTTCACTCCATACTTCTTGAGAAGTCCTTCAAACACCTTGTTGATGAAGTGTGTACCTCCGTCACTGATCACAATCCTTGGAATGCCAAACCTGGGAAATATGATTGATTTGAACAACTTAATTACCACCTTAGCATCGTTGGTGGGGCTTGCAATAGCTTCCACCCATTTGGACACATAGTCCACCGCTACCAGAATATATTGGTTTCCATAGAAGGATGGGAAAGGTCCCATGAAGTCAATCCCCCATACATCAAACACCTCCACTTCTAGTATCGGATTCTGTGGCATCTCGTTCCTTCTTCCAATGTTGCCTTTCCTTTGGCATACATCACACTTCGAAACATGATTGTGAGCATCTTTGAACAGGCTGGGCCACCAAAAACCTGAGTGTAGTACCTTTGTAGCAGTTTTGAATGATGCAAAGTGTCCTCCATACTCAGAACCGTGGCAGTGATACAAGATCCCTTCCATTTCCTCTTCCGGGACACATCTCCTGTATAGTCCATCTGAGCACCTCTTGTATAAGTATGGTTCATCCCAATAGTATCGGGTAACATCCCGGTAAAACTTCTTTCTATGGTAGCTGTTGAGATTAGGTGGCTCTCTTCCACATGCTAGGTAGTTGACAAAATCTGCATACCATGGCAACGATTCTTCTTTTATCCTTTTTACTTCCTCCACCTTCAAGACCATGTCATATCCCTCTCTCAAGCTCTGAATCATGAGAAGTTGTTCTTCAGGTAGAGAGTCATCAATTGGTAACTCTTCATTGATCCTCAGTCTTGATAGGTGATCAGCTACCCCATTTTCAACTCCTTTCTTGTCTTGGATTTCAAGGTCAAACTCTTGCAGTAGAAGTATCCATCTTAACAATCTTGGCTTAGCATCCTTCTTGGCCAACAAGTGTCTCAATGCCGCATGATCTGTGTACACCACCACTTTTGATCCCACCAAGTATGACCTGAATTTGTCAAATACAAACACAACTGCCAAGAGCTCTTTCTCTGTGGTTGCATATCGGGTTTGAGCATCATCTAGGGTCCTGCTTGCATAATAGATGACATGAAGCTTTTTGTCCTTCCTCTGGCCCAGGACTGCTCCAACCGCATAGTCGCTTGCGTCACACATGATCTCAAATGGGAGGTCCCAATCTGGAGCTTGAACTATCGGTGCACTCACAAGTGCATTCTTGATCTTGTTGAACGCTTCCAGGCACTCTTCATCGAAAATGAATTCCGTCTCCTTGCACAGCAGCCTTGTTAAAGGCCTTGCGATCTTTGAAAAGTCCTTGATGAACCGTCGGTAGAAACCTGCATGACCTAGAAAGCTCCTTATTCCTTTGACTGAGTTTGGTGGTTGCAACCCCATCATCACATCTATCTTGGCTTTGTCAACTTCAATTCCTTTCTCTGAGATTTTGTGCCCAAGAACTATTCCTTCCTTCACCATGAAGTGACACTTCTCCCAATTCAGCACTAAGTTTGTCTCCTCACAACGCTGAAGTACCCTGCACAAATTAGACAAACAAGCAGCAAACGAAGGACCATACACAGAAAAGTCGTCCATAAATACTTCAACCATTTCTTCGATTAGATCGGAAAAAATTGACATCATGCATCTTTGAAATGTTGCTGGAGCATTACATAACCCAAATGGCATCCTCCGATATGCAAAGGTGCCATAGGGACATGTGAATGTCGTTTTTTCTTGGTCATTTGGGTGGATGGGTATTTGAAAGAATCCACTATACCCATCAAGGAAGCAATAATATGGATGGTTTGCTAAACGTTCAAGCATTTGGTCAATGAATGGGAGAGGGAAGTGGTCTTTTCTGGTGGCTGAGTTCAACTTCCTATAATCAATGCACATTCTATGACCGGTTATAGTTCTTGTAGGGATTAGTTCATTCTTTTCATTTTTCACCACAGTTATACCTCCCTTCTTTGGAACTACATGAACAGGTGAGACCCAAGTGCTATCTGAAATAGGAAAGATAATCTCTGCATTCAAGAGTTTCAGAATTTCTTTTTTAACAACTTCTTTCAAATTAGGATTCAGTCTTCTTTGGTGCTCAATAGAAGTCATTGTTTCATCTTCCAAGTGAATTCTATGGGTACAAAGTGTAGGTGATAATCCTTTAATGTCATCAAGTGAATACCCTATGGCTCTCCTATATTTTCTCAGTTCAATTAGGAGCAAGTTCAATTCATTTTCATCAAGGTTTTCACTTACAATGACAGGGTATGATGAGTTTGGTCCCAAGAAAGCGTACCTTAGCCCATCCGGTAGTTGTTTGAGTTCTACCTTAGGTGCCTTCAGCTCACACCAGTCACTGTCCAAGCTAGACTTACCATTGCTAGCTGGTTTGGCTGCTTCTTTCCCCTCCATGGATTTGATGCTGTTGACTTCTTTAGGTAGCTCCAGAAACTGGTTGTCTTCTTCCATCACCCTGCGAGAGTCAAGAAGTTTAGTGTATTCTTGTACTTCCCTGTCTACCTGCTTAGTCATGCTGTCCTTGGTGGTTAATACTGTCTCTAGGGCGTCCTCCATAGCAAGCTCTTCCAAGTACTCGTCAGCTAGAGCATCCAATGTCTCAATCCAAAAAGCTTGCCCTTGAATTGTTGGTTTCTTCATGACTTCATTGATGTCAAATTTCAGGATGTGGTTCTTTCCCAAGTGCAAGTCAATCTTCCCTTTCTTCACATCAATGATGGCTCCAGCAGTAGCCAAGAAAGGTCTTCCAAAAATCAGGGGGTCCTTTGGTTCTTCATCCATCTCTAGAACCACAAAATCTGTCGATATTTCGAAATTTCCAACCATGACCGGAATATCTTCAAGCATGCCAACCGGAAGTCTCACTGACCTATCAGCCAACACAAGTGAGATTCTACATTCCTTGTAGCGAGTGAAACCAAGGCTCTTTGCTACTGAGAGTGGCATCAAGCTTACACTTGCTCCAAGATCACATAAACATCTCTCAAAGGAGAGTGGTCCCAAAGCACATGGTAGAGTGAAGCTTCCTGGATCTTCTAGCTTCCTTGGACTGGTTTTTCTCTGGATGATAGCACTACACTCGTGGGTTAGGACAACCATGCCTTCCATCTCTTTCGTTCTTTCCTTGACTGCATCTTTAAGGAATTTGCTGTATTGGGGCACAAGCATGAATGCATCCATCAATGGCATGGTGAGCTGAATCTTCTCCATTTGCTTGTCAAAGAGTGCTCTATACTTCTCCAAGAGCTGCTTCTTGAACCTCCCAGGAAAGGGGAGTTTGGGTTCATAGGCTGGTGGCACAAAAACTTTCTCCTTGGATGTAGATGCTGAACCGGTTTTTGCTTTCTCCTTTGTCTCTTCATACATTTTGCCTTTCCCTTTGATGTCTTTGAATTCTTCTGTATCATGCCTCTCATTCCCAATGGTTTCCTTATCTCCTTCAACTTCAAAATCCATCCCCCCAGCTTGGTTCTCATTGTCCTCAATGACTTCTCTTGATGGTAACTCTCTTCCACTTCTTAGTGTTATGGCATTGATATACTCCTTTGGGTTTGGCTCAGGTTTTCCAGGGAGGAAGCCTGTTGGTCTGTTTGATGAAGGTCCTGGTTTGTTGGATTGCTTGATGGTTCCAACTTCTGATGCTAGGCTCTCAACTTGTGTTTTGATTTCTATGATTGCTTTGTTGGTGCTCTCCATAAACTGCTTTAGCAGTTGTGTTTGGTCATCTGCCCTTTGGTAGTTGTTTGAACTTCCTTGTCCTTGAAAATGCTGGTTACCTTGATAGTTACCTTGGTTGTTGTTGTACTGTTGGCGTTGTTGGAAGTTGCCTTGGTTGTTGTAGGGTTGCCTCTGCTGGAAGTTTCCATTGTTGAAAGCTGGTTTTGTTTGGAAGTTTCCTTGAAGTGTGTTTTGTTGCTTTAATGGGGGGTAAGACTGATCTTGTGGGTTCTCCACATTGTTACTTCGGTATGAGAAGTTGGGGTGATTCCTGTAGTTCTGGTTGAATCCTTTGTTGTAGCCTTGTCCTCCAATATAATTCATCTCAACCTGTCCATCAAAACACATATCAGTATCATCTTCTATGTATCCTTGGTTTTTTTCAAATTCTCCCACAAAGTTTACTTCCCTTTTGTTTGCTTTAAGCAACTTATCCAGTTTCTCATTTAGGGCTTTGATCTCTCTCCTTGAATCATCTCTGTCTCCTCCTTCTCTGTAGGTCCTGTCATAGTCCTCCCCATAGTTGGTGTCACTGGTGGCCAAGTTCTCAACCAGTTGCATGGCTTCTCTTTCATCTTTTTGCAGGAAGTTGCAGTTGCTAGCAGTGTCTAGCATCATCCTGTACTTTGGGAGTATGCCTCTGTATAATGTGCTGAGAAGACTTTCCTTGGTGAAACCGTGGTGAGGGCATTGGTTGGTGTAGCTCTTGAATCTCTCCCAAGTTTCTCCAAAATTTTCTGTTGTTTTTTGTTTGAAGCTGGAAATCTCGTTCCTCAATTTTGCTGTTCTTGATTTGGAGAAGAACTTGGACAGGAAGAGTCTCTTGCATTCATCCCAAGAAGTGATTGAGTCTTGTGGAAGGTTTTTCTCCCATTCGTGGGCTTTGTCTCCAAGTGAGAATGGAAACAGTATGAGCTTCATTGCATCTTCAGAAATTCCATTGATGCGAACTGTTCTACAAGCTCTGTCGAAGTTGTGAAGGTGGTCTAGTGGATCCTCCATAGGTAGGCCATGGAATTTGTTTCTTTCAACCATGTTGATTATGCTGGCTTTAATTTCGTAGTTGTTGTTGTCGAACCCTGGTGGAGTGATTCCAGAATTGTAGTCGTTGATGTTTGGTTCGTCATAATATCCAATGGCTCTAGTTACTCTTGGTGGATGTTGGGGTCTTATTCCTTCGTTGTTCATTCCACCTCCTTGTTGTTGTTGTTCTGGGTCAGCCATATCTATTTGTTCTCCTGTCAACCTTTTTTCTGCTCTCTTTTTTCTTGAAATCTCTCTTTCCAATGCTTTGATGTTTTCAACTCTTGGCACAAGGTTTGTTGGTCCCCTGCTCCTCAAGTTCATTCACCTGTAAAACCCAATAGAAAGAAGATTAGTAAGACTTGAATTAAATGACTTAGTCCCAATTAAACACCAAATCTCAATGGTTCAATTTAACACCCAAGATGGCAACGGCGCCAAACTTGATAAGCAAGGTTTCTAGTTCCTCTTTACTACTTCAGTTGCAAGTTTACAACCTAGTCGATGTAATTTTCGAGGTGTCAATCCACTCGGGTGATCAAACGCACTAAGAATACAGATGTTTTATTAGTCTAAGCGCAATCAAAATGAGTTTGTGAGTTTATTCCTAAAACTAACAATAGTAACAAATTCCAAACATATTCAACTTGATAAAATAACAATTATTAGATTAAATAGAGCTAGAACAGAGTACAAAACAGAACAACGAGCGATTGAAAACATTTGATTAAAAGATAAGCTCCTTGGGTTGAGTTTCGGTTCGGGTGATCAATTAATTGTTTAGAAACATTAAGCAACTATGGGTGATTTCTTAGGCCAAGAACAACAAACAAAGTTACTCCACTCTCGTGATAGCAACCCTATATCTATCAAGCATTAACATCAACTCTCGTTGGCAATTTCAAGATAAATATGCATTAATACCAAGTTCTTATTACCACTAAACACCTTAAACATCAACTCTCGTTGGCTAAGAATGTAAAGCACTTGACAGAGATTCAAACATAAACTACACCTCTCGGTGCTAGCAATATTTAGAATCAAGGAATTGATTAGCTACTTCAATCCTAGCATTAAGAACTTCTAGCAAGTAAGAAATCAAGCTCCCAAGTTCTAAACAACCTAAACCATGTTTTGAATCACCCTTACCTTTCCTCAACCCAGAAACTTAAAGAAAACTACTCTCTAGCCATAGCAAACATCAAACAAAACATGATTCAACAATAAAATAAGATGAACAAGAAAAAAGAACTCAAGAACTAAAATTGCATAAAAGAGATTGAAATCTTTGGATAGAATTGTTTACAAAAATGTCATATCTCTTCTTAGACACTAAGAGCCTTTAAATAGATCACAAAAACGTGCATTGGTCGACCACAAACACATGGGGTGGTCTACAAGCCGAAAGTAAAAGAAAAAGTGGCATGTGTGAAAAAGTAGGTTCACAGCGGCCTGGGGAGGCCGCTGCGGAACCCCGCTATGAATGCCCAGCGGCCTGGGTGAGTCGCTGCGAGAGCCGCTGGAGAAATTGGTCTTCCGCGTGTCCTTCGTAGCGGCCTGGGGAGGCCGCTGCGAGAGCCCGCTGTGAGGTTCCAGCTCGATCCTTAGCTGTTTTTCCACTTTGTCAAGGTGCTCCTTTGGTCCCTACCTTCTCCACCATTCCTTGGTGCTCTTTTTGGTCATCCACCACCTACAAAAAGAACAAACAAAACACACCTAACCTAATGATGCCTAAATGCACTAACCTAAAGTTAAGACACAATAATATTGTCTAAATGCTTTTCCTAAAGCTAAATAACACTCTTAATCATGCCTAAAAACACTCAAAAACACAACACATCACATAATCTTTTAAAAATCAAATTCACTCAATCCTATAGTGAAATTAAGTTTGGTTTTCATCTAGGATGGACCTAGCAAGCATTTCTAAGGTCTAGACATCAAGCAATAAGGAAGAATTCCAAGTTCAAAATTTTCTACAAAAATTGCAATTGACCACGAATTCAAAGAGAAGAGGGATATACCTTGCTTGTGCAGAGTGAGAGAGATGAGGAGAGTTATACTGACAGAAAGATCTTTCAAAAACATGAATTTAGAGCTCTAAATCACGAAATTCGGATCAAAAATGAGGGAGTTATGGGAGTTTGAAGGTTTTGTTGTTTTTTGCTAGAAAAACGATTTTGGAGAGGGAGAAGCCAAGAAATCGTGGTAAAGGGTGGAGAAAACAAGGGTTTTGGTTAAGGAAGAAGCAAAGTTAGTAACAAAGACTTGAACTAAATAGGATTAGAAATCGAATTGATCTATCCAAATTTTCAAAATGGCAACGGCGCCAAATTGATAACAGGATTTTTGTCATACCATTTGATAATATTGACAATTTTAAAAAAACTGATCCAATCCTTTGAGGTATCAATTCTTCAAGCTTATCGTGTAGCTTTGAGGTATCGAACCTTTTTGGGACGGATAGAGCCAATAAAAATGCACCAAACCTCTAGAGTCAAATCACTAAATCGAATAGAGTTTCTAACAATCCTAACCAAAGACAATTCACTCAAACAACTAACAAGTAAACAAGACTAAACAAACTAAGATTCAATATAAGAGAACAAGGCTATGGGCTAAGGTCAATGATTAGAACCAATTAGAGCTAACAAGGACATTAATTCAATCAACAAGTGCTAATCTCAAGCAAGGAACACTAAACAATTGACTAATCCAATATCTTGGCACTAATCACTTTCCCTAATCATAAATCAAGAACAAATTCTCATTTGTGAAATAAGACAAGGCAAGCATTAAGATCAAGTTCCATTAAGCTAATAATCATTCTAAACATTCATTCCCATGAGTTAGAATATGAAAATCCCCTTAAAGACTCTATCAAGCATTTCGTCGAACACATGGTGGGCAATAAATACCAAAGCATCTAGATTAACTTGATCATGGTCAACCTAGCATTAAGAACATCTAAAAGGGTGAGAGCAATCATAAATAAGCCCTAAGCATCCTTGATTCACTCTAATCAGCCCTAATCTACCTAACCCATAAACCTTGATGAAGACTACTCATTAATCATGCTATGATTAACAAAACCCATAGAGATAGTATTAATCATGAAGATTAGAGAAAGATAGAAAGATTTAGAGAAGAAATCACAAAGGAAAATACTTAGATTAAACAAAGATTCAAACTTGTCTTACAAAAGAGTTTTTGGAAACAAAACAAGCTTAAGAGACAACAAAAATCATGTTTTGGACTTTAAATAGTAGAGAGACACGAACCGGGTCAACCCGGGATAAACCGGGTATTGACCCGGTTCAAATGGGCCAAAATAGCACGCAGAGGAATCCATCGGGTGCTCTAGACCGATGGTGCACCCTGATGGATTCACTGTCTAAATGTTGATCCTTGGTGGTTGTGGATCTATCGGGTGCTCTAGACCGATGGTGCACCCCCGATGGATTCAATGTGGTTTCTTCGCCTAATGCAATCTTGTGCCCCATCGGTTGCTCCAGTCCGATGGACTCGACCGATGGGTTCACTGCTTCCCCTTAGCTGCTCTTTTGATACACTCCTTTTCTCCTTGTACAATGCATAGCTCATCTCCACTCTATAGCACCTACAAAGTTGCAAGTAACACTCCAAAGCAACCTAATATGCTAGTTTCTAATCCTAAGTGCTCTTAGACTCTAAATGCATTCAAAGGATCAAAAGATGATAGGAAAAATGGCAAAAGGAACATGAATATGAACTAAAATGCATTCCTAAATGCATGAAAACACAAGTACATCAAGCCTCTTCCACCACTCCGACCAGCCATGGACTTACATAGACGGGTTCTCTCCGCCGAAAACTTTGTCTAAGAAGCTATGCTGCTTCTCACTCTCAGGTCCCCTTTTGGGATTTTCCGAAGAATCGTCTCTCCCCAGCGTGAAGAATCATTGACCACATGGAGACTGCGACGCTCATCTGCTCCACCTCCGGCATTGCTTACCCTGCTGCTGGTGAGTCATTGTTCCTCTAGTGTCATAGATTGTGAGAGTAGCCCGTTGTCAGACTCCTCTTTGAGCCTTTCTACAGAGCATTCAACTCTGCTTCCTACAGAGTCGTGGGAGTCTCTCCAGCTGCAAGAGCCGCCAAATCATCCACTTAAGTTGCCGGATCTTCCTCCAGTGTTAGATTGTGATGTGAACCCACCAGCTCCACCAGACCCCCCGGCCCTCCAAACGTCTATGGATTTCCCCTATCACCGAACCTAGTCTTATCACTTCAACCTCTGGTCTCATTCTCTGCTCCAGCGGTTAAACTCTCAACTCTACCATCTATTTTGGCTTCTTCTTCTGCTCCATCGGTTGAACTTTCAACCCCACCACCTATTCTAATTTCATCTCATGCTCCAGACTCATCTCCCTCTCGGACTTCATCTCCTACTCCGGACCCATCTTCCTTTTGGACTTCATCTCCTGCTCCGATGCCAGCCCATGCTCAGACAGTTAAGAGCTCGTTCCCATCACCGGAAATATTGTCCCAATTCGTGAAAAGACCTCATTTTACGGTCCATATCAGACGAATGCAGCCTCTTGAGAAACTCATACCGTCTCTGCTCCTATCTCTCATATATGTGACAGTTTTGTGTCATTGGCCCCAGATCTGAAATCTGTGTATGCGTTTGTTGATATGTTCAGCTTTATGAAGCTGGGTTTGGTTATACATCCATCAAAGCTTCTGCTTTGGCAACTTCGAGCCGTCGAGGAAAAAATGTCTCAAGGTTTGCTTGCTGCTACTTGGATCATGGTGTTGATGAATCCTGTCGTGTAGAAGACGGTTTATTGGGTCTTAAATTCAGTTCTTTTTAGTCCTTTACCTTTATCCATTAGTGATAAATCTAGCCAAACTTCCTCTTGCCATGGCCAAGAGAGATCAATTTTCACCTCTTCTTTTTTCGGAAGAGAGACACTTTCTATCAAAATTTCTCTCCTCGAGAGATGTCCTTCCTCTGGATTCATTTCTGATAAAGATGGTTATATTTGTAACCGCTTTGCATTTTTGTGTGGATGCAACATATTTCATCAAAGTGAGAGTTGAGGTTAGAAATACTCTTCCAAAATTACAAGTAATCGTGATTCCCGTAAAGTCAATTAAATGTTTTGGATTGAGTCTCATCTTCTCTAGGCTTTTCCTTGAACATCATTTTTTGATAGTTTTTGTGATGACTTCCCGATCTTTGTTTATATTGGATATATATCTTTATCTTTATGTATCTGTTTTAGTTATGATAATAGACTCAAATATCGGGTATGTCCGACTGTCCTCCTTATATTTATAATCGTTTGGTTATGAATGAATTTTTGTGACAAAAAAAAAAGTCATACAATCGTACTTAATTCAATAGCGATGCATTAGTTTATTTTTCTAAATATAAAACTAACCGAGGGGATCTAGACAAACCGAAACAAGCAGCAAAACGAATAAAACAAACGGATTTGAAGTTTTTAACTGATCGCTAAAGAAAGATTGTAATAAGAATGGAATGAAATGCTCGTGAAATAAAGCTTAATTTTCGCTGTCGAGTTGAAGATCATGTGCCGCGAGAGACACGCTGACCTCCATTTAACACATCTGAGCTCTCTAGCTATATATAAAATGAAATCAAATCTTTTTATAAAATAAAAAACGTACAATTAGATCTTATCTCTCTAATGTAGCACCTCTAAATATATTTAAGTTGTTTTTTATAGCGAAGAAAAGTTGCGATTGATTGCTTTGATTGACCTTATTGTATTTATATTTATGCTAGCTCAGCCGGTTTTTTAATGCAGGTCTCCTACTCGAATTTTTCTCTCTAGATACTCATAGTTCTCTCATCATGTTCAATCCTATCCACGAGATATATCATATTTGTTGGATGATTTGACATGGAATTATCGAGAAGATGACTCTAAATTTTGTCATTATCTTTGTAATTCCCGTGTATAATTTAAGTTATCTTGTAAAACGCTTAAAAACTTAGGTAAGTTTGTTACATAGCTAATATTAATGGCTTATTTACAAAAATAATACAAGGACACAATCATAAATAATTGTCTCTTTTTGTGTGTGATTTAAACAAACAGTGTGTGATTGTATGTAAAATTAGATTAGGTGCGCGGAATTTATACTTTCATATTTTATAACCTGTGAAGAAATAATAATAAAGTATTTAAAAATTAGATAGTCTATGAAAAAAATAATTGATAACACAAAACCACTGGTCGAAACCTAAAACAGTAAAAGTTATTTGTATTTTTATTTCTTTTTCTTTTTCTAATTTTTAATCTATTTTCTCTTATTTGTTTTCTAATTAAATGTTATTGATTCCAAATCTAAAAGATGCAAATTTGATAAGAGACGGAAGAATACAAATGTTTGAAGTCGTTAGTAACATGGTGACTAGACCATTCATTTTAAAATGCAAGACATACAATTAATAATGTATTAGTAAAATCAATTTTATTATCTTCGTTTTGGAATAGAGGACCATCTACAGTTCGAGTTCTTCTTAAATTACTTGTAGCCATGTATTTATTTTGAAGTTCATCGCTAAATACTCTCTTATTCGAAAAACAAAACTTAAATTTAAACTGAATTGAAGAACGAATAAATATCTAAAATATTAAAATATAATTATTTATCTAAAATATTAATTATATTTAAATTTAAAATAATATAAATATTCAAAATTAAAATTATAAATTCAAAACTATTAGATATTTAAAATTCAAAACAATTAAAATAACTGAAAATATTTGAAAGTATTTCGTTATAACAGTCAAATTTAATTAAATTTTATTCAATTTTTTTTTTAGTTTTTACATCTCAAACGTTTGAATTCGATCCGAATCCAGTTCAAAATTTTAAAATAGTTAAATATATCATAAATATCTATAACTTAAAAACCGGAAATAACCGAGCCTAACAAAAATTGTACCACTAGCAACATTATTTTTTAACTACTAAATCTTTATATTTTTTTCACCATACTTTTCTGTGGCCAGTTTTCTATAGTTTTAATGACTGATAACGGAGTTACTTTGTACTACACCATTACTACTAAGTTGTTCTTCTAGAAGATTTTTACGAAAGGGGGGTCCCTTCTTTTCAAGATACAAGGAATTTGCATCTAATGAATCAAAAATATATATTGCCATATATTTCTCCAATGTATTAAAATCTGAGATTTGTTGTTTCGTCCCCCACAGCTCACACTTCGAGTTTACATAGATTTTGTCGGTTTTACTCTCGTATCTTGTCGAAACATATTTCCTTTTTTTCTTCACTTATTGTTAACTGGAAAAATATATTTAAGAAAGGATAAACTGTATTTTTCAAGCTCGAAACTAGAAGGAACATGTTACATGTATCAAGTTAATATCATAAACATGTAAACTTTTTTGCCCTAACGTAATATAAAGTTACAAAGAGAAACAGCGAATAAGAAAAGGGATGCAGGTACATGGGTTTGATTTGAACTGACGTCGTAATAAAATGAAAATTATACGATTTCTGTGTTTTAAAAAAAAAATTGATACGTGTTTGTGGCGCAGCAGATTAGTGAGATATAAATAAATTAATAATGACCTCATCTGAATTTAAGTGTTCACGCCGGTCGGTGTAAGTGTACGCGCCTCTCGAAATGCCACGTGTGGGTTGTTGATCAAAGAACATGGCCGTGTGTTTATGTGTATGAATCCTTTGACCAGTCAATCCTCAGTTTCGCTGTCAATATTTCGATTTTTTTTTTTTTATAACCAGGAGGAGTTTGGACCTTAAGCCTTAGTCTCTCCATAGATCCGGTATCAACCGTTGGTAATACCAGTTTATTGGGCGAAACTATACCGTGGCCAGCGAAAATCGAACCCAGGTGATAAAAAATTACTAGCACTTTTTTACCACTTATTTCGATTTCAATTAGTGGATGACAAATATACTTTCCAGAATAATCCTTTGAATTTATAAAGGGCATTTCAATTAGAAAACCATATAAATCAAATTGAAAAGTACATGTGGACGTGGGTCGAGCGAAACCCTAAACATCGATAATGTGGATTTTGTTTATAGAAAAAGAAGTTGTATTTCGAGGAATGGATATACTTATTATCGTTATAGTATAATATTTTCTCTTGATAAGCGCAAACAAATTCAATTTCATATCTTCTTTTATTTTTACATTTTAACCGTAGAAAATAACATCTTATCAATTTTCAAAAAAAAAAACATCTTATAAACAGATATATACATGTTTGCCGTAAAAATAGATACATGTTTATTTATGTTACATGCATGACTTCTATATTTGTCTGTTTGTGTAAAAGAGATTCTCAAATATATATTTCGCTAGCTAATTAAATTTTATGGCATTTGTAATGCTCTCATCACTACTGTTTGTGAGTCCTATGCTTGCCTATCAGTTAACTTTTCTCCTACCACTGGTACGTTAGTTTGGAAAATTTGAAATACATGTTTACCCATTCTATCTTCAGTTACTATGTGATATTTTTTCATGTTTTATGACATTTATTTGATACCGTGAATCATTTTTTAATAATTCCATCATTATTCATTAAAAAATTCAGTTTAAACACGCTTAATTCTAAAGCTATTTTAAAACAAATAATTAAAATATAACATAAATAGTTAAATCAAATTTTTAGTAATGTATGCATATAATAGAGATCATGATGTTACAGTGTTAGCAAAACTTGTTCATTTAAAATTAATTAAGTTTAGTTAATATATACTCTAAAGAATGCCTTTAAAAAATAGAAAAATTTAACTGACAGGAAACCAATAACAATGAAATTAAATTTTTCTCCTAATGTACTATTTACGTCCACTATTCATGAACAAAAACTCAATTTTACTCCTATTTTTATTTAAAAAATTACATACCTATCTTTCTCTCTCTTTTACACTTTTACTAAAAAAAACAAATATCTTTTTTTTTTATTGTATGTTAAACATAGTTATACCAACTATTTTGATATGATAAGTGAGTTAACTTTCAACTATTTATGATTTGATTTGAGATTTAAGCTTTAGTGTTTAGGGTTTGTATTTAGTGTTTATGGTTTAGGCTTTAAGGTTTAGGGTTTAAGCTTTAGGGTTTATAGTTTAGGCTTTGTGAGTTAGGGTTTAGGATTTAGGGTTTAGAGTTTAGGCTTTGGGGGTTAGGGTTTAGGATTTAGAGTTTAGAGTTTGTGTTTACGTGTTAGGGTTTATGCTTTGGGGGTTAGGGTTTGTGTTTAGAGGTTAGGGTTTAGGCTGTAGGGTTTAGGGTTTGGGGTTTAAGGTTTAGGATTTAGGCTTTGGGGGTTAGAGCTTAGGGTTTAGGGTTTCTAAACCCTAAACCTTAAACCCTAACCCTTAAACCTCAAACCCTAAACCCTACGCCCTAAACCCCAAACCCTAAACCCTACGCCCTAAACCCCAAACCCTAAACCCTACGCCCTAAACCCTTATACCCTAAACCCTACGCCCTACGCCCTAAACCCTAAACCCTAGAGTTTTGAGGGTTAGAGTTTAGGGTTTTGGGTTTAGTGTTTAGTTTTTGGGTTAAGGGTTTAGGAATTAGGGTTTAGTTTTTGGGTTTAGGGTTAGGGTTTAAGGATTTGGGTTTAGTTTTTAGGTTTAGCGTTTTGGATTTAAGGTTTAGTTTTTGGATTTAGGGTTTAGAGTTTAGGGTTTATGTTGGATTTTGGGTTTAGGATTTATGAATTAGAGTTTAGTTTTTGGGTTTAGGGTTTAGCTAACATGATTATGTGTGTTATTCAAATTAATGATTATTTAACTAACATGATTGTATGATAACACAAATAACATAAAGAGTTAACAAAATAACATTGTTGGATGAACAACATTCGCAGTTATTGTAAAACTAGTATTATTCATTCTAAATTGATTTATGCCATAATGGCAGTTTCGTAAATATTTTTTAAAAATTGGTTTTTTGGGTTTGATTTTGTTTCTAACTCACCCTAGAAAATACAATAACATACTTATAGACTGACATTTTCTTACAAGCTAATTAACTTTTCTAAAGTGTACGTTGGAAATATTTACATTTAAGAGCATTTACATTGGAACATTGAAAGTTTTTTATGAGAAATCCGTAACTATAATGCCCTTGTTCAAAAAAAGAAATCCGTAACTATAACAAAAATAATTAAATACTAATATTATATTACAAGAAGTTTGGAGCTTCTCATGAGGAAAATATAGATGCTCTAAAATTAGTAATTATTTAGTTAGTCATTATTTTGAAACAAACCTTTAGTAAATTTTAACATATATATGAACTGTAATACGAGTGTCAAACTCATTACTACTCAAAACATATCAATAAATTTTACCATATATGATAATTTAAAAACAAGATCGTCTAGCTAGACTCAACAATAGGAGATTATACATATCATTATGTCTAATATATTAAAATTATGAGATTCTCTGAAATCGATCTATTATAACAAAAGTTGTCAGGAGGGGGCATATAATTCAATATTTGTAAAACAAGAAGGCTAATTTCATTGTTTTTTTTTTTTTTTTTTTTTTTGTCGCAAATTCCATTTCATAATTAAGCTATTACATCGAGCTTCTTCATTGTTGTAATTCTTGCAAAATCAGATATAATAAATCAGTGTTAAAAAAAAAAAATTAAGCTATTACACTCTCAAACGCCACAATCGGACAACCCCGATGTGCAAAAACAAAGCAGTAAAAGAAGCAGATACATAAAGATAAAGCTAGATAGTCATCAGAAGAACATTCGAGGAGACGAAGTCCAAATGAAAGTTTAGAGGAGATGGGATTCGCTCTAAAACTAGTAACTGACTTTGAGAAGATCACCTTGACTTGTGATTTTGGAAGAAAGTTGATAACCTTAGCTCTCACATAAGAATGCATAACGGTTATAACCATAAACATCTTCATCGGGAGTGAATCCAGAGGAAGAACATCTCTCACGGAGAGGAAACTTGGTGGGAAAATTCTCTCTTTTAAAAAAGAGGAGAAGGAAATTGATCTCTCCTGGCTCTGGTAGGAGGAAGTTTGACTAGCTTTATCACAAATGGATGAAACTAAAGAACTAAAGGTTACTAATTTTATTACCCAACAACACGTCTTCAGAGAGACTAGATTAGCGGAGAGTGAAGGCATCAACAAACCAATGACCAAAGTAACAGCAAACTAAGCTTGAGATACGCTGTCCTGGACGACTCGAAGTTGCTTAAGCTGTAACTTCGTTGGATGTATGATTGATTCCATCTTCAAGATGCTGAGAAATTCAGCAACCGCATAGAGATAATTCATAACAGGGGGCAATGATACTGATCTCTCACAAGGAGAGTAAGACTGAGGAGATAAAGGTGAGTAAAGCATATGAGCCACTCGCTTGATACTGGTCTTGACAAGTTTGCTCAGGAATTGAACAAAGGACTCCGATAGAGAACATGAATTGCCGGCCCATAAATCTGGCGGATCCGGTGGGAGCGGCGGGACCGGCGGGTTGGAGAGATGTGCCAACAGAAACAGTTCATGGTGGTGAGTAGTGAGCGCAAGCAGGCAAAGCAAATCTAGAATAACCATGGGAGAGTACTGGTCTGCTATAGTCACAAGCTCACCAGCTTTAGAGAGAAATGGAAACAGGGTCTCACTGGTGACGCCAGGAGCCGGCGGAGGAGGATTAAGCGTCTCCATGGAAACAGAGATCAGTTCCATCGGTGAAAATGATTCAAACGGATTTGGTGAAGTGTCAGGTGGATCTGGTTTCTCTGGAATTTTTGATGCCTCTCTTACCTTTACTAGATTCGGATCTAGAAGCATCATAAGAGGGAAGATCGAGTTAGGTGTGGTCACTGGCGATGAGTCTGGAGGCTTTCTCGGTTCGACGGAGCGAGACAACAAAGACGGCGGTGTTGCTTGAGTCGACGGAGGAGGTTGGGATGAGCGCCGCCGTCGTCGAGATTGTAAGGATTCATCACCTACGGGTGAGAGAGGTCTTCGGTTGAACCCAGGAGGGGTACCGAGAATGAGAATCATGCCTTTTAGATAGCAGAACCGGCAGAGAAAGCTTGGTGTGGTGACTCCATGGCTGTACGGGAAGAAGCTTCGCGGCGCCTGGGGAGTTGTGCCCGAGAGAAGTGTTTATTTATATTTTTCATAAACAAATAATAAAAAGCGTACATAAATACAACCGCCACTTCACTTGTTTCCTTCATACTCTCATCTTCTCTTTCTCTTCATTTTCCGGCATAACTTGTGTCTGATCCTAAACTCCATAAACTGTTTCATCCATAAAGTGTCTTTTGCTTCAATATCAATTACTCTAAGTTATCGATTAATATTCAAACAAAAAGAAAATGTCGGGAAGAAGATCACGTTCGAGGCAATCATCAGGAACTTCAAGGATCTCAGAAGATCAGATCAACGATCTCATTATCAAGTTGCAACAGCTTCTTCCTGAGCTCAGGGACGGTGGTCGCTCCGATAAGGTACGCTAAATCTAGGTTATTTTAACTAGCCATAAAATATTTTGTATATACGGCATGAAAATGATGATATATTGACAGGTTTCAGCGGCGAGAGTGTTACAAGAAACGTGCAACTACATAAGGAATCTGCATAGAGAAGTTGATGATCTAAGTGAGAGGCTATCTGAGTTACTCGAAAACACAGACACTGCTCAAGCTGCTTTAATCAGAAGCTTACTTACCCAATAATATATTTTTCTTCTTCATCTTGTCTTCTATAATAATAATAATAATAGTACGCAGATTTGTTTTTGTTTTTTTGTTGAGATGATGACCTTATAGATCTTTAATGATACGAGTTCGTCACTTCTGCCTCGGTCATAAATATTCGCTTGTTTCCTATATAAAACCTTTGCCCTTTTCGGTTATTTTGTTTGTCTCTTCTTCGAATTATTTTAGGGTTTTGTTCACCCAAAGACTGGGCTATGTTCATTTTGTAACCTTTCTTTCTTTGTATCTTTTATTTAGTAATTTAAAACAATACATAGCAAGAGATTTTACAAAATAACGAATTTGTAACACCATAATTAAACATAACAATTCTCGCAAAAAGTATTTTCTTATTTGAACAGTAAAAATGAAGAACATTGATATATCCAGAAATTTAAGAAACAGAATAACGAACAAATTTTTGATTCACTTCCAAGAATATCCAAGAACATATTCAATATAGTCCACTAGCTAGTTTTGGTGTTGACGACATATATTTTTGAATGCCATACCTCCAGAAAAAGGAAAAGAAAACATTATGAGTTTATGGGGTTTCAAAATATCAAAAGAATAATACAAACTTGTCATAGTTGATTACTCCTTCCGTTTCACAAAGAATGTCATTCTAAAGATAAATTTTTGTTTTTAAAAAAATGTCATTTTACATTTTCAATATCATTTTTAAATTAAAATTCCTATTTAACATTCTACTCACAGCTCATTTTATATGAATTTAAGTCATTCTCATTTAATTATTGATATATTAAATAAGGATATATTTGTATAACTATGAGTTTTCTTAATATGTGTGAAATATGTCAGAATGACACTTTTTGTAAAACGGAGAGAGTATTATATAATGTAATTATTTAATTTGAGACCGAGGCATCGATGAAACTGCCATTTCCGCGTATTAATTAACAACGTCTTGATGGATTGGAAGATTATGTTTATGGACAATACAGTATGGGGTCAATTTGACGCCATGCGCTCAAAAGAAGCACAAAAAGTTGCAAATATTATGCCATAACCTATTTTCGATGGTTATCACTCTTGCTTATAATTTATATTTTAGTTTTATAGTTTTCTTTCCTTCCCACCCAATTAACATACTTATTTATTAGAAGATATTTTGTCAAAGGATTTTCATAAATATTAATAAAGTTTTTTTTTTACATAAGAAATTACTAAAAGAAATAAAAGCCTAACAAATCTTTAATGGTCCTTACACAAAGAAAGAACCGGTCCAAAAGACCAAAACAAAAGACGTCCAAAAAATTTACCAAATCCTAATCGCTAAGGCGTAGCCGCCGTCAACACTTCAGGCGACCACGCTGCCACCTCCATGATCGAGAAAAGCTTCTTTAGGGGACGTAGCTTCGAACTGCCTAAACCACCGCCACCAAATCGTCGAGCAACCTGCCACAAGTTGAGAAAGACTACGCCCAGAATCCAGGCAAAGGAGGAGCCTTTGCCGGAGATTCACTCGGAGGAGCCGCAGATAAACAGTTCCGAAGAACCATCGCCGTAATCAATCGCCTAGGAATCTTCTTTTGCTCCGTGCATCGCCCTCAAAGCTAAAGGCTACTTGAAGATCCCCAAGTTCATGCAAACCTCTTTTCTTCCCCACCGGAGCCGACGCCTCCTCCATCCCTGGCTAACTCCACGTGAACAGAAAACCCACCGACAGAAGGAAGAACAGAGATCCAAAACTTTAGTTCGAGAGGATACATCACATGATATGTCCTCTAAAATGTCAGATATGTACAGATCTGTCGTTTTGAAGACTCCGCCAAACCACCGCGAATGCTAGACAAACATGAGACTGCTACAACTTCTGGAAACCGGGATCGATGAGCAAAGGATGAAGCGCAGAGGCGAAAAACTCAAGAGAAAGAAAGCCCTCTCACATCACCGGAAGAGCTCCGGTAGCAGAGAGGCTGTCATGATTTTAAGTCGGTGTTTGCAAGAAAAGAGAAGAAAGGAGAGAAGAGAGAGCGTTCCTTCAAAGATTTATTATCACTAGAAGATATTTTGAATATTAATAACTTTTGCTACATACGAGAGGATTGGAAAAAAAAAATTACATATAAGACAATAACTACTTTTATTTTTGTAGTAGTATTTTTCTAGAGTTTACAAAATTCACATTACAATTATTTATACCTGACCATAGTCTGTAGATATTTTTTAACATTGTTTTATTAAATCTAATTTAAAACATATTACATAAAAAAGAACACTACAAGAAAACAACCGGGAACCGACGGACATAATCGTCGGTAATCCGTCGGAAATACCGTTTACCGACGGAATTTCGACAAAAAAGTCCGTCGGTTCTATGTTGTCAGAAACTAATATCCGTCGGAAAATTGTCGGTTATTTCCGACAGATTTCCGACAAACCATTTTTCCGACGGTTTACCGACGAAATGTAAACCGACGGTTTACCGACGACGGACCGACGGTAGATATTCCGACGGTAAAACCGACGGTCCCTTACCGGCGGTTATTTACCGACGATAAACCGACAGTTATTTACCGACGTTCAACCGACGGTTATTTATCGACGGTAAATTACCGACCGTAAACCGACGGTAAACCGACAGCAAAAAAAAATTATTTATTTTTAAAAAAAATTATTATATATGTAATTAAAAGTATTTAAAAATTATAAAATTTTAATTTAAAAGTACTTTATATACGAAATATCTTATAAAATTTATATTAAATTTATTAAAAGTTTTTATTTAAACGACATAACATTGGGTCTGGGACCCGATCCCGATCCCAATCCCGTTCCCAGTCCCGGTTCCATCACTTGCGTTGCCCCGCCCGATCCTCCTTCTGGTGCCTGTCTGCCATGCTGGATGTAGTACATGATTCGATCATGCATCTCTGCCATCTTTCCTTCATTTTTCGTCCTTTCCTCTTGCAACCGAGCTTCAAAACTCGTCTTCAGAGCTGCAATTTCGATGTCTTTCTCGCGCAAAGCTTCGGTGAAGAGGTCGTTTTCGGGTCGGAAGCGGGAATGCGGAGTCAAGCATCCTTCCCCTAAGTTGCCTAACCCGAAAACACGGCCCTTCCTGCGCTGTGTTTCCTGCAAAGTACATATCACATATTAGTTACACAACCAAGTAAATAAGAAGTTATGTAAATTTTTTAGTTAACTCAAAGATTTACCTCGAGAAAGATCTCGTTGATCCTTTGCGACGGTACTTCCTCTATTGAGCCGACCTCCTCGGACAGTTGCGTCTGCACCTCATTCACCCGCCTCTTTGCCGATTCTACGATTCTCCGAGCGATCGGATCCTGGATCTTGCCTGTAATCTTGTTAGTATGGCCCTCCTTGGTGAGCTGAACAAACGTCGGCTCCTTCCCAGTCCTTGCTTTCTGCACAATTTTTAAACGGTCAACCGTAATTCAATTAATCACATTAATAAACATTCAAAAAATAATACTTACAAATTCAAGCTGCCGCTGTGTCGTACTCTTTGCTCCCGCGTTATGCGTTGCTGTCCCTATACCGTTTCTCTGACTCAAACGGTTCTCGGAGTGCGTCGCAGAGTCCGCCGCTGTAGCAGGTTTGGACAAATGGCGGATGAAACCGGCTAAAAGGTGGGGATTGACTCCCTTCGGGTCTTCCGCCGCAAGCCACTTTTGCTTCCACTCGTTGAGGACGTGAGAATAGTGAGTCTTTGCCTTTTTATGGAAAGCCTTCTCCACAATCGACGTATGGTACCTATCCCAAGTGTACTCTTGCTACACAAAAAAACGATTGATGTTAGTTAAAATTCATAACATTTACAAATTTTTAAAGAAATCGAACCGAGATATAACATATCGCGAATTGGCGGAACCAAGTATGCTGTTCGGACCTAGGCATTTTCACGTATTTCGGATACGCGTTACGGAGCATGCTGCACATCATTCCTAAAATGCTCTTCGTGATCTTCGAAGACGTAATATTAAACCTGTTTCAAGACAATTGAAAATCAATATATATTAAATAGGCGTTTAAAAGCATATAGAAAATAAACAAATGTGTTAGAGTAAAAAAAAACTTACCAATAAGTACCGGGGTGGTTTAAAGGATCTGGATGAAGTCGTTTAAGCATCTCCCGCCTCCGCTGCTCGACCACTAGCTCTATCTCAGCTGCGATCGAGGGCGGGGCATCCTCGACTTCTGTCTCTGGCTCTTGGGACACCGTATGGCTCCCGCTAGGAGCGTCTTGCCGCGGAATCGACGAGGCAGGTCGGGTCGGTCTAATTTGAGTCGATCGACGTCGCCGTGGAGGTGCCGATTGTGCTTGAGCAGGTGGAGACGGCTCATTCGGAAGATGTTCACGGTCCTCGGCACCGGACAAGAAAACCTCGAACTCTCTGTAGTCAGACCTACATCACAAGACAAAAAACCTATAGTCAATCGTTTGCATAAACGTGATTAAAACGGTTCGTATAAATAACAAATTTATATAAACTTTTATATAATATTCATTCAAAAATTAGATTCAAATACTACAATAAAAAAAAATTGGTTTCAAAAATATATTAAAAACATTTTAATATCTTAAAAAATTATGAAATCATTTTTAAAATACAAAATTAATAGAAAAAATGTTATTTATCTTAAAAATTTATAAAATAGATTTTATAATTTAAAAAGATATCCATTTTTTAAGAACTACAAAAAATGTTTCTTATTCTAAAATAATTATAAAATTTTTTATTAAACCATAAAATTATTATAAAATCGTTTTTACAAATCCAAAAATATAAAAAAATTAAATATACTAAAAACGTTTTTAATCTTATAAGATTACATAATATTTATTTGAAAGGTTTTTAAAATCGATTTATAAATTCATAAAAAAAATTTTAAAAACGTTTTATAAACACTAAAAACGTTTTCATAATCCATAAAAAATTAAAAATCATACAAAACATTACAAAAATAAGGAAATACAAATAATACAAACCAAAAAATCTAAGACATATAAAACCACATTCAACCTAGATCCTAAATCAAAACCTAAATCAAAATCACAAACTAACAACAATCTATCAACCTAATTATGTTCCAAAGCCACTAGAACAACCTAACTACGATCTTAAGCTCTTAGAATCAACATGCATCCTCGATCCTAAATCAAAAAAACTCAAACCATCTTATTTTCTCCAAAATTAATCGGTTCAAACGAAAGCTTACATGATTATGATGTTGTTGGTGTTTGGTTTCGGAGAAATCTCGCCGGAATCGTGCGAGTGACGAAGAGAGAAGTCGGAGATGACGTACTAGAGAGAGAGATAGATTTCGCAGAAATGAGGAAGAAGGTGAGTCGGCGAAAAGATAAATTTAATTTCTGACGGATTTCCGACGGATAATTAAATTTCTGTCGGAAATCCGTCGGAAATAAATTTATCCAATTATTTGGCGGTTTGATCCAAAAAATTTAGCGGTTTTCCAAATTTTTCGTTAAAAACTTTGACGGTTCGATTTTCCGATAGATTTTCCGACGGAATTTTTAGTTTCCGTCGGAAATCCGTCGAAAAATAAAATCATAGTATACACCATCAGGATTCGAACCTGGGTTAGATTATGATGGATTTGTTACCCAAACCCCCGTGCTAAGTTTGTTAATTGTTTAAAATACTAAATATAAAGATATTTAGTTTTAAACATTACCAAAAAAAAATTATTTGAATATATGATACCATCAAAACATAATATATTAAAAATTTAAATCATACATGAGTCCATTAGAACCATACATAATATTTTACACATTAAAACCTTACATAACTTCAGATTTTAAAGTTCGTAACATAAAAACATAAAATTTTAAATATAATATTGCACATTAGAACCATACATTAGAAAATTTTAAAAACACTGTAGATGAGTATTAGCGGTTATAATTCGGGAACTGGTTCTCGAACCAACCCACGCCGTCCGTATCCATCCACTGTCGGATCATGCGTTTCCATGACCTTGCAGGAATCCATTCCGGTTTTGCCCATCCGCTTTCCCAAAGCGACTTCAACCGACGCATTTTCATTTGGAAAACACGCCTAGCGGCCATATGGAATTCCGACCAAACAGTTAAAATGATCTCCGGACGAAAGGTGAAGTGTGCTTGTACATGTATAAATTATAACATAACTAATTTTTGAATTTTTATTAACTAGGAAACATATATAATCTTACCAGAAATGTATCAAACTATGCCGCCTTATGGTCGTCGGGAACATTGTGTAATACGTCACGTAACTTCTCCACCATTGATTCTCGATGATATCGCTTATGGTAATCAAAATGCGGATATTGTGGCCAAACCACATCGCACCGTTCTGTCGGGACGGGTGGAGAACGGGAAGATGTTGTCGACCAGGAAGACGGAGCTCGCGCAAGTAAGTGGCGCGGTTCTCGACGGACAGATACACGAAATCCATTTTTAATTTGAGTATGTGAAAGTGAAGTTTGGGTAGAAGGTGAAACTGATCAAGTCTTGCGAGCTATATTTATATAAATATTTCCGACGGAATGCCGTCGGAAAATTGATTTATTTTCGACGAGACGTTTACCAAAGCTACCATGCATAGGGGAAGAGCATGTGTTTGTATCAGTCTGAAATTGTAGCCTTTGACCGAAAATTTCCGACGGATTTCCTACAGCTTTAAAATATGCTGTCGGAAATCCGTCAGAAATTTCCGACGGATTTCCGACAATATAAGATTAGGGTATGTTTAGGGTTTAGGGTTTAGGGAGAACGAAACCTTTTACGTTAATCTAGACATTTTTGAAACAACATTGAAGATTGTATAACTGTTATAATAGCAAATTTAGATTATGTATATCGAACAACAGACCCCGTTCAACAATCCGAGAAACGACATTGTATACTAAGAAGTGAATTCGACGGTTATACTTCCTATATCCGAAAATGATCAAGACGATTATTGAGTTATTCAGAATGTTTATCTTCACTCTTTTAAACCAGCCCCTAATAACCAGGAGTGATGTACATATTTAGGGTTTAGGGGTTATAACCCTAAACCCTAAACCCTTAATAACCGTCGGAAATCCGTCAGAAATTTCCGACGGACTACCGACAGATTTATTATTATCGTCGGAAATCCGTCGGAAATTAAAAGTTATATTAATGGATAACGACTGTTTGGACTCGAACTCGAGAACAGAGGGGCGCTAATGCTTATCGCGGACCATTTATGCTGGGTGTAACGTTGTTGTGTTAATAAAACTAATATTACTTATAGTCATGTCAAAGTTAAACTTTAAAAAGACTAATGTGATGAAATTATATAATTATAGAAATTGGTTTAAATGTAAATTTATGTATAATTAGATTTTTTTCATTCGTTATATTACAAAAATTAAACAAATTTTAAAATTCTGCATCGCCTTCTGAATCGTAATCCGTTGAAATGGAATCATTGTCGTCGTCGAACTCTCCTATCTCTTCCTCTGAGTCAGAATGCAAGACGAGATTACCAAAATGGCTAAAATCAACGACTAGATTAACTTCAAGGGATTCTTCAACCGGAGCTATGTAATCACTTTCGTTTTCCTGCAGTGGTTCGTGTTCTTCCAACCCGTGAACTCTTCCTCGGGGGTATATTTTTGTAACTGTGATCCAAGGGTCGTTCTTGTATGTTAATCGAGGATAGGGTACGTAAGTCACCTATATGAAAATAAAGAAATAATTACATTATGTTAATTTAAAATAGTTGAATATGAAAATTTTCGTAAATGTTTGATCCATTACCTGATTTGCTTGTGAAGCAAGAATGAACGGGTCATATTTCCGAAGCTTCTTAGCTGAATGGATAGACGTTACTCCAAACTCATCAACTGTAACACCTTGCCCAATGACAGGGTTGTACCAGTTACACAAAAAAACCACACATCTCATGCCGAGCTTCCCAATGTACTTTACTTCAAGTATTTCTTTCAAAACCCCATAATACACAACTTCGCCGGCCGTAGTAGAAACTCCATGGTCGGCCGTTGTCCTTGAGGATCCTTCTCTATGAACTTTAAACGCATATCCCCTTGTGCAGTATCGTGGATATGACTTCGTGTTGTAGTGGAGTCCGCTCCCAATGTCTATTAACCAATCTTCAGGTTTGCGACCGTGCTTCAGTTCGTTATTCACATAAAACTGTAACCACTTGCAGAAGTATGATTCTTTCCACTCTTCGCGCTCTTCCTCGGTTAATTCTAGGTGATGTCGTTGGAGTGACTCCATGTATAACCTATAAAAATCAACCAAATTTAGTAATACAATTATTATGTAATAAAAAAGCAATAATTTGAACAAATTAAACTAAACTTACCTCTCATATTCAAATACTTCCACACAGTTGTTAAGAATATATTTCTGTAGGTGTGCATCCTCCTGGGTCGTTAGTTGCCGCTTTTCTCCTTTACCGCTTAACCGACCCACTTGTTGGAAAATATTGGGAACCGTTAACGGATAAAATTGCCTCTCACCTCTATCATCGTTTCTAGCAGGGTGCCGACTCTTTGTGCGTACTTGTGAAGGGAAGTAATAGCCGGCAAATGTCGCCGCTTCCTCGTTGTGATACTGCGCAGCAACGGAACCCTCCACTTTAGCTGGGTTCTTCACCCTTTTTTTAAGGTGGAACATATAGCGCTCGAAAGGATACATCCACCGATATTGTACCGGGCCACCTAGTCGAGCTTCTCCCGGGAGGTGAATGGGTAAATGCTCCATAACATCAAAGAAAGACGGTAGAAATATCTTCTCTAGGTTGCACAAGATCTTAGGAATGTTTTGCTCCATACTTCGAATGTCATCAGATGTAAGCGACCTCGTGCATATATCCCTGAAAAAAGCACCTACCGCCGCAATTGATTTGTGAACATTAGTGGGTAGAAGATGAGCAAATGTGAATGGTAGTAGTCGTTGCATCACCACATGACAATCATGGCTCTTCATACCGATAAACTTGTCCCCATCAGTGTCCACACAATTACGCAAGTTTGATGCATAACCGTCAGGAAATCTAACTCGTCGCGTAATCCACTCGAAGAACTCTTCCTTTGATTTCGGATCTAACCAATACACTGGAATTGGAGCTTTTCCGTTCTTCTGAATATGAAGTTCTGGCCTATCACAAATTTCAGGTAAATCAAGCCTAGACTTCACATTATCTTTCGTCTTCCCTTGCACGTTGAGAACAGTGTTGATGATGTTATCAAAGAAATTTTTCTCAATGTGCATCACATCAAGATTATGCCTAAGCAACTGATCCTTCCAATATGGTAAATCCCAGAAGATGCTTAGCTTGTGCCAGTTGTGGGACAAACCAGCTGCGTATACATTCTCATGCCCATTTCCACCACATTCACGAGATCGTAGTGCACCAAAGGTTTCTAAGAGGCCCAAAGTAACCGACCCACTATCTTGGTGAATAGGATCATCAAACACTTTCTTCTTCTTCGTAAAAATTTTAGTGTTTTTCCGATATGGATGATCGGGTGGTAGAAATCTCCTATGATAATTAAACCAACACGATTTGCGTCCATTCTTCAACTGGAATGCATCGCTCTGTTCCTGACAATATGGACATGCCAACCTCCCATGTGTTGTCCATCCTGATAACATACCATAAGCCGGAAAATCGCTAATGGTCCACATTAGTGCAACCCTCATCAGAAAATTTTCCTTGCAGGAGACGTCGTAGGCCACAACTCCGGGCCTCCACAACATTTGCAACTCATATATAAATGGCTGCAAGAATACATCAAGTGATCTTCTTGGATGCTCTGGGCCGGGAACAAGTACGGAGAGGAAAAGAAACTCTCGACGCATGCACATAGAAGGCGGTAGGTTATAAGGAGTTAAAATCACTGGTCACAACGAATATTGTCTCCCATACCTTCCAAAAGGGTTGAAACCATTTGTGCATAATCAGTGGCGAATCTAGAAAAAATTTGCATCCGGGGCAGAAATAAAACCGTTAAATATAATATTAAAAACATCATCGCAAAATAGTACAAAACCTTACAAATGTACCCTACGCTCTTTCATAGCCTGAAATCTTTTCATCACCGCTTCATTTGTAACAGACTCAAACAACTCTTTTTCAATATAACATACTAGACAATCACTTAGAAATTCGTCTCCAATTCGGTTGCGTGTGGCTGTCTTCACTAATTTAATTGCAGAGAAACACCTTTCAACACTTGCAGTAACAACAGGCAGCGTTAAAACTAACTTTAGTAGCCTATAAATCAAAGGATGCGCAAGATGCTTTTGCGTTTCCACCATCAAACGAGAAAGATCTCCAAGATTCTTCAAATTCTTAAACCGTTCATCGTTTCTTACATTGTCAATGTAGATACCAAGTTGATGCTCAATAGATAAACGCTCCCCATAACTAAAGTCATCTGGATATAACTTAACCAATCTCAACAGCTTTGACTTATCAAACTCACGGAAGGAATTAGCAGGACTTAAAGAAGCCATACAAATAAGCAGATCAGTGTTTACCTCAGTAAATCGATCATTAAACTCTTGAAGCTGCAAATCCAGAACAGTGTAGAAACAATTGACCTTGTAATGATGCATATTGGTTATACCTGTTTTCTTTCTTGGCTTCCTTGAATCCACAAATTCTTCATCCATCGTAAGCATATTAGCATTATGGTTTTCACAAAAAGATGAAACCTTCTCCATAAGCATATCCCATCCATCTTCTCGAAACTTCTGCAATTCCCACTTAGTTGAATCTACAAGTGACATGGCATTTGAAATATCTTGATTCTTCATTTGCAAAGCCATTGACAAATTCTCAGTCACTCCCAGGATAAATAGCATCAGCTGCATATAGAATACAAAATCGAAAGTGTGAAAATACTTGAGAAGACCATATGCTTGACACCTTTTTGTGTCATCAACACCTTCATCTTGAACACACTCAAGAATTTCAATGATAGAAGGAAACAACTCAACCAAACGCAACAATGTCTTATAGTGAGAACCCCAACGAGTATTTTCAGGCCTTGGAAGAGAAATCTCTTGATTTTTTCCAGTTCCAGTGTTAATGTCACCACTGCTAATTCCTTCCTCCACCTTCTTCCGATTACTATCTAGAAGCATATCTTTCCGCTTGCAAGAAGCCACAACCACATTCAACAGTGTAGAGACCATATCGAAAAAATTACTAATATCAAAGTGTTTTTTCGCAATTGCCACCACAACTAGTTGAAGTTGATGAGCAAAACAATGGACATAATAAGCTGAACTATTTTCTCTAAAAACCAATGATTTCAGCCCATTAAACTCGCCTTTCATATTGCTTGCTCCATCATAACCTTGTCCTCTCACCTTTTTCAAGCTCAGCCCATGTTTTGCAAATAAATCATCAATAGCAGATTTCAGAGATAAGGAAGACGTTTCCTTTACATGAGTAACTCCCATAAATCTTTCTTTAATTGATCCACTTTTATCAACATATCGGAAAACAACAGCCATTTGCTCTTTATCAGAAACATCAGCAGACTCATCAACCAGCAAACCAAACACACCATGGTCAATTTCTTCTATGATAGATTTAAGTACTTCCTCTGCAAAAGAATGTACAATATCTTTTTGAATCATCGAAGAAACCATCTGATTATTTTTTGGAGCATTCTCCAAAATAACCTTATTTACTACATCATTTTGTTCTCCCGTGTATTTCACGAGCTCTACAAAATTTCCTTTATTAGCAGAATCTTTGCTCTCATCATGACCACGAAAAGGTAATCCTTGTCGTAACAAGTACCTAGAAGCATCAATTGAAGCATTTAACCGGATGTGATATTCATTTTTCACCACTTCATCCTGCTTATACAAAGCATGCACAATAGACTGACCTTGGTTCATCAAATCATCACATCTCTTAACAGCAATATTATGAAAGCTGTTGATTCCACCTACATGCTCTGATAAAGTCTCAGGCTTATTCCAACAAGAAAAACCTTCGGTCACAAACGCATAATTTCCACCTTGTTTTGGTATGTCGTCTCTGAATAAGTAACAACACAAACAAAAGGCCTTATTTTTTGATACGCTATACTCTAGCCAACTACCGTACTTATCAAACCAAGCTGGATTAAATCGCCTCATTGCTTTTCCAATTTTCTTTTTCTCAAAAGTATGACCGTATGGTTGACATGGACCTCTAGTTAAATATTTCCGTCTTACCTCATCTCTTTGATTCAGATGATAATCCAATATCTTTTTTCTTTCAGCTGGATCCCATGGCAAATCATCTAAATCATCCAAATTACTCCTTGGATCCGAAGTAGTTCTCTTGTAATATTGCTCCATTGATTTAACTACAAAACATTTAATAATAGTAAGTTAATAAAGATTACAGTAAACTATTAACTAAACACCAATATTCAAGTTCATTCACGTTGATAAAAAATAAATAAAAAAATCAAAAGTTTTCATAATTTTGATTAATTGGTTGTGACGAGAGAATTGTGTTAATGAATCAAAGTATCAAAGAGATTCAAGAAGTATTGATCCCAAAAAAAGTTCTAAAATAGAAAGAAAAAAAAAAAGAGAACGAACATGAGAGAAAATAAACAAAAATCTATAACTTATAAACTAATTAAATTCATGAAACAGAGAAGAAGCTTACCTGAGGCAGAGAGTTTGTCTCAAATTAAGATGGAAGACAATACAATAAAATATTGTTTGGCAAAATTTGACACGTTGTCACAAAGAGGGATGAGAGGCAGTTGAGAAGACGATAGAGTATTAGAAAATATGTTGAATGTTTATGTAAAATTAAACCCTAATTGTTAATTAGTAAAATCAAACTTGGTAACTTAAAGTTGGACAAAGCCCAATTTACTAAGATTTGTGAAATATTAAATAAATGGGCTTGTCTCGATGAATTTCTCGGGTCAAAGTTGTAAAGACAGGGGCAAAATATTTGTTGACAACAGGGGCATATTTTTAGCTCATTAAAAAATTAAAAGATTATAAAATATTCATAGTGGGCAGCTGCCCCTCCTTGGTTGTACGTGGCTTCGCCTCTGTGCATAATCCGAAGTACACATTACGTGGCTCGTATGCAAAATCTGGATATACGCACCGAAAATATTGCCACGCTTCAGCATCAGACGGATGTGCAATTTCTGCTCCTCTTCTATGCTCAGCATGCCATCTCATTTCTCCCGCAATTCGCTCTGATTGGTATAAGCGCCTAAGCCTATCGGTTAACGGCATATACCACATTCTCTTGAACGGAACCTTAGCTCTTCCCCTTGTATCCTCATAGCGCGGCTTCTTACAGAAGTTACATTCCAGACGGTATTCATCTTCTCGCCAATAAATCATACAATTGTCGATGCAAACATCTATGATCTGATATGGTAATCCAAGCCCTTTAACAAGTTTCTCGACCTCGTTGTATGAATCTGGCGCAAGATTGTCTTCAGGGAGAATATCTTTCACGAATTCGCAAATAGCATCCACACATGGCTCCGCCAAATTGTAGTCTGTCTTTATCCCCATTAATCTAGTTGTGGATGATAATGGCGAATGTCCCTCTTTACAGCCGTCATAAAGTGGCCGCTTCGCTGCATCTAACATATCAAAAAATCTCCTAGATTCTTCATTAGGTTCCTCATCAACCCTAGGAATATGATATTCACCTACTTCCGGAATATTTTCTCTAAATGCATCATTAACCATCTGAATGGTACCTACACCAAAATCTACATCTGTGGTATAGGGTTCGCTAGAACTAACAATAGCTTCCCGCATTCTCGTACCACCAAAGTGTTCTCTACTACTACTTGCATAATCAAATGTTTCCCCGTGAAGATACCAAATCTTATAACCCGCCATAAACCCAGCTGAGTACAAGTGATGCCATACTTCGCCAATCGTAGGATTTCTAAGATTTCGGCAGTGAGCACATGGGCATTTCATCTTACCGGTTTTCTGCGTATGAGGTTGATCGCAAGCCAACGTCATGAACTCCACAATACCTAGTGCATATGGTTTGTGCACTAAGTCTGTCGTTTCATCAACCCTCGGTCCGTCCATCCACGATCTGAAATAATTAGATGAAGACATTTTGGCCTGACAAGATATATTATTAGAGAGAGAGTGCGGAAGAGAGAGAGAGAGAGAGAGAGAGAGAGAGAGAGAGAGAGAGAGTGTTGTGTGGAGGAGAAGGGAGAAATGCTTGGTATATATTGAAAATTAACCGACGGAAATCCGAGAGAAAACCGACGGAACAAGCCGTCGGAAATTTTGTCGGCCCAACGGTAATATAAACGGCTATGTCGGCCCAACAGTACCAAAAAATTTCCGACGGATTTCCGACAGAAGACGGATTTCCGACAGAAAAGTGATTTTCTGTCGGAAATTCGTCGGAAATTTTCTGGTAAACGGTCAAAGACAAAGTTACTCACTTCTCTTCCCAAGGTAACGTATAGGTAAGTGTCGCTTCGGAAATAAATCCCAAAACCGACAGAAAACCTACAGAATTTCCGTCGGAAAATTTTCTTTATATATCCACCCATTTTCTCTCTTCTTTCTATCGCCAAAAAACAATAAAAAAATTATGAGTTACGTATACTTTTCTCCCGAAGCCCGCGCTTCCGTTCTTCAAACTATCGCGGAACCGGGTCGAGAGTCGCTGCCAAACCTCGATCCATCTCGCCAAAACCTACCGGGCCGTTTGGTTCGGATCCAATGCGGTCATCCACTCCGTCATCAGCGACATCATCGAGTATCGCTGGTCTGGACGTTATCTGACGTACTATAACGTCGCGACGACTCTAAAAACTGCATGGTTCAATGATTTTCTTGTAAGTTATATTTGTTTTTAATTATAATATTAATTTAAAATTTTAAATAGACAATTAATTTATTCTTTTACAGGGATACTTTACATTCTCTCCGGATAATGTTTTCCTTGTCTGGCGGGAATTTCACTGGACGGCTAGGAATGTTTTCAAGACAAAGATGCGGCGTATGAAGCTCCGATGGCAACGGGGTGAAGGAAGACAGGCTTGGGTTCCAGCGGGAGAGTGGAACATCATGGTCGACCAATGGAGGGAGACGAACGACGAATAATAACAACTAAAAATTTTAATAATGTAATTTTCATTTTTAGTAATAATGAACTTTTGTTTTCTTTGTTTAATTCTTAAATAAAATTGGTTTTTTTTTAAATATATTATTCTATCTTAAGGATATATAAATAACGTTGAAAATCATAAACGGATAACACATAGTATCACAATGGTTTGGGTATTGAGTTAAACTCTCTAAAGGTCTCGGGTTCGAGACCATTCTTCAGCGGGTTTTTTATGAACCGACGGAATTCCGTCAGGTTATCGACAGACAACATTTCTGTCGGGAATCCGTTGGAAATTTCCGACGGTTTTTGATTCCGTCGGAATATTTCCGATGGTTTTTTGTTACCGTCGGAAATTTCCGACGGTTTTTTTATTCTGTCGGTATATACCGACACAAATCCGACGAGTTCCAAACCGTCGATATTTCGTCGGAAACCCGTCGATATTTCCGACGGCATATTTTCTGTCGGAATTTCCGTCAGTTTAAGGCTTGTTTTCTTGTAGTGGAAGTTCTAAATATTACCCTTTTTAACTAGATAGTTTCGTAATATATATTTTGATGAACTTTCAAACATAAAAACTAACAAAAATATCAAAAAAGTATGATGGTCTACTGACAATATGAGCGGTTTTGAATAGTAGATAATTTAGTATAGTTTTATTTTGTATAGTTAGGTAATTTTTCAAAATGTGTATCTTAGCTAGCGTGGTATTTTGAATGAACACGTATAAGTGATTGTATTTATGCAAATCTATGCAAAATTTATGATTTTTTTTAACAAACTAATTGCAGATTAAAATTACAAAACCAACGCTAATCATTCTTTTTGAATCTAATGTTAAATTATATTTAAAAGAAAAAAGTGTACTTTTTATAAAACGGTTGTTATACTGTTAAACTCAAGAGTTAACTAGATTGATACAAAACTTCATGGTATCGGTCTCGACGCAAACCAAGCTTGCATTCTGTCTGCGTATCTCTTCCCTCCAGAGCTATGGATGGTGTTGAGTCGGTTTCTTATCACTCTCTCCACGTTTTTGATAACATGATCGGATGGCAAGGGGGGTTCGCCATGTTTCCTGCGATTCCTTTCTCTCTAAAGTACATGGATTGCCGCTTGAAATCCATACCTCATAATGTATGTCTGTGTTGAGTTTCCAACCGTGTGTGTGAGCATATTCACCAAGTCATCCCATTCCTCTGTGTAGGCTGATAATAACAGTCCTTTCATTAACGTAGACCATACCTCTTTCGCATATGAGCACTTGAAGAAGAGATGCTCCCTTGTCTCTCTAGTTTCATCGCAGAATACACAACCTACATTCACATTGAGATTCCATTTTTCCATTCTCTCCCCTGTGGCTAGTCTATTCTTCAACACCAACCACCATATAAATGAAAACTTCGGAGTGGCGTGAGAGAACCAGACCCCCGGGTGAGATCGGTTAGTCTGAAATTTATCCAGAAAATCAAAACCGACAAAACATAAGGAGAAGCCAGATAAAAAATCCGGAGTATTAGCCACTCAAAACAAAAACGGAAAGAATGCGACGAATCTTTAAGTATAGGACCGCCGAGAAAAGAGAGCAAAAATAATCGCTATCGACGACCGGAAAGGAGAAATGAAACAGTGTTTAGGAAAAATAGAGAGAAAACAAAAAAGAAAAAGAGAGGGAAAACGTTGAATATCCATTAAATAAGTTAAAATGTATTAGTATTTGGGAAAAATGTTATTAAAATCCTGAACTTTCAAAATCTGGAGATTAAAACCCTCAATTTTGTAAGAAGCCATTAAAACCTGAAGTTTTCGTTGACATTCATTTCGACCCTGAGCTTTGGGTTGACTTTTCCAATTAAACCACACCGTTAACACGACAGACGGACCAATTAACGATCCGTTAAAGGCATTTAACGGAGTGGGTGAAACAACAAAGTCAACCTAGAGTTCAGGGTTAAAATGATAGTCAACTAAAACTTTGGGTTTTAATGGCCGAATTGAAAGTTCTGGTTTAAATCCTTACTTTTGGTTTTATTTTTAATTCTTCGTTCAATAATATTCGTGTCATTTGAGATGGTTTAAGAAAATGTTTCTAGATGTTTGAGTGGATTAAGTCATTGCGAAGAGATCATCAGTCAGCCATCATCTATACTATTAAAACATGTGACTATTTTAAACATTAACCTTGGTTTTACATTGGGATATTACGGATTGTGTCACTGCATTTATTTGAAATTTTTGGGTTTTATTAAGGATAATTCGGATCATTACCATCATAAAATGGTTGAAAAATAAATTAACTGATTTCAATTATCTATAATATTAAAAACAAATTTTGACTACTGAAAAACGGATTAAAAATATGTATATTACGATTGAAATATATGATGAGTTTGATTACGATTGATGTTTTTACGATGACATTTTTAAATGATTTTTTTATCAAATTTTCAAAATACTTACACTATTATAAGATAAGTTGAAATATAGATGGATTTTTTTTATTATAAAAATATTTAAAAATATTTATGTTCATCGAAAGACAAATATAAAGTATAAAGAATGTATTTTTATCAACCTAAAAAATAATAGTATTGTAAAGTAGCTTTGTGAATTGTATTAGCATATTTTATCTAAGTCAATTTATGTTTATACATAGTCAAATATAAAGTATAAAGAATGTATTTTTAATAATATGATTATTAACTTATTTAGGCTATTTAGTCGTTTGCGATTAAAACCCTAAACTTTCAAATTATGGCGATTTAAACCCACAATTTTCAATTTGGCCATTAAACCCCAAAGTTTCAGTTGACTATCATTTCGACCCTGAATTTTGGGTTGACTTTGCCGTTTCACCCACTCCGTTAAACGTCTTTAACGGATCGTTAATTGGTCTGTATGTCGTGTTAACGGTGTGGTTTAATTGGGAAAGTCAACCTAAAGATCAGAGTCGAAATGAATGTCAACGAAAACTTCAGATTTTAATGGCCTCTTACAACGAAAACGCCAGATTTTGAAAGTTCAGGATTTTAATAACATTTTTCCCATTAGTATTTGCATCGCTAAGTAATTAACAAAGTTCTTAAACCAAAAAAAAATAATTATTAAAAAGAAAATGTCGAAAATTCACGGCGAGAATAAGGACACGAGAGTTGCACGTGACATAGGATTGGTCAACTGGTAATAAATTGGCGACTCTGACAGGAAGTTAATACACGGAAACTCCATCTGAATCCTGTCTAATTATAGTTTACCCAATTTTTAATGAATTTTTTTACAATTACAACCTTTTCTCTTTGCTTCTTCTCTAATCAATCTCTCCGCCAAAACACATTCCTAAGCTCTCTGCATCGATTTGAAATCCAAACACATTCCGATCCTCGTTTCTACGTTCTTCCTTTCTCCCGAGGAAGAACGTCGATTACGAAGATGCTGCGAGAGATCGATCCATAGCTTTGTTTCCCATCGTCTAGGGTTTTGTATAATTAACTTACATAGGATTAAAATGGGGAATTGCTTTGAATCTTGCTCAAAGACGGACGATCATGAGGATGAAAACGCTGACTCCTCAGTGAGCTCTAAACCCTTTTCACGTAAGCTCTTCTCATTTTATGATATATATCCTTTCTTTGCTGATATTAGTCTATTGTGATGCATGAATCTAAAAAAAAATATCAACGAGAGTTGGCTCAGTTGATAAAGGTTGAATAATAGTTTTTATCCAACATGGGTTCGATTGTCATTGGTAGGAGTATATTCTCTTAAACAGAGTGAATTTAACATGGTTTAGACCCCGGTTCTTTACAGTCCACCTCATGATATTCAAAATAGAAAAATGAAGATTTGATTGCTCTGTTCTTAAGTTAGTTAATTTTCCTGTTGATCCATTTGTAAGAATGTGGCAATGTTTATGTTCCAGGAGACGGTAGTGATACTGGAAGAAGCTCAAACGTGTCATATCCATGGAGTTTAAAACCTTTGATTACAAGTAAATGTGAAGCTAGCAGCGCTCCTCTACATGTACCGATCAAAGAAGGGGAGATAATGCATTCCAAACATTTGAAGTCATTCATGTTAGATGAGCTAAAGAATGCTACAGGAAACTTCTGTCCAGAGAGTCTTATCGGAGAAGGAGGATTCGGGTTTGTTTACAAAGGTTGTATGAGTACTGAACCTGGAATCGAACTCACGGTTGCTGTAAAGAAGCTTGAAACTGAAGGGTTTCAGGGACATAAGGAGTGGCTGGTAAGCTTTCTTTTTCATTCAATTGATTATGACTTTCTTCTCTTGATGGAGGCTAATGGTTTTCTTTAAATTAAAGAGGGAAGTGAATTATCTTGGGAGATTGCATCATCCAAATCTGGTGAAATTGATTGGCTACTCCATGGAAGATGAAAATCGTTTGTTGGTTTATGAGTATATGCCTAATGGTAGCTTGGAAAATCATTTGTTTGAAAGTAAGTAAAGAAACTTTTTATATAGTTTTGTCCTCTACATGCATGCCTCATGGCCTGAATTCTGGTTATTCTAGGAGGTTCCAATGTGCTTTCTTGGTCACTACGTATGAAAGTTGCAATTGGTGCTGCGCGAGGGCTATGTTTCTTGCATGAAGCTAAGGACCAAGTGATTTACAGAGACTTCAAAGCAGGAAATATCCTTCTTGATTCAGGATTCAACCCCAAACTTTCAGACTTTGGATTGGCTAAAGAAGGTCCAAAAGATGACCGTTCACACGTGACAACTGAAGTCATCGGTACACAAGGTTACGCAGCTCCAGAATATCTAGCAACAGGTTTCTCTTTACTCAATTGATTCAAAGTATATATAAACACAACAAGAACATTTCTAAAACACTTTGTCTTGTTCTGTTCTGTTATGTTCTCTGTCAGGTCATCTTACAACGAAATGCGACGTCTACAGCTTCGGAGTAGTCTTGCTAGAGATTTTATCTGGACGTAGAGCCATAGACAAAAGCAGAGCTAGAGAAGAAGAAAACCTAGTGGAATGGGCGAAACCTTACTTGCGAGACAAGCGAAAAGTGTTTAGGATAATGGACACGAAGCTTGTGGGTCAATACCCTCAGAAAGCAGCGTTTATGATGTCTTTTTTGGCTTTACAATGCATCGGAGAGGTTAAGGTTAGACCATCCATGCCTGAGGTTTTGTCTCTTCTTGATAAGGTTCCAGTTTCAAGACATAGAAAGAGTAGAAGCAGAGGTTTTGCTATGAACTCTTCTTCTATGTCTTCAAAACGGTTTCTCAGATACACTTAAGGACTATAAGTCCATGCCTTTAATATCTTAACTAGATTATAATCCGTGCTCGGCTGATGTTTTTTATTTTACTTTTTTTTGGGAATTTGAATTGAATAAAAAGTTATGTAGATCATGTATTAATGAAGATGTGTTGGGTTAACTTTAATTTAAATCATCATGATCAGTGGATTTTTCAAACTTCAAGTGATCTCAGTTCTGGTCCTTGTGAAAAAAGTGATGCAAGACGGTTCTCAAATCTTTAAGTTTTGAAAGCTAGCGGTCGGGGCGGAATAATTTATGTGTAGACTAAACTATTTCATTTTGAGCTAACAACAATACATTATATACCAAATTTGTTTATTCATAAAATGGTGTGTTTTGTCTATAGGCTATAGCACATCTTTTTATTTATGACTACAACGATCTTGACTAGTCGTGGATTAGACTAATCCACTTACATCACTGCAACCATTGGTTTTGTGGAGTATAAACTTTGTTGGTTACTTCATTGATAACTTATATATTTGTTATCAATGGGTGAAAATAGAAATATAAAGACGGCCATGATCTATATTAAAGTTTCATCCATACGTTACATCTTAGATCTTAATCACATCACATTGATATTATTCAGTTATTGGCTATTAATTATGAACAATTATGATCATTGTGATATATATGTCTATATATATTATGAACATGTACATACATATAACATATGACATATACTACTATTTTTTACTCATAAGTGATTGCATCATATATGAACATGTACATACATACAACGTATGACATATACTACTACTTTTTACATAAAGTGATTGCATGCATATGTGCATGGATAGACGAAAAGAGAGGTTTAATCCAAACCTAAACGCACCTACAATTACCACTAATTAACATTAATCATACCTCTCGTTTCGTAACTCCAAATTTAACAGAGCAATCAATTCGCCGTCACCCCACGTCCTCTCTTAGTTTCATCATCACTTCATTTCTCTCTAACTCCTGTTAGTATATAAATCGTTTCTTCCTCATCCAGCTTTACAACACAACTTGACTCTATCTCTCTCACCCTCTCTACAATGGCTGATGACGAGAGCCCATTCTCATTTCTAACCCATTCACCATCCTTTGATGATCACAGGTCAGTTTCAATCTTTCAGAAGCTTTTGTCTAGTTTAATTTGTTATCTGATGTTGTTTTCTTCTAATCTAATCTCTTTTATATTGCAAACGCAGCTGGTTAACTTATCGTTCATTTGAATGGGAAGAAGAGCTTCTTCCTCTCCACAACAACCTTGTTACTAAAGCTTCTACTTTACCTACACCTTCTCTGCCTTTACCTGACCTTGAACCCTTGTCTCAAGGTATAATATATAGTTTGCATAGTTGTTATCTATATTTATATGTATACACGTAGAGGTCTTATGAGTCTTGCTTTGTCTTGTAGATGTACTCGATTCATTCAGCTCTGCACCACGGAACGAAACAGAGCAGAACAGAGGAGATGGTAGGAAAATCAACAAAGAACATAGCGTGAGAATCATCAGCGATATTACTACCTACACAACATCTTCAGCTTCAAAGGCACTATCGATGGAAACTATCTCTCGATACTTCTACATGCCAATAACTCAGGCCGCTATGGAACTTGACGTTGGTTTAACTCTTCTGAAGAGAAGATGTCGAGAACTGGGCTTTCGTCGATGGCCTCATCGCAAACTCACGAGCTTACTAACTCTGATTAGTAACGTCAAGGTATATATAAGAACTAGTCACAACACTATTGTTATATTCTGTTTTAGAAATGTGAACTGTTTTCTCTTTAATCATTTGATTAGGAGCTGCAGAAGATGGAAGGCGGAAAGAATGCAGGAAAACTCAAGATCGCGCTGGAGATGCTCGAGAATGAGAAGAGGATGATCGAAGAGTTTCCGGATTTGGAGTTTGAAGACAAGACAAAGAGGCTGAGACAAGCTTGTTTCAAGGCTACCCACAAGAGGAAGAAGAAGAGAAGTCTCATGTCCGATCAGTCTCAGATCTCTGAACCCTCGTGTTCAAGCAGCGGATCAGTCGTTAGTGAGGAGTCGGTTGATGAAGAAATGGAGTATCTCTTGTGTGGTTTCACAAGTGAGTTTAGTGGTTTGTGTTAGTGAGAAATTGGATTGTAAAGCCAAATGCTTTTTGACTGATCATTCAATGAACAGATAACATAAATATGATACTCAATACTAAAAAAAAAGACCCGATTTGAATCCGGTTTAGTTTTATAAAATATCAGAATGAGGCTTAAGTCTAGATATTTCGGAGTATTATCCGGTCCTAACCAAAAGGCCAAATGCTTCTTCTTTGTGTTCTTAAACACTCAGCTTCTCAATCTCTCTCCTTAGAGCATTAGCCCTAACCAAACTCCCAATGGTGTTGACAGCCAACTTCAAATCCTCCAAAGGATTACCCGGGGCCACCCTCTTGTACAAATAACTATCAAACGTCATCTTCTGAACATACTCATCACCGCACATTTCGACAAACGCTTCTCTAGCCGGATTCGATCTGTAAAACACTTTCTGCAACACATCAAGCACCCTGTATGTTGGCAAGTATGTCTTGTCCCATTTCTCCAAGTACTTCCTCAAGTCCCCTTCGTCAATCATCTTCTTACCTGTTGCCAAAACATACAAAAAGCGGATTTTTGTAAGGATTAGTCGGTTTAGTCAACTAATTTTTGGGCGGGAGAGCTCATGTGAAAGTCCCGGCGGCCAATCCGAATCAAACCTAGGTTGGCGGAAGCCTACTAAACACTCCTTTACCAACTAGACCAATGCCGATTGGCCAAAACGCAGAATTTAGAACTCACTAAAACTTAAAATACCATATCCAAAAAGGTATTGTTTTTACCATTCTGTGAGCCTTCAACAATGGCTTCAGCACACATTCTTCCACTCTTTGCAGCGAAATAGATCCCTTCACCGGAGCATTTAGTCACGTACCCTGCAGCATCACCTACAAGAGCCACACGTTTGGAGAGCCTGCGTGGTCGTGGGTGTTCCGGAATCGGGTGAGCCTCGACACGGATGATCTTGCCTCCAAGAATCTTGTCCTTGGCTCTGTTTCGTGTCGCGAGCTGGAACTTCTTGATGTCACCTTTGTGAGTAACAGTGCCTGTTCCAACAGCTACATGGTCACATTTAGGGAAAACCCATCCGTAGAAATCCGGTGAAACATCATCTCCGACGTACATCTCAGCTAGATCCTCATAGTAAGTCATTTTATCATCTGGGATTCTAATTCTCTCCTGAAAAGTTTTCAACTTTCCACCACTCAGAACATGATTCTCATCAAATACTAAACAGTTCTAGGAAAGAGGAAGAATTTTGACCTGGAAAGCGATGGCGTAGTCGTAATCTCCGGCACCGATGGATTTCGCAACTCTAGAGTTAGCTCCGTCGGCTCCTATAACGGCGTCGACTTCCATCGTCTTCTTCTGTCCTGTAGCTCCTGTTTTCCCATCATACTCCGTGTAATGCAACACGTACGGCGTGTCCCAGTTCTCCGGTAGATCCATTTTGAGGAAGAGACCGTTGATGACGGTAGCTCCGCTCTTCTCCGCTCGCTCTCTAAGGTACGCATCAAGTACTTCTCTTCTCACCATACCTATATACTCGTGCTCCTTAAGCGTACGGCCAATGTCGACGGCGATGTTCGAAGGCGAAATCATCTTCATCTTCGTAACCCTCCGGTCAATGATGTCCAGCGGCAAGTTGAATTCGCCGACCATGCAGAGAGGGATCGCGCCTCCGCAAGGCTTGCAATTGTCCATCTTACGCTCGATGAGGATCGTCTCGATACCTCCCTGGGCAAGAGTTTCGGCAGCGGCTCCTCCTGCTGGACCTCCACCGATGACGGCGACTCGGAGATTACGGTTAGCGAGTTTGGGACTGGATCTGGCTGCGTTAATTCGGAGAGAGCGACGGAGCTGGGAGCGTGAAAGTGAAGACGGAACATGGGAGACGAAATTTATCTGCTCTGTTGAGGATTGACGAAGTCCGGTGAAGGATTTGAGTGCAAATGTCGCCATTGTCGTTGAACAAAGTTCAGTGGACAGACACTAAACAATGGGAGTGTGTTCTGTTCTTCTTCCGGCTGTTGTGAATTTTGTTTTGTTTTATTTTAGTGGATTAGATATTGTTGGAGATTTCCGAGGTTTGTTTACCGTTGGATTGAATAATGGACGGTTGTGATGAGGTGAGGATAAAGTTATGGGTTTTGGTTTCTTTTTATCTGTGGCTCCCATTTCATGGCTGCGTTTTGGCCACGTAGGATAGTAGTGGGACCATTTTGTCGTCTTGTGATTTCTGCATGGGCATGGCAAGAATCCGTAGGATTTTAGGTTCACACAAAAATGGATTGAAGAGATATTTCAGTGCATTTCAACTAATTTGTTCTCAGTACATTAAAGAAAAAAAAAACTAAAATTGAACGCATTATTTCATTTTTATTTTAGTGTATGGTTGAGATTTCCTTTCTCTCTGCTTATTCTGTTTCGGTTAAAAACAGTCGAAACGGGTCCAACAGTCACTTTTCGTTATTTACCAGATTGCCACTGAATGATCTGAATTTCTTAGAGTCCACTTTTCGGTCCATTGGGCTTGACCTGGGCCCATGGTTTACCATTTTCTAAAAATTCAAACGGACACTATTTTTTTTAGAAAATACTCTTTTTTTTCTTCCTCTCTCACAATAAAGTGTTTATTATTTTATGGGAGATGGTTCCATTCCCGCAAAATTTGTTGATTCTTCAATAGTTTTGTTATCGATTCCACTGGTGAACATATTCTATTTTATCTAATATGGCCTCACAAAACTTGTTTCTTCAGTAAAGGAAATAAAACTGGGACTTGGTTAAGGAGTGCCTATTAAAGAAGCAACATAAATATAGAAAGATTTTGCCATAATCATCAAATGTTTTGATTTCAAAGAAAATACAAAGTTAACATTCATTATCAATATATATATATTGAGGTCTTCTCCGGACGGAAACCTCAAAATCAGATCTGAGGTCTTCTCCGGACGGTGCTCTTCGCCGCGCCGTGAGAGGACCTCCTGTCCGTCTTATTACCTGAGCTTCAACGGCGGAGCTATGCGCTGCGGCAGATCCGGTTTCGCTTGCCGTTGTCTTCTCCGCGACCCGTGGTAGGGTAGTCTGAAGCGGTGCTCACCGCGGAAGCTCCATGGCTCTGATGATCTTCCGCTTCGTCGAGAGGCCTTGTCTCCGCCAGAGGACGGTGGAGCAGGCTGATTAAGCGCGGCGGTGGGTAGATCGGGGCTTAGAGGAGTGAGTTCTCAGCTTTTCAGATCGGTGGTTAGGGTCGATGTCTAGGAAGCGTCGGCGACGATAGGCGGCACTGGTTGGGGATGGCGGTTTCCCGGTGGTGATTTCCTGACGGAGTCGGTGTGGATCTAGGCCGGATTCGAAGCTTGGTTGGTGCTCGGTCGAGTGGGAGGCGAGAGGCGGAGGATATACAGATGCGAAGACTTAGCTTGGCTTGAGGGGTCGCCTCGTCGTGGTGGCGAGCGGCGTAAGTGGCCGTGGGACAGTCTCTGGAAGCGGCGGACTTTCCGGTTCACGCAGACGGTGAATCTGGGTTTTGGTGTTGGACAAACCGGGCTCTAGAGCTTACCTATGCACGACGATGGAAGGTCAGCAGCTAGTCCACCGGAGATCGCGGCTTTAGGGCTGCGGTGGTCTTCTTCCCACCTCTTTGGTTTCCGGTTTCGCTTTTACTCTGTCGCTATTCCATAATTTTTTCCTCTTTGGCTCGCCGGTTTTGTCTTGGTCTTGCCGTAGTTTGTGTAGATCTGTTCCCCATGGCCGTCGAGGTCTCAGATTTGGCCAGAAGTTTCGCCCTAGGAAGACAGATCGTGGAACCGAGAGCAAAGGCGGAGGCTTCGTCGAAGGATTCTTGGTTCGCCGAGGGTCACCGGTTCAGTCCGTAGCCGGAGAACTCCGTACTCGCAACCACCGTGGATCGGACGTGTATCGGAGGCGGAGGCTCGCCGGAGTGTCCTTAAACAATTCGCCGGAATGTTCTCTGCTTTAGCTCTTAGGTTTTCAGATTCTCCCTGGTTTAGGCTCGGTTTGGTTTATTGCTTCTGGTTCAATTTGGGATTGTATTTGCGGTTATCTGCCCGGTTTAGGGGTTATTATTATATATAAATATAAAAAAAAAAAAAAAAAAAAAAAAAAAAACATTCATTATCAATAAACTTTTGTTTCGTTTTATTACCCGAAGTTTGAATCATACCACCTTTATTGTTGAGTGCATTTTGAAATTTCATGAAAAAAAATAATAACAAATAAAAATATGAAAAAGATATAATATATTTCATCTATTAGTCTATAAACTTTTTTTTGTCAATGGGCTATAAAACTTATGAAATGATAGTTTGTTTACTTTTTACTCATCCATTGAAATAGTTTCAATTTTTTATTTGTTTTAGTGGTTGTATTAAAAATGTTTTTGTATCTTATAAACTTTTTATAATATCAAAAATATTTAATTTGTCGAAAAAAGAAAGAAGTTTTTAATATCTGATTTTATTGATAGTCTTTAGTACAAATGGTCATAGTCACGAAAAGTAAAGTGATGAAAACATACATGAGGGAAATCATTAGAATTTGATAAAGAGAATTATTTTATTTAATACTTAATATTACAAGGAAATATTTCCCTATTAAGGTAAGACTCATTTACATATATTTTTACTATGAATGAGTTCATAAACCCAAAACTCGAAATTATTTACCCAAAGAAAAAAACAAAACAATTCCCAAAAGGAACAAAATTACAAGTTTACGACAAGAAACGGTTACAACTTACGACACCAACACGAGGAAAGAGTAGTTGAAAGTAGGTTTGAATCAAACATAAACCATTTTTTTGTAAGAACAAAATCAGTTGGTTCATCAACTCAAAATCTACCTTCACCCTTTTATTCTCTCATTACTCCTCCACTCTTCTTGCTTAGTCTTATTATAAAACCACGCCAAACAAATCTTTTTCAATCAACACACATTTGGATTTCTTCTCCGACATGAAGTACTTATTCGTTTTGTTCATCGTTCTTGGACTCAATGCGATCGACGGCTACGATTGCAAGATCGTCCAGTTTATATTTGGTGATTCATTGTCTGATGTAGGCAACAATAAGAACCTACCAAGGAGTTTAGCCACGGCGAATCTGCCCTACTACGGTATAGATTTTGGCAATGGTTTGCCTAATGGAAGGTTCACTAATGGCCGAACTGTTTCAGACATTATAGGCAAGTCATATGTGTACATGTTATATAACAAACGAGGTATATCATGTGAGTTACTTTGTGTAAAAGCTTATAACATTTGAATTTTTTCAGGTGATAAAATTGGGTTACCAAGACCAGTAGCCTTTCTTGATCCATCAATGAATGAAGATGTAATACTTGCAAATGGAGTCAACTATGCTTCAGGAGGTGGGGGAATCTTGAATGAAACTGGTGGTTATTTCGTAAGTCTCCAATATTTTATTTTTCTTTTCATAAAATAAATGTGATGGAACTGCTTTTCATCTTGGGTTATATTTGTGTAGATCCAAAGATTCTCTCTGTGGAAGCAAATAGAATTGTTCCAAGGGACACAAGATGTAATTGTGGCAAAGATAGGGAAAAAAGAAGCAGACAAATTCTTCCAACAAGCTCGGTACGTCGTCGCTTTAGGCAGCAATGACTTCATTAACAACTACTTGATGCCTGTCTATAGTGATTCTTGGAAGTACAATGATCAAACATTCGTCGACTACTTGATGGAAACACTTGATTCTCAACTCAGGGTTAGTATTTACATCAAACATTTAGTATACATGTATACAATACAAATTATTCGTATAGCGACAGACCAACCACAAATTTTCTATGGTTTATTTTAAAAGCTACAAGAAACTAAAATAACCATGAAAAAACTAATCATCATACTATACAGCTACAAAAAATGTCGTGGTTTTTCCGTAATTAACATCATAATTAGTTTTTTCGTGGTTATATAAGTTTTTCATAGCTATTTTGTAGCTAGTCAAATGAAATATATTTCATGCGACCGATTTGTTATTATACAAATAATTTTTACTAGTGATATATATGATAAAAAAAAAATTTATTAAATCGACGGTTACATATTTTTGTGATATGATGTTTTAGGTGTTGCATAGTTTGGGAGCGAGGAAGCTAATGGTGTTTGGGTTAGGACCAATGGGTTGTATCCCACTCCAAAGAGCTTTAAGCCTCGATGGTAAATGTCAAAGCAAAGCAAGTAGTCTTGCTGTGAGATTCAACAAAGCTGCCACTACAATGCTCCAAGATCTCGAAACCAAGCTCCCAAACGCAAGCTACAAGTTTGGTGAAGCCTATGACCTCGTCAACGACGTCATCACTAACCCACAAAAATATGGATTCGACAACTCGGATTCGCCGTGTTGCTCGTTCTACAAAATCCGGCCTGCCCTGACATGTATTCCGGCGTCGACATTGTGTAAAGACAGAAGTAAGTATGTGTTTTGGGATGAGTATCATCCTACTGATAAGGCCAACGAGCTTGTTGCTAATATACTCGTCAAGAGGTTTGATTTCATGCGTGGCGAAGACGGTATCTCTGAAGCTCCTTCCCCGGCGCCGGATGTTGCTCCTTCTCCCGACGATAAGTAACTGATCGATGTCTTAAACTATGTGTAATGATTTTCTGTTTCTGTATATTTTGTTGATCATGTTTTGGAGAGTTTCGTTTGTCCTTGATTTAAATTACCTTTTTGTTTTTTGTTTGGTGAAATAATGTTTTATTTTCTGTAATTTGTGTTAATCTTCTGTTGTATCGGTTCATTCCAGAATTTGTCTTATAATAGTAAAGATATTATCATGTTATGAGATGGTTGTTGTGTCTTCCACTGTCTTAGTGTGTCTCTCCACTAAATAAAAGTGACCTTTTCAGACATGGGTTTCATAAAGTTTTGAGTCTTAAAAACATATTTGATATCTTCACATAGCCTTTTAGATTATGATTCTATCATGCTAAGTCTTGATACATATCATAAATAAAGTGATTATAATAGTGAGGTAACAGATCATCTCGCTACTCCTAACATTAGTCGAAAAACATTCCAAATTTGGAATATACAATATGGTACCAAGTCCACTTTTTTTACTGAACTGACCGGATAGCCAATAGGATATCTAAAAAAAAAGAGATTAATACAATCTTAAAGGTGCTCTAAATTACAAGAAATTGGAATTAGCAATCAGGACAGTATGATCGAGGAGTGTGGCGGTTGTTAGCACCTGAACCTGGATAATCGTTAATCTCTTCTACATTCATCAACCTCCGTGTCCTTGTTCTTCTCTTACAATCGATTTCAATTCTTCTCTATGGAAACCATTCAGACAAAAAAAGAAAAGAAACAAGAATCTATTAAATACGGAAGAGATTTGATCTCTGCTCACAATGTATGCATGTGTGTGTGTATGGAGTGGATTCTTACCAGGTGGCTAATCTGACTTAATTCTTGTCCCTTGGTTTCACAGTATATCTCTTTCTCAGTTCCTACAATAAGCAAGAAATTAAAGCAAGAAAGAAACAGAACAAGAAGAATAAACTTGAGGATGTTAGAGAGAGTGAGAGAAAAGTATTACAGACTTGAAGTGATTAGGACAGGCTTCAATGCGATCACAAGATACAGAACAGCTAAAACCAAGAGCATTAAAAGTTGAAAGAGTTGTCTTCTCGTCATCTACTTTCTTTTAAAAGACTGGAAGATGTGTTCTGTTTTGTTTCTGCTCTGTTTCTTCAAGCAAAGCTTTGTCTGATTTATATAACAGCCCCTGTTTGCTCATATTCAGGATCAGCATTTATAGTGGAAGAAGATATAGATATTAAAGTAGAGAGGGTTGTGGAAATTTTCTCATTTTCTTTTGATCTCTACCGTTAATTGTGGAAACAAGCCTTTCTAGTTGGATACATCATACATCACATGATGCTCATCAAAATAAAACTTTTTTTTTAAGTAATAGTGTTGTATTATATAATACACACACAAATATATACAGATCTGCTGAATATCATATATGTACACACGTACATAGACATGTATGCTCTACATAATACACAAACTTGAATGTACATTGCCACCGTGAACACAAATAGTACTCATGACCTCTTCCTAGTCAGTCTGGTTGCTGCAATATAAAGAAACATAAGATTAGTTAGTGGTTTTGACTGTGTATAAAAAGGATTTGGATTCCTGCATAATGAACAAAGGACCACAATTCAAGTGTTTCTATTAGGGCTAATAATGTCAAAAAAATAGTGAATTTATGGTTATAAAGACTCATATATCATGTACCTTGATCCTAAAAACTCGCTTATATTATCATGATCTAGTTTCATAAGTCTTCTGCAGGGCCTGTACAATCGGCCGGTGTTTCAGCTCAACATGTTTCCCAAACCCACATATATAATGACAAAAAGAAGAGATATACGGTGAGGTTTTACCTCAATATTCTTCCTGTAATTGTTCAAAACAAAACTGTTATTACGGAATTTCGATCTAGTCCGAAGGTCGGGTTACGATATGAGAAGTCCGAACTACGAGGTGCAAAATAATTTAAACGAGGTTGAAACTGTTCTTTATTAATCTTAAGGCCGAGGCCGAGCAATGAATAGGATGATACGAGGTGGGAGCACGTCATTCCGTCAAATGACGTGCTCCCTAAATCTTGTTTGAGCTGGGAGCTTTATAAGAGTAGCTCGGCACTCTCGCAATTATAATATGTAAAAAATGAAGAATGAAGGGTCCTATTTATAGCGCTTGAAGGCTGACTTCTTCTTGGGCCATTGACTCTTTAGCGGGCTTGTCTTCCATGGGCCGAAATAGATTTGTTGATTAAACAAGATTTCCAATGGGCTTATGGATGGGTGCTAAACCCATATCCAACAATTACCCCCCCCCCCAGTTCGTCGATATGTGGTTTCAGTCGGAGTCGGCGAATTGCTTCGAGCATTTAAGTCAGGTGAAACTATTGTTAGGTCGCTTTGCTTCGATCGACACCGTTCGCACCGTAAGATTCTATTTCGTTCTTAGGGAAGCGAAAGGACACGATTTTGAGAAGCGTGATTCCTCATGTCTTTGTAGAGAAATACTTTGGTACTTAAGGTCCTGCCTTTTCGGCTCCTGCTGCTTCTTCTGGGTGATTGCGAGTTCTGCTCTATATCTGTTTTCGGGAATTGTCGCTCTTCGAGCAAGGAAAGGGAAAGGAATTGAAGAGCGACAATTCCCGAAAACAGATATAGAGTAGAACTCGCAATCACCCAGAAGAAGCAGCAGGAGCCGAAAAGGCAGGACCTTAAGTACCAAAGTATTTCTCTACAAAGACATGAGGAATCACGCTTCTCAAAATCGTGTCCTTTCGCTTCCCTAAGAACGAAATAGAATCTTACGGTGCGAACGGTGTCGATCGACTCCTGCTGCTTTGGTTTCGCGACGGAATTGCATCTCTCTTCCTTTGGAATTTTCTCGGGGATCTTTATTCAGGATTTCTCTTTTGTCTTGTTTTCGTTTCCTTTTCGTTTGAAGTTTTTAGAGAATGATTTGGAGGGAGGCTGAGTTGTCGGACTATGTCCTGAGAGTCCTTGCTTCTGTTACGAATAGTCCTCCGATTCGCGGCTCAACTGAGAGTGTTCGCACTATCCAGTCGACCGAGCAGGTGACCGATAAACCGTTGACACTTTCGTGTCAGACTTAGAAAGAGAAGGTGATTCCTCGAGAGGATCAGACTATTGATATGGGCGTATTCGATGAGGAAGGTAGGGCCGATGGTGAAGAAGGCGATGTTGGTGGTGAGAAAAAGTTGTCTTCTGATGGCACCGGTTCCTTCGAGGAAGCAGGTGGCGACTCTGGCTCTGGTGGGAATGGCGATTGTTCGAGCAAAAAGAGGCGTAGGTCGGAGGTGGATAATGTATCTGACGATTTTGCTGTATTTGGTATATCCGCCGAGGAGCTGGACCGTGTAGAAAGCCGTGCCGATCCGGACGTTCGGATGGTGTTTTGATCGCGTCGCGAATTGTAGGTCGAGAGGGTCGTTGACAGGAGATGGTTCGTCGGCGATTGATGGCTCGAAGGTGGCAGAAGGCTTGAAGGCGATAGATGGATCGTTCGAGTTTTGCCATAAGGGTCCTTGTTTGATTATCGATGATAGGCTTTCCTGTATGAACCTTTTCCGATATCTGAGCCTAAACCCTCGTCCTATTATGGTTCCCACTGATCAGTTGTTAGAACCCAAGGCTCAGCTAGATATGAGCCAGCATTTTGCGATGGTGAGCATCTTTGTTAGTTGGTCTTTGTGGCTTGTAGAGGGTGTTTTTCTTATGTTGATGTGCTTCCTTTGTCTTTGCCAGACCTTTGCTAATCTCAATCAGGTTAGGGATGCCTACGCGGAGGAGCTCCAAGCGGCTAGGGCCAGAGAGGAGGATCTCAAGGAAAAATCGTGGGCTTGCGACAGTCTTTGCGGGGACTCATAGAAGTTCAGAGGAAGCTTGCCGAGGTTGAGTTTCTTAAGTCTGAGCGTAACCGGCTGCGTTCTTCGAGTGTAGAAGATGTCCTTTTAGAGAGGCGGAGGATGTATGAGAAGGCTTCTAAACGGCTTTATAAGATCAGGGTGGAGAGGAAAGATGACACCCTGGCGATGAACAAGTTGTTGGAGTTGCATCAAGCTATTGCCGTGCTTGGAGCTTTTCAACTTCTTGTAGAGGAGGGATTCGAGATTCCTCATGCTCGCCATGACCAGCTTAAAGAGTATGATACCCGTTTGCGGGCTGAAATGTATGCCATGCCTGTTCCGAAGCTTGAGAGGGGTGATTTTTTTATGACTCCTCTTAATGATCCTGGGTACGTTGACGTGTATTCCGAAAAGTTGGTTGACTGTCGCGAGGGATTGAACGCCGTGCTTATTACTCCCGAGGTGGCTGCTGGTTTGCGAGCTCTGGGAATCTCCAAGTGACTTAGTGTTATGTCGTATTTCTCTGTTTTCTTTTCTTGTTGGTTATGTTTGTTTCTCTTTTTTTTTGTAAATGTGTTCGTCATTGTGCCTGGCTTTAGGGACATTGGTTCGTCTTCTTCTTTTCCTTTTGATTTAAGTATTCCTATCTTTCTGCTTTCTGGGAAAGTATTTGAGCTTGGCGTATATTTCACTTGCTTCTTTGTTTTGACGGGCTTATCGCTTTCTTAGTCGTTGGTGTAGCCTTTTTTTTTGGTATGAGCACTGTTTGTATTGTGAATGTTCCTTTTTTGAGCTTTGTCCCTTGTTCGGGGTTGGCTGATCTGATTTTTTGATGGCCTGTATCGCCGGATTTCTGCTTGCTTTCGATGGGTTTTTGCCTTTGGGGGTCGTGATTTGGTTTGTGCTCACGAGTCGCGCAATGCCTTTGCGTCCAGGGTTTCTCATGGTCTTATGTGAATTTGTGAGGTGCTCCCTTGGTCTTCTCTTCTCCTTTTTTTAGCGAGGAGAAGATGAGGTCGTCTTGATCGTTTCGCGCTGACTTCGCTCTTTCTTTTATCTTTTGGAGAGTGTTTGATGTAATGTAACGGCTTCGAGCGGATGTCCTGCCCATCGAACCTTGTCTTTGGTGGGTGCTTTCTGGGGTGCGGGCGTTTAAGTTTGATTTTGCCGGTGTCGGCTCTTGCTTTGATTTTTTTGTCTCCCTTCCCCCTTTGTTTATGTTGCGAAGTTGTGCTCGGCTTGTCTTTGAGGGCATTTGGATTGCGCCTATTTTGTAATACTGGCGGGGTTAAGCTCGTTGCTGGCTTATTCCATGATTTTTTTTTTTTTGAGGTAGAGTTCGGATTTTGTGAACACTAGTAAGGGAAAGTTTAGTTTTGGCTTACCTCGTTTGTGGTTTTTATGTATGAAGTTGTGTTCGTCTTATATACAAGTGTTTGTAGGGGCGGGCTTGGGCCTGGCTTATCCTGTCACTTGTTAGATTTTGGGTGCGAGTACGTGCTCGGCTTATCCCGTGAAGTCTTCGAATTAGGTTGTGCGAAGGAGGTTCGACTTATTATGAAGACTTATGTGGGTCTGGCTCTGGCTTTGTGGTAGTCGATGTTGACAACATGGCGTGATGCCACTGCGTCTTGGGACGTGTTTAGTTATATCGATCATTTGGCCAGAATGTTGATGTCAATAGTTCGGTTAGTCCGAGTATGTTCCTGGAAGGAAACATGCTAAATTTTGAAGTAAAAAAAAAAGGGTGAATGGGCCTTGTAAAGGCTGCCTACATACTCTCGAACGAGAGATCAAGTGGAGCGTAGTTCTTTCTTTTTACAAGTTTTTTTTATATATAAGTATGTAAGGGCGATAGGGTTTTGTTTATAAGATTGGACCTTGGGTTGCGGCCTCCTTCGGCGCTTTCTCTTTGTTTGACCGCGTCAGACTCTGTGCTTCGTTAGGGGTCATTTTCGCTTCGTTCTTGCTCGGGGGTCGGTCTTTGGGTCCCTTTGTTCTCCCCAGATCGTGCAGGTTCCTTCTGGGATGGGAAATTTCACGCATTGGTGATAAGTTGAGGCGACTGCTTTCATCGCGTTGATCCACGTGGTTCACAGAATTGCATCGTAGGTTGCGGGTCAGTTTATGACGAGGAAAGTGATGGCTCTAGTGGTTTTTCCGACGCGTACTGGCAGTCAGATCGTCCCGATTATTGTCGTCGTTTCACTGCTGAAGCTGGTGAGGGTCCTTTTGGGTCTCCTTGCTATGTATCCTGTGAGTTTCATTCTCTGTAAGGTTCTTGTGAAGACGAGGTTGATCGAGCTCCCGGTATCTATCAAGGCTTTTGCAGCTCCGCGTTTGCCTATCCAAAGTTTGATGACGAGCAAGTCGTCGTGCGACCTACCGGGTCTCTCTTTGCTCTTCGCGGTGAAGGTGACCTTGTTCTTGTCGCTTGCTTTGCCGACGTGGTTTTCTTTTTTCTTTGATCCGGTGCTTACTCCTTAGTTGGGTTCCGCTGTGGGACTTGCGGAGCCGGTGTGGCATGGAAATTCTCCGAGGATCATGTTTATATGTTTTCTGGGTGGGGGCATCATTGCGTCCTCGTCGCCTCGAGCTCGTTTTTGTGATTTTGCGTCGGCGTCGTATTGCTCCGGCCGTTGTGCGCCTTCGTGCTTTTGGTTCTTGGCTCTGACGAGCTGGACTCGACCGCCGTCGTCCCCTGTCTGATTTTCGGCGGGCATTGCTTGCGTATTCCAGTTTTTTATGTTCGTATCCACTATTTGGTATTCCCCGAGTAGAAGGTTTTGCATGTGGCGGCAGTCATTAGTGTCGTGCCCCGTCCTATGGTGGTATGTGCAAAAGGGTTTGTCCCTATCGTTGCATTTGCATTTTTGTTTTTGGTTCGGTTTTGCGGGTTGATTGGTGGGCCGTGCTCGTTGGCAAAGTATGTCGTTGCTCTCTTGCCCTCCCTTTTTGAGTTTTTGTATTCCTGGTTGTAATGCTGGCGCGGTTCGACGTATTCTTATGTTGATTCATTTCCTTTGGGTGATTTCGTTGTTCCGAACTTCTTGGCAAGTAGCTCATTTTCTTCTTCTATTTCGACAAAAACGGCAGCTCGGTGGAATGTGTCCTCGAGGATTTTTCGCCTATTTAGGGCTAGTTCGTTGGGAAGTGGTGATTCGTACCAAAGCGCATTTCATAATGCTGGTAGCCCTTCGCTGTCGTTGACTGAGACCTTTGAGACGATGGCTTTGAATCTGTCGATGTACGACCTGAGGGACTCGTTCGGTCCCTGGCTTACCGCCCAGAGGTCGGCGTTCGAAGCCGCTTCCTAGATGAACATCGAGTAGTGTTTGAGAAAAGTGGTGGTTAGATGCCGATAGTTGTCGATGGAGTGTGCTTCCATACGCGAGAACCAGTTGAGGGCGGTGCCGTTGAGGTTCTCAACGAAAAGTTGACAAAAACCGGCATCGCGTTCTTCAGGAGGGAATTGGATTCATTCCATCGCTATGCTGAAGGCCGTCAGGTACTGTCGCAGATCCGAACTGCCATCATAGGTGGGTAGCTTAATCTTTCATGGGTGTTGAACCTGTGTTCCTGTTATTCTGTTTGTGAATGGCGTGTTTTGTGTCTCCTTAAGGACTCTGTCGATTTCTGGTGCCGAGCTGGTTGCCTTGTGGACTCGGGACGTCATATTGTCTAGCTGTGCTTTCAGTAGCTCGATCTCGCTGTCGTTGCTCTGTTCCTGCCCGTACCATGTTGGTTGGACGGATTGTGTTTGGTTTGCTTCTAATTCGTTTGCAGTTGTGAGACGAGGTATGGTTGGTCGTTCTCGTGATCCGATGGTTACGTGTGGAAATGTGTCGGCGAAAACCTCCGCGTTCCGGGGCAGCTAGCATTCGACTATTTGGAGGCTGTCGATTTGCTCGTGGCATGTGTTCTGGGCGTTTACGAGCTGCTCGAAGCAGTCGTTTTTGCATCGTGTCAGCTCGTCAATCTGCGTCATCAGGATCCTTATGAGAGAAGGGACGTCCTTCTGATTCTGAGCGCCGGCATCCAGAGCGGTTGTTGTCGCTATAACATTCTCGTGCGCGTTCGCTACCCTGGTTTGGTTGACCGGTCTGTTGACCATAGACATCTTCGCGCGGGTTAGTGCGGTTGTGGGCTCGCTAGTTTCGGGGAGCTCTGGAGGAGCGTGAGGGTTTGAGTGCACGACTGCGGTGTTGACTGGTGGGGACGGCAAGTCCACCCTTCCGATGGAACTTGGAGGAGTCGGGCTCGGTGGGGGGAGGGGGGTTTGCCGTTTTCTCGGAGCTATCACTGGCTGAAAGTGGTCCTGTCATCTCGGCCTCGTTTTTAGAGTGTGTAAAAGTTTGTAACGTTCCCCACAGACTGCGCCAATTATTGTTACGGAATTTTGATCTAGTCCGAAATCGGGTTACGATCTGAGAAGTCTAAACTACGAGGTGCGAAATAACTTAAACGAGGTTGAAATTGTTCTTTATTAATCTTAGGGCCGAGGCCGAATAATGAACATGATGGTACGAGGTGGGAATCCGTCAAATGACGTGCTCCCTAAATCTTGCTTGAGCTCGAAGCTTTTTGAGAGTAGCTCGGCACTTGTAGTATCCCCCAACCGGCCTAAGGAAGATGGGACGGGCCATGGGACCAGAAACATGAACCGGAAGTCCGGAGAGACAAACCAAACTATCCCATAGGTGTTTCAAGGCTGAAATTCAGCTAGAAGGAGCTCAGCCAAGTGTAGGAGTGAAGAAGTCAGCTCAGCTGAGCTGAACAGTCCAGCTGATCAGCTAGGTCAGCTGGCAACCAACACAACTCAGCTGGCCCAAGTGTTAAGCTCACGGGTCAGCTGGTCAGCTAGTGACACTAGCTGACCAAGCGGTTACCAGCGAATGGTCACCATGACAAGTTGTGACCTTTCGGCCAACAACTTGTGACCATTCGCCCAAGGGAAGTTAGCGCCAAGGAAAGCCTATAAATAGGCCACTCCTTCGTCATTTTTGCGCACGCCCACAAGGGAAAAAAACACCATAAATTCTCCAAAGGCACAAGGCCATAAATCGAGAGTTTTAGAGAGAGAGAGAGGCCGGAATCTCCAAGAGAAGGCCGGCGGTTTTAAGAAGAGATTCGGTGGTGGTTAAGGCGCAAGGAAGGGAGTGAAAGATGGCTGGAGAGGCATCAACTACCCATGGCAATACCACGACCACATCTAAGGTTAGAGTCCGGTTCATGTTCTCTCGGCCTTGGCCAAAACCCTAGCGGTCACAGCAGGTTGTCTATGACCGGAAAACTCTCTTCTTCTCTTGTTCTAAATAGGCGCTAATTACTTGTTACACGACCGGCCATAAGGCCTTGGTTGTGGACGGTTGGCTGGTTGGTTAGTCACGATCCTAAGTGCTAGAACGGCCCGAGAGATCAGTACTGTTTCGAACGGTTTAACAGCTCGTCAAGAAGACGGTAAGCCGAGAACCGAGAAGCAAAGTACGGTCGACCTAGGCATGAAAACGGCCCGAGGGAAATGGCCGTTGGATCGCGAGACTTAACCGCTCGTCAATTCGCCGGTACATGATGAGGACGATCGCGGATGGTCGATGGACTGTCGCATGCAATCGTTGGCCGCGGTCGCATGTTCGGACCGAAGGACTGATCGTAACCGTCCGCGGTAATGATCGCGTCCATTCGTACGAAAAGTCGCGTCCGCTCGCGGATACACGACCCGACCGCAGACCGACCGTGTGATGTTTGCGGATCGATCCTTGTTGACGTAGCGCATAGCCGCACGATCATTCGTCAAGCCGGACAGTACGCTTGTACTGATCAGTCCACGCGACCGTAAGGTCAAGCGTGCGATAGATCGGTACGTCCGTCCCGGTACGCGATATGACCGTGAGACTATCCGCGCGCTGACGTACGGACGACCGTGATCAAAACGCGACGGTTGTAAGTCCACGCATCCGACCATTGACCGTATGACGGGATTACGCGGTCACACGCTCACATCCATGAGCCGAGTTGTGCTTGCGGTTCCTTAAGTGTGTAACGGGGATAAGCGACTTATGATTGGATATTTATAACGGTTTTAGGATTGCTTGTATAATATAAGTTCATGGGATCATATAGAAAATGTGAATTGCTAGGTTGCATAAAAATTGATATAAATAAATATAAAAATCTCATGATCATGTTTTTGGCTTTCAGGTGATCATGATGATGATCAGACTTAGGCGCGGACAAGACTTGGGGCGAGTGGTGATTAGTTTGATAGACATTGTTTAGGACCGAATACTTTAGCATAATGCAAACGAATTACATTTGTATTTGGTACCTTGCTTATTTAATAAAATGTCTATTTTTGCCTTATATGAAATGTCTTAGTCTAAAATGAACTGAAATGAATGAATAAATGAAATAGAATTGTTTAAGTATGAAAATAATGGGCTTGAGGTTCACAATCGAACCTCAAGTTGAAATGGTTAAGTAGTGGCAAACCTTACGTGCCCTATGGCCGGGATATGCCTTGTCAAGTTGGTATCAGAGCGGAGTTATTTCCTAGGCTTGGGTTAAGGGCTACACCACTCGTCAGGGGTTAGATTGTCCACATAGAAATGTTAGACTTGTTAGAACTTGATGATTGATTGAATATATATGTATTTGTCTGTTGAATCTTCAGGTTGGAAAAAGCAAGTCCAAGAGGAAGAAAGACAAAGACAAGGAAGCGTCTGCGACCGGCCACGGCCCGAGAGTCCATACCACCATTGTCACGCCAGGGTTAACCGGTCCTGAGGTTAACCCAACGGCCACTGGCCCCATTGCTACACATATTCCCGACGGGACTAGGGTTGAAGAACCGAACGTCCAAGCCGGGAACGAAGAGCAAATGGGTGAGTCTTCATCTCATGCGGCTCGAGATGAGACCGACCATGAGATGGATGACGCCACAGGTGGTGGTGGAGGTGAGACTTTGACAGCAGTCCCGAACATTGGCCAGATGTGGACTATGTTGAAGGAAGTTATTGTTGGAATTGTGTCCAGTAATCTCGGTACTGTCTCTAGAAAGTAAGAGTATGTCAATGATCAGACATAAGTCATATAATATTGGGGGTCATGATGGCTTGCTAGAGTCCGCTCATGATCTATAAGTCTTGGACTTATTGCTTTTATTATATGATCCCATATGGGTCACACGCCTAAGCTAACAGGAAAACGTGAAGGAATGGTTTAGCAGAAGTGCGGTAAAAGTGCTAGGCATTTACTGTACTTAGAGAGAATAAAACGGTTTAGGTACTGTGTAGCGATCGATGCACAAGGTGCATCGATCGATGCAGTGCCTGCACACCGTCGAGTTAATTGGTGTTTGGGCCAAATGGCCCAAACGGAACAGAACGAGTTTTGTGTCATAAAACTCGAGTTTCAGACTGATTAACCCTAACACTAGAGCCGTAAACTCTCTCTCTCTGCGCCGAGTTCCCCTTGTGGTCTAGCAGCTGTTTCCTGTGAAAGCGTGTGTGAACCTTTGGAGGATTCATCCCTCGGTGTTTCTCTGATCTCAGACATACCATCCATTTCCGCTGCAATAATAGGTATAAGGTGAGATCATCATTTGTTTCTATTCTGAGAAGAACCTAGATCGCATGTTTAGGATAATCTGAATCTGGAATTGAATCAGGATTGATCTAAACGTTCCTTCAGTGGTATCAGAGCATTAGGTTCTGGTTTTTCTTGTTTAGATTCATGTTTAGGACTGTTTTCTTGTTTAAAAGTGTTTTGAATCAACTACTGATAAGATAAATCACTTAAGAAACAAGAATTGAATCCTAAACAAACTGTTTAAAAATCGCATGACCAAACTATATTGATTTGGTATGTGATCTAAACTGATTTTGCATCGACTGAGATCGCATTGCATCGATCGATGCAATGCAAGGATCGATCGTTGCAGTCGCGAGAGATTGACCGCGATCGCATGGATCGTTCGAACGATCGCATGGATCTCGCGAGAATCTCTCGGCCAAACCTGATAACCGTTCGTGCACGCGTGAGAGCATCGATCGATGCAGGATCGATGAACGATCGTTGCAGGATCGATGCTGTGGGCATCGATCGATGCGGTTAGGGTTTCGGCTCGGTTTAATTTAATTAAAATTAAACGTCTCGGTTTAATAAACAGATTTAACAATTTTATTAAGTCTGGTTAAACCGGGATAAGAAATCCAATGTCGAAAGAATTATTGGATTTAGTGCCTAAACCAGGAATTTCTAATTTGATTTGGTTGGACCAAATAAATTGAGAAAATCCGGTTTAGTAAATAACCGGTTGACAATTGTGGTCATCGTAGTAATTAAAATTTGGTTAGACCAATTTTAATGAACCAGACCGGTTATGTCATTTAATTGGACAATTGGGTCATGTCTTGGACATGGACCAGTTCTTGGGCCTCGGGCCAAGAAGTTAAAACAATTGGGCCAGTTATTTGAGTCTTTCTTCAGATCAATTTAAAATTTATTTTATAAAATTATAAAGTCATTTTTAAATTAGAGTTTCCGAAATTTTGAAATTAGAAAGTTTCTTAAAATAGAAGTTTCTGAATTTGCGGGTTTTGGATTTTAAAGAAATTTCTAAAGTTAGAAAGTTTCCGGTTTTAGAAAGTTTCCAATTTTAGAAAGTTTCCAAAAATAGTAGGTTTCCATAAATAGAAAGTTTCCCGAAATAGTAATCTTCTATTTTGGGAATGAAATTTTAATAAACCTACGAACCTCAAATAATATCAAGCGTTGGATGTCTTGTCCAGGCTATGTCAGCTGTCAAAGCCCATTCAATTGCATTCATGGCCTTACAGTGTGAGGATGTCTGCTTTTGCATGAGTAAGACGGTTTGTGATTCATAAATGTCATTGGGAGTCCCAGACATTAGTGATTACATGACTGTATAGTCTGGTTTTCTTGACTAGGCCATCGGGAGTCCCGGGCCTTGAGACATCAGAGTGGATTGGGCCTCGGGCCCAGATTCACAACCAAGAGTTATATCACGGATATAATTAACCGATATAGGGCTTACCGATATAAGCTAAGATTGGGTGACGGCCAGTGGCCCACTTTAATCTTAGTTATATGTGGATCTTGGAATCATTATATTCTATTGAGGGTAACTGATGTTATTGAATATAATGCATGATTAATCATATTATACTTTAATACGAGATTAATCATTTTGAACATATAACTAATAACCTTTTATTTATATATTTCAGATATGACTACTACAAGCACACAAAACACATTCTCGATCCGGTCTGTTCTCGAGAAGGAGAAGCTGACTGGAACGAACTTCCTGACATGGTCAAGGAACTTGAGGCTGGTTCTCAAGCAGGAGAAGAAGGATTATGTCCTTTGTGATCCCCTCCCCGAGAGGCCTCTTGCCAATGCTGCCAGGACTCTGCACAATGCTTGGGAAAAGCATTCGTCAGATGAAAATGATGTCTATTGCCTGATGTTGGTGACAATGACTCCTGAGCTGCAAAAACAGTTCGAAAGTGTATTGTCTCCCATCGAGATAATGGCAAGCCTGAAATCGCTTTTTCAGGAGCAGGCTAGGACCGAGAGGTTCCAGACAGTTAAGAACCTCTTGGACTGTAAGTTGGCTGCGAATGCGGCAGTGAGTCCTCATGTCTTGAAGATGATGGGTTATCTCGATCATCTTCAGAAACTCGACTGCCCAATCAGCCAGGAACTTGCCTGCGACATCGTTCTGCAGTCTTTACCTGCAAGCTATGATCAGTTCATTCTGAACTTTAACATGCATGGCTTGAGTAAGACACTAACTGAGCTTCACGGAATGCTCAAGACTGCAGAGCCCAACTTGAGGAAAACCGCCAAGGACCCCAATGTGCTAATGGTGCAGAAGGGCAAGGGGTTTAAGAAATCCTCTGCTAAGGATAAGGGAAAGGCCAAGGCTGTCCAAGTCACGGACAAGGACACGCCAAAGCCCAAGCCCAAGTCCAAGGCTGGGCCAACTGACAAGTGCAGGTTCTGCAAAGAACTGGGGCATTGGAGAAGAGATTGTAAGAAATTCCAGGAAGGTCTAAAGGAATTGAAGAAGAAGACTTTCGAGACTTCTTCATCAGGTATTTTTGTTATAGAAGTTAATACAACTACTTATGATAATACCTCATGGGTCATGGATACTGGTTGTGGGGCTCATATTTGTACTAATATGCAGGCACTCAGCAACAGTAGAAGGCTGAAGCAAGGACAAGTGGAGCTACGAGTTGGGAATGGAGCGAAAGTTCCAGCACTAGCTGTAGGCACATACTTGTTGTCTTTACCTTCGGGATTGATTTTAGAACTGAATAATTGTTATTTTGTACCTGCTATAAGCAGAAATATTATTTCAATTTCTTTGTTGGATTTGGAAGGTTATGATTTTTCAGTTAAGAATAAATTATGTTCCTTCAATCGCAACAATTTGTTCTATGGTTCTGCCCCTCTTTCAAATGGGCTTTACATACTCGATCAATCCGCGCCAATTTATAACATTAATACAAAACGGTTTAAACCTAATGAGGAAAACCGAACGTTTCTATGGCATTGTCGTTTAGGGCACATCAGCGAGAAACGCATCAAGAGGCTCCATTCGAATGGACTTCTTGGCTCATTTGACTTTGAGTCATGTGAGAAATGCGAATCCTGCATGATGGGCAAAATGACACGGGCCCCCTTTAATAAACCTAACGAGAGGGCCAGTGACTTATTGGGCCTGATACACACTGATGTGTGTGGCCAAATGTCCACAAATGCAAGAGGAAACTATCAGTACTTCATTACCTTCACTGATGATTTCAGTAGGTATGGATATGTTTATTTGATGAAACATAAGTCTGAATCTTTTGAGAAGTTCAGAGAATTCCAAAATGAAGTACAGAACCAACTTGGCAAAAGCATTAAGGCTCTTCGGTCCGACCGAGGAGGAGAATACTTAAGCCAGGAATTCAGTGATCATCTGAGAGAGTATGGGATCGTATCCCAACTCACTCCTCCTGGAACACCTCAATGGAATGGTGTGTCTGAGAGGAGAAATCGGACCTTATTGGATATGGTTCGATCTATGATGAGTCACACAGACCTTCCAATATCCCTTTGGGGATATGCTCTGCTAACAGCAGTGTTCACTCTAAACAGAGCGCCATCAAAAGCAGTAGCAAAGACACCATATGAATTATGGACTGGAGAAGCTCCAGTGCTGTCTTATCTCAGAATTTGGGGTTGTGAAGCCTATGTTAAGAGATTAATCTCAGATAAGCTTACACCAAAATCTGATAAATGCTACTTCATTGGTTATCCACGGGAAACCAAGGCTTATTACTTCTATCTACGTTCCGAGAACAAGATCTTTGTTGCCCGGGATTGTAACTTTCTTGAGAGGGAGTTTCTCTCTAAGAAAGACAGTGGGAGTAAGGTACTGCTTGAAGAAATTCAAGATGAACAGGATACTGCTCAACCTAATGAGGAAGAGCAGCAGGAGGACCTACAAGAAATTGTAGAGCCTGAACCTGTAGTACCTGAAGTTCGAAGATCCGGGAGGATCCGTCACGAACCCGAGAGATATCAAGGATTCCTCGTGACTAACTGTCATGATCTTTTGATCATTGATGGTGATGAACCATCGAACTTCAATCAAGCCATGATGGGCCCAGATTCCTCTAAGTGGCGCAAGGCCACTGATTCCGAAATGGACTCCATGTCGGTCAACCAAGTGTTTTCGTTGGTTGACTTACCCGCTGGTGTAAAAGCCATCGAGTGCAAATGGATCTTCAAGAAGAAGATTGACGTGGATGGAAATGTCCAGATTTATAAAGCCAGGTTGGTGGCAAAAGGTTTCAGACAAGTTCACGGTGTGGACTACGATGAAACCTATTCACCAGTGGCTATGATGAAATCTATTCGGATTCTACTAGCAACTGCAGCTTTTCATGATTATGAAATTTGGCAGATGGACGTGAAAACCGCCTTCCTGAATGGTATTCTGGAAGAGGATGTGTATATGACACAACCTGACGGTTACATAGATCCAAAGAATGCTGGGAAAGTATGCAAGCTTCATAAATCCATTTATGGATTGAAGCAAGCATCGAGGAGCTGGAATCTTCGTTTTGATGAAGCGATCAAGCAATTTGACTTCATCAGAAACGAAGAAGAACAATGCGTGTATAAGAAATCTAGTGGGAGCAAGATTGTATTTCTTATTCTGTATGTCGATGACATACTGCTTCTCGGAAACGACGTTCCAATGCTGAAGTCTGTAAAAGACTGGCTTGGAAGTTGTTTTTCCATGAAAGACATGGGTGAAGCCGCATACATTCTTGGAATTAGGATCTATCGGGATAGACCTAAGAGGCTGATAGGCTTGTGTCAAGACTCATACATTGACAAAGTCCTACAAAGATTCAGCATGAAAGATTCCAAAAAGGGCTTCACGCCAATGGTACATGGCACAACGCTAAGCAAGAAGCAGAGCCCCACGTCGGCTGCTGAGCTTGAGCGCATGAAGAACATTCCTTATGCATCTGCAATAGGATCTGTCATGTATGCCATGATCTGTACTCGTCCTGATGTTGCTTATGCATTGAGCATGACGAGTAGATACCAGTCAAATCCAGGTGAAAACCATTGGATTGCCGTAAAGAATATCTTGAAGTATCTGAGACATACTAAGGATAAATTCTTGGTGTACGGTGGAAGTGATGTGCTTAAAGTCAGTGGATTCACGGACGCAAGTTTCCAGACAGACACAGATGATTTCCGGTCACAGTCCGGTTATGTCTTTTGTCTGAATGGCGGTGCAGTAAGTTGGAGAAGCTCCAAGCAGGACACCGTTGCTGATTCCACTACAGAAGCTGAATATATCGCCGCCTCAGAAGCAGCGAAGGAAGCTGTTTGGATACGAAAGTTCATTATGGAACTAGGTGTGATACCAGATGCGGCTGAGCCTCTGGCACTGTTTTGTGATAACAATGGTGCTATAGCTCAGGCAAAGGAACCAAGATCACACCAGAAATCCAAGCATGTTCAAAGAAGATATCACTTGATACGTGACATCATTAATAGAAAGGAAGTCAAGATCAGCCGAGTTCCGACAGATGAAAATGTCGCTGATCCGTTGACAAAGCCACTCCCAAGGCCTAAGCTCGAGTTCCTGACTGAAGCTGTAGGCATTAGAAACATTGAAATGTAATCTAAATTTGAGTGGGAGTTTTGTGAGCTTTATTTTAGTTATTTGATATGTTCTTGTAAAACATTATTTTATGTTTTAATGAAATTATTATTTCAAGATTATTTTAACTGTGATGAAATAATCGTTCCAAAATGATATGAACCATTTTATAGGTCATCGAAGTAAATGTTTTGATCTTAAGTCATCAAAGTCATTTAGCTTGATCATGAGGCCCTATATTTGATAAATGTTTTATATCATCCTGTCCCTAGTCGAAGGTTGTTGAAACTGGAACACCAACAACCGTGTGAGACTGGATTGGTACGTGACTTATGACAAAGTCTCAGTGTGTCATAGATGCGAGGCATCAAAGTCAGTACATAGGTGTATGTTGGGAACATACGACCGGACAAGACCCACTTATAAGAACTCTTCAGGATATTTATATATGTGTCATAAGAGATTCTTACTACGACTATAGAGTATAGTCCTTAGACCTGAGTTCGCATGCATGTGACTGCACATGGACTGATGCACTTTGATCATTGTCTAACGCTATCGTTCTGCGATAGCTATAAGGACCTTGTTTGGGTACATCATGAAATGAGTAGTTTACAGTGATGGAACAAGATGGGATTTGTCCCTCCAATATAAGTGGAGTGAATATCTCTGGGCCAATCGGAGATTTGAATACTGGAAAATGCATGGCCATGCTCAAACGGACTGTCCCGAGTCGTTTGGATTGTCAGTATCAAATCAGAGTCCGATGAACAAGATTAGGCTTTATAAGGATGACACCAATCTTGCCTTATGACTAATCGAGATATTGAGACAAAAGGATTATGAATACAGAGATTCCAGTACAAGTGGGAGATTGTTGGAATTGTGTCCAGTAATCTCGGTACTGTCTCTAGAAAGTAAGAGTATGTCAATGATCAGACATAAGTCATATAATATTGGGGGTCATGATGGCTTGCTAGAGTCCGCTCATGATCTATAAGTCTTGGACTTATTGCTTTTATTATATGATCCCATATGGGTCACACGCCTAAGCTAACAGGAAAACGTGAAGGAATGGTTTAGCAGAAGTGCGGTAAAAGTGCTAGGCATTTACTGTACTTAGAGAGAATAAAACGGTTTAGGTACTGTGTAGCGATCGATGCACAAGGTGCATCGATCGATGCAGTGCCTGCACACCGTCGAGTTAATTGGTGTTTGGGCCAAATGGCCCAAACGGAACAGAACGAGTTTTGTGTCATAAAACTCGAGTTTCAGACTGATTAACCCTAACACTAGAGCCGTAAACTCTCTCTCTCTGCGCCGAGTTCCCCTTGTGGTCTAGCAGCTGTTTCCTGTGAAAGCGTGTGTGAACCTTTGGAGGATTCATCCCTCGGTGTTTCTCTGATCTCAGACATACCATCCATTTCCGCTGCAATAATAGGTATAAGGTGAGATCATCATTTGTTTCTATTCTGAGAAGAACCTAGATCGCATGTTTAGGATAATCTGAATCTGGAATTGAATCAGGATTGATCTAAACGTTCCTTCAGTTATGGGCCAGCTCACGGTACTGAACCAGAACCTTTCTGGTCAAAAACCGACTGAGGGTGAGCCGCGGATCACGGTCCCTGAGACTACTGATCCGAGTGATGAGGATCATGACGTAGTAGTGATAGATTCACCGGCCCCTAAAAAGGTCCGAAAGGTGGACTATCTCAACGTCCTAGGTCACATCACCAAGCTGGGCACAAAACACTTCAAGGGAAGTGCTGACCCGCTTGAGGCTGATGAATGGAGGTCACGGCTTGTCCAGAACTTCCGTTCCACCCGTTGCCCTGAGGACTACCGCAAGGACATCGCGATCCACTTCCTGGAAGGGGACGCACACAACAGGTGGCTGTCTGTTGACAGGCGTACCAAGGGCCTCATCAACTCCTTTGCGGAGTTTGAGGTAGAGTTCAACCGGAAGTACTTCCCAGCGGAGGCCTGGGATCGTATGGAAGGTCGATACTTAAGCTTGGTCCAGGGCCGCAGGTCGGTCCGTGAGTATGAGGCCGAGTTCGACCGTCTCAGACGTTACGTGGGACGGGATGTTGAGGACAAGCCGGCTCAGGTGCGTCGCTTCTTTCGCGGCCTGAGAGTGGAGTTACGTACCCATTGCTCGGTTTGTACCTACAATAGTGTTTCCGAGCTAGCCGAGAGGGCAGCTACGGTGGAAGCCAATATGGATGAGGAGAACCGCGTTGGCTCAAAAGACAAAGTGTCCAGCCAACCCGGGAAGGACCTAAAGAGGAAGAGAGATCAGACGGCTGATACTCCCTCCTCTGACCGCGCCAGATGTTCCACATGTGGCAAACGACACTTAGGGAAGTGTTGGAAAGCCAATGTTGCATGCGCGAAGTGTGGCGGCAAAGACCACGAGTCAACAAGCTGTCCACATAACAAGGGCCGTGAAGAGGTGACCGAGAGATCAGTGACGTACTACCACTGTGGCCAAGCTGGGCACTACATCCGAGAGTGTCCTAAGCGCCAAGATGGTAAGCCAAAGGCGCCAGAAGTGAACAGGGGTCAGGGAGACCGCGTGGCTTCGGCCAAGGGTCAAACTGTGAAACCTCAGGTTTACGAACTGGTGAAGGACTCAGGCGAGGCCGGCTCCTACGATGCGATCACTGGTACGTTACTGGAACCCTGACCTTTCTTCAATTATAGTAATGCATTGCATACATATTGGGGGGAAAAGCAGGATGCGCTTATACATTTGGGAAATGTGTAGGGACCGTTTTGTAGGAGGTGTAGAGACATCGACCTTGTTTGATTCTGGGGCTACGCATAGTTTTGTGAGTCCCGGGATGATTGGAAAGGGCTTGTTCCAAAGTGAACAAGTGGCCGACCAAGGTATTTTGAATGCCGCCGGTGGGCAAGTAATGCCAATGCTTGGGATAGTCCGTGATGTGCCCGTCTCTATTAGAGGTGTGAGCATGCCGGCTGATCTAGTAGTGGTCCAACTCAAACATCACGAAGTGATCTTGGGTATGGACTGGCTCGGCCAAAACCGAGCCGAGCCACCATTGAATGTCACCGGGGGAGGGTGAAATTCGAGAAACCTGAGGGTAAGGTAGTGTTCCAAGGAATACGGCCAACCTCGGGGAGCTTGGTCGTCTCTGCTATCCAAGCAGAGAAGATGTTGGCTAAGGGATGTGAAGCATACTTGGCCACCATCACGATCAAGGAAGTCGGGCCAGAGGCTAATATTGGGGAGATCCCAGTGGTTAAGGACGTGTTTAGACCATTAGCGGGCTTACCGCCTGATCGGTCTGATCCGTTCGTCATTGAACTTGAACCCGGAACTAAACCCTTATCCAAGGCGCCTTATTGAATGGCCCCAGCCGAGATGGCTGAGTTGAAGAAGCAGCTGGAGGAGCTGCTGGACAAAGGCTTTATTAGGCCGAGCAGTTCTCCTTGGGGGGCGCCTGTCTTATTCGTCAAGAAAAAGGACGGGAGCCTTTGCTTGTGCATAGACTACCGAGGCATCAACCGGGTCACTGTCAAGAACAAGTACCCATTGCCTCGGATAGACGAGTTGTTAGACCAACTCAAGGGTTCTACCGTATTCTCCAAGATCGACCTCGCTTCGGGATACCACCAAATCCCGATAGCACCAGAGGACGTGAGGAAGACCGCGTTTAGGACTCGGTATGGACACTACGAGTTCCTAGTCATGCCGTTCGGTCTAACAAATGCACCGGCCGCGTTCATGAAGATGATGAACGGTGTCTTTCGGGAATGGTTAGACAGTTTTTTCATCATATTCATCGATGACATTCTTGTTTACTCCAAGAACCCTAAGGAACATCGGGAACATCTTAGGATCGTGTTGGAGAAGCTGCGGGAACAGAAGCTCTACGCCAAGCTAAGTAAATGTAGCTTCTGGCAAGAGCGGATTGGCTTCCTAGGACACATAGTGTCGGCGGAAGGAGTGGCAGTTGATCCGGAGAAGATCCAGTCAATTGAGGATTGGCCAAGGCCGAGAAATGCGACTGAGGTCCGAAGCTTTCTTGGTCTGGCCGGCTACTATAGACGTTTTGTCCAAGGGTTTGCAAGCATGGACAAGGCCATGACAAAGCTGACCGGGAAAAATGTGAAGTTTGTGTGGACTGAGGCAGCAGAGAAGAGTTTTAAGGACCTCAAGGAGATGTTGACCAAGGCGCCAGTCCTGACACAACCCCAAGATGATGTGCCTTACGTGGTATACACGGATGCGTCAATCAATGGGTTGGGATGTGTGTTGATGCAAGAAGGGAAAGTGATTGCATACGCTTCAAGGAAATTAAGGAAACATGAAGGGAACTATCCCACTCATGACCTTGAGATGGCCGCAGTAGTTTTTGCACTTAAGATCTGGAGATCTTATCTCTACGGAGCAAAAGTGCAACTATTTACAGACCATAAGAGCCTAAAGTATGTGTTCACCCAACCTGAGCTCAACCTTCGACAAAGAAGATGGATGGAACTAGTGGCCGATTACGATTTGGAACCTCATGGTCGACGCCTTAAGTAGGAAGAGGACCAAGGTGGCCATTGAACGGGATGCAGAGACCTTGGTCGGAATGGTTCGTTCCTTGCGTCTCAATGCATTGGCCGTAGGAGGGGAGCCAGTTGGCTTAAGGGCAGCGAACCAAGCAGATATTCTGACTAAGGTCCGGCTTGCTCAGAAGGAGGATGAGGAGTTGGTGAAGGCCGCTGATAACAACCATACGGAATACCAAATCTCCAACAATGGGACGATTGTGGTAAATGGCCGAGTCTGTGTGCCAAACGTGTGGGAACTGAAGGAAGTCATCTTACGAGAGGCTCATCAGTCTAAGTTCTCAATTAATCCCGGTCAAACCAAGATGTACCATGACCTCAAACGGTACTATCATTGGGTCGGGATGAAGCGTGACGTAGCTGACTGGGTGGCCAAGTGCCCAACCTGTCAGCTTATCAAGGCTGAACGCCAAGTCCCGAGTGGTTTGTTACAAAGTCTTCCCATTCCGGAATGGAAATGGGATAACATAGCTATGGACTTTGTAACGGGTTTACCTACGACCCGGAACCGGCGAGATGCCATCTGGGTTGTGGTAGATAGGCTCACCAAATCCGCCCACTTCTTGGCCATCAAGAAGACGGACGGAGTGGGGAAACTAGCTGAGTTATACATTGATGAGATTGTGAGACTTCATGGGATCCCATCAAGTATAGTTTCATACAGGGCCGGCCGATTCACTTCTTATTTCTGGCAAGCCTTCCAGAAGGCCCTGGGAACGAGAGTGAACATGAGTACGGCTTACCATCCCTAGACGGACGGTCAATTTTGAAGGACCATACAAACCCTAGAAGACATGCTAAGGGCGTGTGTTCTTGAATGGGGCGACTCATGGGAGAAGTTTCTACCCTTGACCGAGTTTGCGTATAACAACAGTTATCACACAAGCATCGGAATGTCGCCTTATGAGGCTTTGTATGGGAGGCCTTGTCGAACTCCACTATGATGGACTGAGGTTGGAGAGTCAAGTATAGTTGGACCAAACATAATAGAGGAAACAACGGAACGAATCCGATTCCTCAAGGCCAATATGAAAGAAGCTCAAGACCGTCAAAAGAGCTATGCAGACAAGAGAAGAAAGGACCTTGAGTTCGAAGTAGGCGACCAAGTCTACTTGAAGATGATCACTTTCAAGGGTCGGGCCAGGGTTTCCAAGTGTGGTAAGCTTGATCCTAGATATTTGGGACCGTTCCGAATCATTGAACGGGTCGGGGCGGTCGCCTATAAGTTGAATTTGCCAAGTGAGATGGACGCATTTCACAATGTATTCCATGTCTCACAGTTGCTGAAATGCTTATGGGATCAAGACATAGTTGAGCCTGAAATTCCAAGGGAACTTAGGCCAAACTTGACCATCGAAATCCGGCCACTCCGAGTCCTAGATAGGATGGAAAAAGCAACCCGAAAGAAGGTGGTGCAAATGGTCAAAGTTGAATGGATCCACAATGGGATCAAGAAAATTACTTGGGAAACCGAGAACAGGATGAAGGCCGACTACCCGGAGTGGTACAAAAACCTTGACGCGGATTCGGGGACGAATCCATTTTAAGGGGGGAGACTTGTAGTATCCCCCAACCGGCCTAAGGAAGATGGGACGGGCCATGGGACCAGAAACATGAACCGGAAGTCCGGAGAGACAAACCAAACTATCCCATAGGTGTTTCAAGGCTTAAATTCAGCTAGAAGGAGCTCAGCCAAGTGTAGGAGTGAAGAAGTCAGCTCAGCTGAGCTGAACAGTCCAGCTGATCAGCTAGGTCAGCTGGCAACCAACACAACTCAGCTGGCCCAAGTGTTAAGCTCACGGGTCAGCTGGTCAGCTAGTGACACTAGCTGACCAAGCGGTTACCAGCGAATGGTCACCATGACAAGTTGTGACCTTTCGGCCAACAACTTGTGACCATTCGCCCAAGGGAAGTTAGCGCCAAGGAAAGCCTATAAATAGGCCACTCCTTCGTCATTTTTGCGCACACCCACAAGGGAAAAAACACCATAAATTCTCCAAAGGCACAAGGCCATAAATCGAGAGTTTTAGAGAGAGAGAGAGGCCGGAATCTCCAAGAGAAGGCCGGCGGTTTTAAGAAGAGATTCGGTGGTGGTTAAGGCGCAAGGAAGGGAGTGAAAGATGGCTGGAGAGGCATCAACTACCCATGGCAATACCACGACCACATCTAAGGTTAGAGTCCGGTTCATGTTCTCTCGGCCTTGGCCAAAACCCTAGCGGTCACGACCGGTTGTCTATGACCGGAAAACTCTCTTCTTCTCTTGTTCTAAATAGGCGCTAATTACTTGTTACACGACCGGCCATAAGGCCTTGGTCGTGTACGGTTGGCTGGTTGGTTAGTCACGATCCTAAGTGCTAGAACGGCCCGAGAGATCAGTACTGTTTCGAACGGTTTAACGGCTCGTCAAGAAGACGGTAAGCCGAGAACCGAGAAGCCAAAGTACGGTCGGCCTAGGCATGAAAACGGACCGAGGGAAATGGCCGTTGGATCGCGAGACTTAACCGCTCGTCAATTCGCTGGTACATGATGCGGACGATCGCGGATGATCGATGGACTGTCGCAAGCGATCGTTAGCCGCGGTCGCATGTACAGACCGAAGGAACGATCGTAACCGTCCGCGGTAATGATCGCGTCCGTTCGTACGAAAAGTCGCGTCCGTTCGCGGATACACGACCCGACTGCAGGCCGACCGTGTGATGTTCGCGGATCGATCCTCATTGACGTAGCGCATAGCCGCACGATCATTCGTCAAGCCGGACAGTACGCTTGTACTGATCAGTCCACGCGACCGTAAGGTCAAGCGTGCGATAGATCGGTACGTCCGTCCCGGTACGCGATATGACCGTGAGACTATCCGCGCGCTGACGTACGGACGACCGTGATCAAAACGCGACGGTTGTAAGTCCACGCATCCGACCATGGACCGTATGACGGGATTACGCGGTCACACGCTCATGTCCAAGAGCCGAGTTGTGCTTGCGGTTCCTTAAGTGTGTAACGGGGATAAGCGACTTATGATTGGATATTTATAACGGTTTTAGGATTGCTTGTATAATATAAGTTCATGGGATCATATAGAAAATGTGAATTGCTAGGTTGCATAAAAATTGATATAAATAAATATAAAAATCTCATGAACATGTTTTTGGTTTTCAGGTGATCATGATGATGATCAGACTTAGGCGCGGACAAGACTTGGGGCGAGTGGTGATTAGTTTGATAGACATTGTTTAGGACCGAATATTTTAGCATAATGCAAACGAATTACATTTGTATTTGGTACCTTGCTTATTTAATAAAATGTCTATTTTTGCCTTATATGAAATGCCTTAGTCTAAAATAAATCGAAATGAATGAATAAATGAAATAAAATTGTTTAAGTATGAAAATAATGGGCTTGAGGTTCACAAACGAACCTCAAGTTGAAATGGTTAAGTAGTGGCAAACCTTACCGGCCCTATGGCCTGGATAGGCCTTGTCAGCACTCTCGCAAGTTACAATGCGTCTAAAATGAAGAATGGATGGTCCTATTCTTGGGTCAAAATTGATTTGTTGATTAAACAAGATTTCCAATGGACTTATAGATATGTGTTAAACTCATATCCAACAAAAACTTATCAGTTTCGCAACACAAACTACAAGAAGATCAAAGCCTAGATATGTACTTAAGATTTGATAGGGAAAGAAGACAGTTTAATTCGTTAATGATGCTGTTTCGTTTAATTAACCATATCATATTCGAAAGTTTAAACCATTTTATGTTTTTTTCTTAGAATCTGTTGGGCCTTTAAATTGGTTTAGTGGGTCACTCTTATCTTCTCTATAATACACGAGCCCAGTCAAATCCTTTAGCTTCCTTTCTTCTTTTTGACCTAATTTTCACCAGCCGCTGCTTTTCAATATAAAAACATCACGATTCGTCAAAGGCAGAACAGAGCCACTTATTGTGAAACACTAGTCTTGTGTATCTCTCTATATTCTTATCGATTCGAGGGATTAGTAAAGATTTTTTCTTTGTCACCCATGATTGTTCTTGCATAGGTTTATAGTTTCTTTGTTGTTGTTTGTTTGATGTTTAAATGCCTGTGATGGTGTTAATTAAATATACTTTGAGAGCTTAGTCTCTAGGAAAAAAGAAACAACTCTGAGGCATTATTGAATCCTTCTATTCTCTGATCATAATTCGTTTTCCGCTCTTAATCGTTTGGTTTTCAAGTTTTTGTGAAAGTGCAAGTGACGATAAAAAGACAGGGACATCAGATTCTCCAGTAACGGGGAAGTAGAATGATGATTAATGTCTAAATGGGAATCTCTCTGATGCACATAACAAAACCTCTTCTCTTAAAAAGTTTTGTTTTTAATTATGTTTGTTAGTTGCGCCGATGATGTATATCTATTGATGTGTATTTCATCAGATTTTATAGTGATGAATATAATCACAATTGTCACTACCTCTGAGGTATTCTCTCTCGTTTTGTTTTTGTTAACTATATATTAAGCCTTGTGATTTCATCTAAGAACGGAGATATGAAGGGTTGTTTTGTTGTAGCCTAAACATTAGATTGGCTCCAAAATCATGCCCAATGTAATCAGCTTACTTGACTTTATATGAAGGCTTTTCTCTGTTGTATTTGATGATGCAGAGTTTATATTCTTTTTCTTTCTCTACCTCTAGTCATGAGTCTTAAGTGTTAATTGGAACCGGTAGCATATGTAACAACAATCTTTGTTGTTCAATGATCGTTGTTAATTGGAAACGGTTCAATCTCAAATAATATAATTTAATCAGATTGGAGTAGCATAATTCAATCAAAGGTTCAATTCTCCAGTAATATTACTCGTTTTTATCAGGTTGGAGAAGCTTCTCAGTTCTTATGCTGGACCGGTCAGTTCCTCGGACACGGCTTGTTCGAGCATAATTTTACATTGTTCTTAGAAATCATTTTCTTCTGAACCTCCTATGGAGAACCTAACGAGCCCATTGACTACTAATCACATGACAATTGTATTGTATATATATAGCGAATCTTCCACGTCGATAAAATTTGTGTCACGAGAAGTTTGAGAAATTAAAAGAAAGAGAATAAAAAACATTGGTCTAGCTTCAACTCTCTTAGACACGTTAAACGAGGTAGCCGTCGCCGTCCTCTTGGTCTTCGTTTTCTCCTCGGCCGGCGAGATCTGCCGTCGCCGGGGAGAGTGCTCGCGTCTCCGATTGTTAATTTGCGGTTCCTTCTCGTTTTAATCGGCCATATCCCACGGTTTCACAGCTCCGTCCTTCTCCAGCCTCGTTTCTGCTCGTGTCTCCGCCGCTTCCTCTGCTTGTCTTCGTGTGACGTCTCAGCCTGGCTCGTCGTGTGCGCTTCTGGAGGTTGTCGCCGCCGTTTATTCAGTCGTCTCCGATGGTCATGTTTGGCTCTGTTGGTGAGTCGTGTGTTTAGTTTCCGTTATGTGATTTCCGGGGTCGTGGCTGTTAGCGTTAGGTTGTAGTGTTGTCTCCGAATATCTGCAGTTTGGTTAGTTGATTTGGTTTAGTTTTAGGCTTGGTTTGGTGCTGTTCCGGTTTATGGTATGATTTTGAGATGGGTTTCTTTCGGTTTTAGATGAAAAAGTCTTGGTACCTCTGCTTCTCAGGTTATCATTGGTTCACAGTTCTGTTATGTTGTCTGACTTGTTTTTTGTTGAATTTGTGTGGGAGATGGCTGTGGGTGCTTTCTTATCTGAATTTATTTCCGGGTTTTATGGCTTTGGGGTAGTTTAGGTTGGTTTGGCTTTATTTGACTCAAATCTGGTGTGATTTGGGTTTGTTTAGGCTCCTATCTAGGTTTTCATGGGCGCATTGTGTTGCGTTGCAGCCGTATCCGTAAGAGTCTTAGTGGTCTTTGTAGGGGTCCTTTCTTGTCGGGTTGTGGAGTTTTGGTTCTTTGAGTCTGAGAGAGGGTCTCACGGCATCTGTTCGTGTAGCTGATGTTATCGTTGGTGGGCCTGTAGGAATTGTTTAGTTGATCCTGATTCAATTTACAGATTCATATCAACCTAAACATACAGATCTAGGTTCTCTTGAATAGAAACATTAGATGATCTCACCTTTTACCTGTTTGTTGCAGCGGAAGGAATAGAACAGGTCAGAGATCAAAGAGATACACCGAGGGATGAATCCTCCAAAGGCTCACACACGCGATCACAGAAAACGGCTGCTAGACCGAGCTGGTGGGAGGCGCAGGGAGAGAGGATTTTCGGCGCTGGGGCTAGGGTTAGGAGAAAGAGATTTGACTTTTAGTTTATTAAAAGCCTTCTCTTTCCCTTTTGGGCTTATGGGCCCAAAACACCAATCTGATTAAATCCCATTTAATCAGACCCATTAATCTTTCTCTCTTAGTACGACAAATGCCTGGCACTTTTGTCGTACTTCTGCTAAGCCGTTCCAACACATTTTCCTGTTAGCTTAGGCGTGTGACCCATATGGGATCATATAATAAAGGCAATAAGTCCAAGACTTATAGATCATGAGCGGACTCTAGCAAGCCATCATGATCCCCAGTATTATATGACTTATGTCTGATCTTTGACATACTCTTACTTTCTAGAGACAGTACCGAGATTACTGGACACAATTCCAACAGGGCCGTGGGCAACAGCGATAAATCTCGCTCAAGCATCTCAGCATAGTTCAAGAAATGCAAGTTCGGTATGGCAGTGATTGACTTTGGACTTTATCGATTTTTTCTGTTATAGTTGTAGGTTTTGTTTCCGGGGATATCTGTTTATTCCGCCGGCTCAGTTACCCCTGTGTGGGTTTAGTTTCCGGAGAAAGTTTTGTCTTCTGCCGGTTTTGTATCTTAAAAACGCATTTCACCTTGTTTAATTAATATAACTTCAGACGAAAAAAAAAAAAAACATTGGTCTAAAGATAAGTATATAATCCTTTTGTCTCAATATCTCGATTAGTCATAAGGCAAGATTGGTGTCATCCTTATAAAGCCTAATCTTGTTCATCGGACTCTGATTTGATACTGACAATCCAAACGACTCGGGAAAGTCCGTTTGAGCATGGCCATGCATTTTCCAGTATTCAAATCTCCGATTGGCCTAGAGATATTCACTCCATATATATTGGAGGGACAAATTCCGTCTTGTTCCATCACTGTAAACTACTCATTTCATAATGTACCCAAACAAGGTCCTTATAACTATCGCAGAACGATAGCGTTAGACAATGATCAAAGTGCATCAGTCCATGTGCAGTCACATGCATGCGAACTCAGGTCTAAGGACTATACTCTATAGTCGTAGTAAGAATCTCTTATGACACAAATATAAATATCCTGAAGAGTTCTTATAAGCGGGTCTTGTCCGGTCGTATGTTCCCAACATACACCTATGTACTGACTTTGATGCCGCGCATCTATGACACATTGAGACTTTGTCATAAGTCACGTACCAATCCAATCTCACACGGTTGTTGGTGTTCCAATTTCAACAACCTTCGACTAGGGACGGGATGATATAAAACATCTATCAAATATAGGGTCTCATGATCAAGCTAAATGACTTCGATGACTCAAGATCAAGTCATTTACTTCGATGACCTATAAAATGGTTCATATCACTTTGGAACGATTATTTCATCACAGTTAAAATAATCTTGAAATAATAATTTCATTAAACATCTTAAATGTTGTTTCAAGAACATATCCAATAACTAAATAAAGCCCTTTAATAACTCCCACTGAAATTAAGACTACATCTTAATTTCACTTATCCTACAGCAACAGTCCGCGACTCGTGCTTAGGCCTAAGGAGTGGCTTCGTTAATAGATTAGCAACGTTCTCATTCGTTGAAACTTGCTGATCTACTTAACATCTCTGTCATTTATCTTACGGAATAGGTTATACCTATCCTCAAGGTGTTTGGACCTCTGATGTGCAGCTAGTCTCATCTATGCTGTAAATCACATCAAGTTCAGTGACGGACTCTTCTTTCCAAACAACCTCTTTCGCGACTTTCCAAGCTGCGAAATGTTCAGCTTAAGTCATGGAGTCAGCAACAGTGCCTTGCACCGCCAGATAGACACAAGATATAACCGGACTGTGATCGGAAATCATCTTTGTCTATTGGAAACTTGCCTTTCAGACTCTACCGACTTGTAGCACCTCACTTTCTCCGTAAATCAAGAACTTATCCTTAGTATTCCTCAAATACTTTAGGACATACTTTAGGAAACTTGATTCTTTGCTGGATTTGACTGGTCTTTATTTGTCTTGCTTAACATTAAAGCAACATCAAACAAGTATGTTTCATGGCATACATGATAGATCCAATTGCCGACGCATATGGAATCTCATCCATGCATTTAAGCTCAGCAGTTATCGTAGGATACTGTATCTTGCTTAACTTAATGCCATGTGACATTGGCATAAAACCCTTCTTGGATTGCTCAAAACGTGTAGGACTTTGTCAATTTAAGAATCTGACTTTGTCCTATCAGCTCTTTTGGATCTCTATCTTTAGATCCAAAATCCAAAAACTACGTGGCTTTACCCATGTCATTCATTAAACCAACTCCCAAGCTAGTCCTTTACCGACTACAGCGTTGGGACGTTATATCCGAGAATCAGTATGTCATCGACATACACTTTGAGAAATGCAATATCGCTCCCACTAATCTATTAGTAAACACACAGTTCCGCTTCGTTCCTGTTCAAGTCAAAACCTTGACTACTTCAACAGAACGAAGATTCCAACTCCGATATGTTTGCTTCCATCCATGAATGGATCGATGAAGCTAACTTACATAAAATGTAATTTTTCGGAGTCCGGGCTTACTTTCGCTTCTTTGAATTTCGCAGATTCGTCGCTTTCAATGATCATCAGATCATGCGAACTTTCAATGATTATCAGGTTCAACAAATGACGAGAGATCACTCTCTGATTAGTAACTGATTCATTCATATCTGCGAACTTCAGGCTCCACAGGTGTAGATTCTACAGAAATCTGTAAATCCTTCCGCTGCTCTCCCTCAATAGGTAAAGCAGCCTCCTGTATTTCTCGAATTTCTTCGAGTTGTACTTTTACTCCCACTGTTCTTCTTGGAAAGTAACTTCCCTTCTTAGAAAACAGAATGGTCGTAAAAATACTTTTTACTCCCACTGTTCTTCTTGGAAAGTAATTTCCCTTCTTAGAAAACAGAATGGTCGTAAAAGTACCGAGCCTTGGTTTCCCTAAGAAAACTTCGAGTTATGCTTTTACTCCCACTGTTCTTCTTGAAAATAACTTCCCTTCTTAGAAAACAGATTGGACGTAAAAGTAACAAGCCTTAGTTTCTCTAGGACAACCAACGAAGTAGCACAACTACAAATACTCAGTAAAGACAAATTTGGATCGATTCCAATCCACATTAACGTGGTGTCTTTCAACCGATATTTGTGGAACTATTTCAGCGTAAACTTAGATATTTTAGAGCGTTATTCTTAAATAATATCATGGAAGATTCGTGTGACTCATCTTTAATCATTTCTAATAAGATCTGATTCTTTCTCACAGAAACACCTTCAGGTTTTCAGGAGAAATGAGCTGTGAAACGATTTCACACTCATTAAGATGATCACACAATCAATGACTTAAGTATTCTCACTCGTGATTTAATGCAGAGTCTTAATACTTTTGTCATTCAGATCCTATACTTCATTCTGGAACTCTTTCGACCATGTCAAAGAATTCCGACTTGTGTCTCATCAAATGAACACAGTCACACTCACTGAAGTAATCAGTAGAGACAATGAAGTACAGGAGATTTTTCTCTGGCATTACTGCTCATTGGGCCACATACATGAGCATGTTCCAGGTCCAATAAGCCTTTGGGCTTTTCTCTAGCTCGGCTAAGATAGGCCCTTTATCTTTTGGTCTAGTAAACAGAATTCAAGTCTCATAAGATATTTTATCAAATGAGCCCAACAGTCCATGACTATGGGATTTCTGAATCCGACTTACTCTATGTGACCAAGACTTTTATGCCAAGAAAAATCAGGTTTAATTCATCAGATTTAAACCAATTCGGTATTTATGTTACATTTAGGCACTCTTTGGTTTAAGATATAAAACCCATTCCATGAATAGGGTGCTACAATTAATATTTCATTAAGATCAAAAGAACAAAACTTGTCTTTTATCAAAACGAAAAACATTCAAATTCTTACAAGAAAATGAAAGACAACTCTGCTTTAAAGCAGGTACATTGTAGCAATTACTTAATACAAAACCAAGCCTCAAAGGGATCTATAAGTGAAAAACCCTACGGCTGAGGCAGCATCCCAAGCTCCTTCCAGACATGTAGTTTCACTTGCCCTTCCTTCAACGTTCTACTGTTGCTTAGGCTCTGCATATTATCACAAATATCAGTGCCACAACCAGTATCCAATACCTTTAAGGACGTTCTACTGTTGCTTAGGCTCTGCATATTGTTACAAATATCAGTGCCACAACCAGTATTCAATACCTTTAAGGTAGAACTTGAAGTAATAACATGAATACCTGAGGAAGTAGTCTCATACATCGACTTTAACTCCTCATCATCTTCCATGAATTTAATGCAATCTCTCTTCCAATGCCCTGTCTCCTTACAGTAGCAGCACTTACCAACGTAAGAGGTATCTGACTCGGGCTCAGAAGACACACGCTTGCCATGATTCAAAATCTGGACAACTTTGTCTTCACCCTTGTCAGCATTAGGTTTAGTAAACCTACCCTTCTCATTCATGAGATTGTACAGGGTACTCTTCACGTTTGGCTCAACTGTCTTGAGCATATCATGCAGTTCAGTCAGCGTCTTCGTTAAGCCTTTCTTGATATAGTTCTTTCTGAACTTATCATAGCTTGACGGCAGTGACTGCAGAATGATCTCAGTTGCCAATTCTTGGCTAACTGGATAATCCAGTTTCCTCAGGTTATCAATGTAACCCATCATTTTACTGACATGAGGACTCACTGGATGATCATTTGGTAGCTTGCAGCTAGTGAGAGATTTAACCAATTGGTATCTCTCCACTCTTATCTGCTCCTGAAATTTCAATTTCAGGCTGCTGATCATCTCTATTGGCGACTCCATGTTCTCATATTGCTTCCGCAAATCTGAGTCCATGGTAGCCAATATCAGACCACGCACATCTACCGCATCATTATAATGCTCATTCCAAGCATCATATACTGCATGAGAAGCATTGGACCCGATCCTCACGGGGAGAGCTCTCTCAAGGACATAGTCCTTTCTCTCCTGTCTGAGGACTAGCCTCAGGTTCCGCGACCAAGTCAAGAAATTTGATCCGTTCAGCTTGTCCATCTTAAGGACAGACCGGATCGAGAAAGTGTTTTGATTGTTTGTGCTAGTCATAACTGAAAATTAAGATAAAAGGATTTTAGTTAAAATGTTCAATATGATTAATCTCGTATTAAATTTAATATGATTAATCATGCATTATATTCAATAACTTCAGTTACCCTCAATAGAATATAATGATTCCAAGATCCACATATAACTACGATTAAAGTGGGCCACTGGCCGTCACCCAACCTTAGCTTATATCGGTAAGCCCTATGTCGGCTAATTATATCCGTGATATAATTCTTGGTTGTGAATCTGGGCCCGAGGCCCAATCCACTCTGATGTCTCAAGGCCCGGGACTCCCGATGGCCCAGTCAAGAAAACCAGACTATACAGTCATGTAATCATTAATGTCTGGGACTCCCAATGACATTTATGAATCACAAACCGTCTTATCCACGCAAAAGCAGACACCCTCACACTGTAAGGCCATGAATACAATTGAATGGGCTTTGACAGCTGACATAGCCTGGACAAGACATCCAACGCTTGATATTATTTGAGGTTCGTAGGTTTATTAAAATTCATTCCCAAAATAGAAGATTACTATTTCGGGAAACTTTCCATTTTTAGAAACCTACTATTTTTGGAAACTTTCTAAAATTGGAAACTTTCTAAAAAACGGAAACTTTCTAACTTTAGAAATTTCTTAAAATCCAAAACCCGCAAATCCAGAAACTTCTATTTTAAGAAACTTTCTAATTTCAAAATTTCGGAAACTTTAATTTAAAATCGACTTTATAATTTTATAAAATAAATTTTAAATTGATCTGAAGAAAGACTCAAATAATTGGCCCAATTGTTTTAACTTCTTGGCCCGAGGCCCAAGAATTGGTCCATGTCCAAGACATGACCCAATTGTCCAATTATTTGACATAACCGGTCTGGTTCATTAAAATTGGTCTAACCAAATTTTAATTACTACGATGACCACAATTGTCAACCGGTTATTTACTAAACCGGATTTTCTCAATTTATTTGGTCCAACCAAATCAAATTAGAAAATCCTGGTTTAGGCACAAAATCCAATAATTCTTTCGACATTGGATTTCTTATCCCGGTTTAACCAGATTTAATAAAATTATTAAATCTGTTTATTAAACCGAGACGCATCAATTTTCATTAAAATTTTAAACCGAGCCTTGAACCGAACCGAATTGGTCACGAACCGAACCGAGTTGGTCGTGACCTAGCTCCATGATCACTTCCCAGCCGTAAGCCGCACGCAACGATCCGAGATCGAGACGGCAACGGACGGGACGATCGGGACCATGCTCGGGACGCGGACGGGTTGCTCGGGTCGTGTGGCTTCATGCGAACGCCACAGCCGGGACGAGAGCACGACGATGGCGGGACGATCGCAGCTCGGTCCATCAGGACGATCGCCGAGCGATCCGCTCGATCGAGCCACACGATCGCTTGCTTATCCTCTCACGCAAGCGATCGGCCATCATCTTCACACGGTCGATCGATCGACCGATCCATGCTATCGTCGGCCGATACATGCGATTGGTTTGGTCGATCCGATCATACCACGGCCGATCAACAAACCCGAGTCATATAGCTCGGTTTGCGATTTCTTTAGTGTGTTTAGGATTCAAATTTGTTTCTTAAGTGTTTTATCTTATCAATAGTTGATTCAAAACACTTCTAAACAGATTAAACAACCTAAACATGAATCTAAAACAAGAAATCCTAAGAACCAATGGCTCTGATACCACTGTAGGAATTGTTTAGTTGATCCTGATTCAATTTACAGATTCATATCAACCTAAACATACAGATCTAGGTTCTCTTGAATAGAAACATTAGATGATCTCACCTTTTACCTGTTTGTTGCAGCGGAAGGAATAGAACAGGTCAGAGATCAGAGAGATACACCGAGGGATGAATCCTCCAAAGGCTCACACACGCGATCACAGAAAACGGCTGCTAGACCGAGCTGGTGGGAGGCGCAGGGAGAGAGGATTTTCGGCGCTGGGGCTAGGGTTAGGAGAAAGAGATTTGGCTTTTAGTTTATTAAAAGCCTTCTCTTTCCCTTTTGGGCTTATGGGCCCAAAACACCAATCTGATTAAATCCCATTTAATCAGACCCATTAATCTTTCTCTCTTAGTACGACAAATGCCTGGCACTTTTGTCGTACTTCTGCTAAGCCGTTCCAACACATTTTCCTGTTAGCTTAGGCGTGTGACCCATATGGGATCATATAATAAAGGCAATAAGTCCAAGACTTATAGATCATGAGCGGACTCTAGCAAGCCATCATGATCCCCAGTATTATATGACTTATGTCTGATCTTTGACATACTCTTACTTTCTAGAGACAGTACCGAGATTACTGGACACAATTCCAACAGGGCCGTGGGCAACAGCGATAAATCTCGCTCAAGCATCTCAGCATAGTTCAAGAAATGCAAGTTCGGTATGGCAGTGATTGACTTTGGACTTTATCGATTTTTTCTGTTATAGTTGTAGGTTTTGTTTCCGGGGATATCTGTTTATTCCGCCGGCTCAGTTACCCCTGTGTGGGTTTAGTTTCCGGAGAAAGTTTTGTCTTCTGCCGGTTTTGTATCTTAAAAACGCATTTCACCTTGTTTAATTAATATAACTTCAGACGAAAAAAAAAAAAAAAACATTGGTCTAAAGATAAGTATATAACCAAGATTTAAGACTGTCAGAATAGTACGAATAAACGTTTCGATGGTAACGTCAGCCTTTTCAGAAACAAAAAAAAAGTTAAAAGTTAATTTTAAAAGTAAAATCAAAAAGTTTTCTAAGAAAACGAGAAAAAATTATTACTGGCTTGAAAATAACAAAACATTAAGGGAATAAAATTAGGCCACCATTATTGATGAGTTTGGTAATCAGATATTACCATGTAGACCCCACGGAAGCAAATGATTTGTCGATACACATTAATAATTCTGGTCAATAAAAACAGTGTCATGTATGTGCTAGGACATCTACAACTATAACACCAAATTTAACACCAAAAAAATGATATATTATTATATTATTAATTTTAATTTTTTATTTATTTCTAATAGTTTTAATAAATAATAATCAAAACTTATAACTAACTAATTATAAGTAAAATATAAAATTACAATTGGTTAGACCAAAAAAAGATTCATATTTTTTTTTATTTTTTATTAATTTAATGATTAGTTTAGTTTTCCAAATTAATATTTTATATTAATTATTAAACATTATTATCAAAAAACAAAATTTTAATTATTTGAAAACAACAATTTAATCATATTATTAAAATTTTATCAATAAATAAACAACCATTTAATTTTAATTTAAATAAAAAATGAAGAGTCAATTAGGAAAAAAATACTATACAATAAAAAAAATTGGCTAATAAGGAACTTATCTTACGAAATCATTTTGGGAGACATGGAATGACAAAATTAACCCTACCACTTGCAAGCAAGTATCTTCTATAAGATATGGCTGACTTTTTTTTTTTTCTTGTTCTTCTTATCTTCTTATATTCTTCTCTCCTCTCTCACTTTTTTTTTCTGATACTAGAATTTTTTAGGATCTGATTTTTCTTTTCTTTTTTAACAAAGATCTAAAATTTCTTATAGAAATTTAGCAAAAACTAAGTTATAGAGTTGATTCGGTGATTTTTTTCATCAAAAAATCTTGTGATTTGTGGAACAACAAAATCACATAGATTGTAAGATTTCAATCTTTTGCTTTTTTGGAGGTCTAAAACAATCCGGTGAGAAATTCAACAAAGATTTCCGACGAGTTGATTTATATTCACTGAGTCAACTCAGTAAGTTAGGTATGTGTTAACATAATTATTAAACTTGTTAAATCAATTATTAACTAGTTACTTTTTAATGTGTGTTCAAGTTACTAAGTCAAATTAGTGATTATATGAGTTATGTACATGTTAACATAATTATTAAGTGTGTTAACTAAACTATTAGCTAGTTAACTTTTAGATTGTGTGTTCATTTTATTATATATCATATAAAATATAAGTTCAACGATAGATTGTTTTTTAACGCCATAATGGGTGTGATTGGTTGCTCACTTTAGAGTAATGGGATAGAGAGTAATATTTATTCAGCTGAATCCCACTAAACTTTTACCAATCAAAAGAAATAGGAATGGGTTTTTTTTTTCACCTCAATCCCACTAAAACTCAAATATAAAACTGAAATTTTCCCATTAGGAAAAAATCTCGTCACCTCTCTCTTTATCCCTATCTTTCTCTAACATCCATTTTCTCTCTATCGCACATTTAAATTACCAATCACATCCGATGAAAAAAGTATAGCAATGGGTGGTGGTGTTACTAACATTTTAATTGATGTTGCTAACATTTTAGAAACATATGATATTTTGGATTTGTATCGTTAACATTTTATTTGGGGATGCTAAGATTTTATTTGATGCCGCTAACATTTTGAATATATATGTTATTTTATACTTGCATATCTGATAACATTTATGATGCTAAGATTTTATTTTGAACCGCTAACATTTTATTTAGTGTTGTTAATAATAATAGAACTGTCGTAGCTCTCTCACTCCAGCAATCCTCCCAACACCGCCGCTTGGTCTCGTTGCTGCTACTGCCTCCAACACCACTGTTGGATTGAATCGGAAGCAGCACAAGAGCCAACGAGTCAGGATCCTTCTGTCGTGACGAACAAGCCGGAGGAGTCAGAGAATAAGAAGGCGGACATGTCGCATTACTGTAAATCATCACGACGACGGCGGAGAAGAGGGATCGGATGAATCGGAATCCGTCGGCGACGCATGAGATCAGATCTCGTCTTCCTCCTCTATGAATGTGATTTCGTCAGTTCGAAAAAGATGTGATTTCGCCGGATCTGGTCAAGATATCGTAAAAAGAATAAGATTAAAGATATGGAGATAAATCATGTGCAAGAGAGAGAAGCTTTAGATAAGATAAGGGTAGTTTGAACATATTTTAGATAAAACATAGGATATGGTCACAAATTTAATTTCGTTTCAGTTTATACCATGTACCCCAATTACTTCAAAAATAAATAAAATATATATATTTTTGGATTGACATTATTCACAAAACATCAAAAAAAAATTTATTGTTTGATATAGCGTCATGTTGGAGCAATATACACAGCAAATTTGCGGTTATACAAGCTAATACTTTTGTTGTATCATATATTATCGTTAGAACAATAACGAAATAATTAGTATATTATAAATATTATATATTAGTATTACCATGGTAAATATTAATTAATAAATTATTATGATAATTATATTTAGTCACATATATTCTATTACACTAATTAATGATATGATAATTAGCATGTTAACTGGTTTAACATAATAATTTGATATGCTAATTAATTTAATATAATATTTCTATAATATGTTAATTAATTTAGTATGATATTTTATGTTATTACATTATAAATATACATTTAATATAATATATATAATGTTTTGGTGATAAATATTTGTTGATAATTTTGTATGCATATTAGCATATTAATTAATATGATGATAATTAAGTTAATATGATAATATATTATAGGTAATAAATAATATTTGTCGATAATTCAACGTGAAAATGATTATTGTGAGTAATTATATTATTGTAATAAAAAATCATAAACATATTTATGAGATTTTTTTTCCTTCATATTTTCTTAATTTTTGAATTAACTTTGATAAAAGTTAGTAAATTAATTATTGATGTATATTTAACAAAATCACACGTTAAAAAAATATTAATAGGAAGAAAAATGACTACAGAAGAACAAATAATTATATTCCCATGTCTATGTATATGTTGAACAGAGTCGTACGAATTTTGAAAGCGTGATTTCTTCTTCACATGTCACATCACGCATGAGTTAAAAACTTAAAAGTTAAAGAGAAATATGATTATATATGCACAAAAACCTTAATAATTAGGTATAGATACTGATAAAAAATTTAATTGCGTTCACACCGGTTAAATTACTAAATAACCCTTTTATTTTGTCAAGTTCTATCGGTTATTTATTATTGTTATCATATATAAAAACTAGAATTAACACAATAACTTAATAAACACGATAATTTATTATTTGGTAACTAGTGTGTTAACCGATTTAACTTGATAATTCATTATAATAATAACATGCTAACGATAATATCTGATATCTATAACATGTTAACATAGATTTTTTTTAAGTAATATGTGTTAACATTGTTTACATAAGGGGGATAATATTATTATCATACTATAAATAGTCACTATTTTTGTTAATGTATAAACAATGTTGATTGTAATTGATAAATAGTGGTCAGTGACAATTGTATAATTAAATAAAAAGAAAAGGATGTATATAACATAAAATTTGTTTCTCTCTATTAATTTGTTAATTTTTAAATTATTAATGTTAGAAAATTAATTTTTTGGTCAATGATGTATATTAACTTAACTCGTCCAAAGTTAAAACCAATATATTTTATTTTTTCATTTCTCGGAACATTACGAATTACATGATCCTATTTTATTTTATTTTTTTTGATTTTTTTTGTTCTTACAGCTATATTCTTTTTACTAGTAGACAAATTAACTTTGGTTTTCTATTATGGAGTATTTTCTAAACTGTGCAAGTATTCTTCAAATGTGTCAAACAAACATAGTACACTAAGAAATATAAAGTCCGCTCACTTGCTTACTCTTCTTGTTCACTCAGTTGTTGATGCAGAATTCAATGTTTGAACTATATACATTTAATTCTATAGAAATTTGCACAAGAATTTTGGAAAGGAATATAATCCTTTTTCCATTATATAAAATGTTTTAGAACTTTTTGTTTCATTTTATTTGATTTTTCAAATTTTTATGTAAATTTATATTTATTTAATATGTTATAAGTAATTAATATTATGTTTATTGTTATTGGTTAGAATATTTTAACTTAAATAATAAATAAAATTTTATCTAAAAACATAAAATATAGGATTTTCTAATTCTCATATTTTTAGCTAAAATATTCTATAAAATAAGAAAAAGGAATTAATAAATAAACTAGTACAAAATAAGTATGGACCAGCGACGCGGAAGCTAGTCCCCACGATGGTAACAAAATTTCCCGCAAATGGCATGTCAAACAGGTGAAAGTTATTTAAATGTACTATTGAATTCTAATTAGCATAAATTGTGACAAAAAGAAAAAAGAAAAGGCTCCACAGATTAAAGCAATAACCTTAATTTGTGATCAATAACCATAACACATGTCCTCTTCTGACCTTAATTATTACTTGTTTATAGCTGTCAATCTCAATCAACACTTAATTATGATCACTTTTTTGACAAAAATATCTTCAAATTTCGATTAATAACTAGGAATCTATATTCACACCCACAAGGAAAAAAAACCCAATACGAGTCTACTAATATTGGATCCGTTCTTTTAATAATTGGCAGCCAATTCCCCATTTATGTTAACTTCATCCACTTTTTCAATGATTTATCTTATGCTTTGAATGCTAACACCAATTATAACTGTCTAAATTAAAAGTGAATTATAACATTATATTTTTAAGATGGACAACAATCTGTTGTATACCAAATTTATTCAAGTGTATATGTTCTTTGTAATAGGAATCTGGTGTTTATGTTCGAGTAAGATTGGTTTTAATGTGTGATATTGATAGAACCACATAATATTAAATGTTACTATCATTTTCTTCAATGTGTTGTGGGATCCTTACTACACATAATAATAAAGTTACAACTACACACCATCATGACATTTAAGGTCAATACCTATAGCAATATAGTAATATAGTACTTGATAGGCTTGTTTCGCTGAAATGGCATGAAACCCTCAAATATGCATGTAGGTAGGGCTCATTAGCATGTGCAGGAAAGAGAGGTTATGACTATATATTAAAAAAGGTAACAGTCAAAATTCAGAAACGAAATTGACCATGCATGTCACTTATTATAGTACTAAGTTTTTTTTTTTCAGAAGCGTGCTTAGCTCTCTCTCTCTCTCTCTCTCTCTCTCTCTCTCTCTCTCTCTCTCTCTCTCTCTCTCTCTCTCTCTCTCTCTCTCTCTCTCTCTCTCTCTCTCTCTCTCTCTCTCTCTCTCTCTCTCTCTCTCTCTCTCTCTCTCTCTCTCTCTCTCTCTCTCTCTCTCTCTCTCTCTCAACAAAAGGATTCAAGAGAAATTCAAAGAAGGATGTCAAGTTGGTCATAAATCTCATGATAGTAATCAGATTGGTACAGATCGAAAGGCTCAATGAATGAGTAGTCATCGAAAGCTCCCACGAAGCCAGTCGTCGTTGTGGTAGTAGTAGAGTCACAAGCTAACTCATCGGACGACGTCGTACTGGTCATATTCTCATCAATCTCCATGAAACAACCAGTCGCTTCCTCCTCCTTCTCCTCTACTTCATTGCTGCTTATCATCATCTGATCATCTTCTTCAACAGCTTGTCTTGATTCCGACAATATTACATTCTTGATCCTATCGAGTCCATGTTTTCTAAAGGAGATTCCAGCAGCAAGCTTGTTAAGTAAACGTGCAGAGCCTGTGGAGGAAAAGGAGCTAGAAGAAGAAGAAGGTGACGGTGTTGGAGACGACGTCGTTGAGGAGAAAGTGGCTTTGACGACGGTGACGATTGGCTCATGTGTCATGGGATCGATCCCGCTTTTAACGAGTCTTTTCTTAAGACATGAGTTCCAGTGGTTCTTGATATCATTGTCTGTTCGGTTCGGCATTAGCTTTGCTATTGCTGCCCACCTTATATGTTTAATTATACATAATCATCAGTTTAATTTCTTTATCTTAATATATAACACGATCCTTAAAAATTAAAATTAAAATTTACCTGTTACCAAAAAAAAAAAAAATACCTGTTCCCAAGAAGGGAATGAAATTTGATGATATCTTCTTCCTCCTGAGGAGTGAACTTGCCTTTTTTAATCCCAGGCCTTAAATAATTCAACCACCTTAATCTACAACTCTTTCCACATCTTTGCAGACCTTTTTATATTTCATTTTTCGAAAAAATATAAAATATATCAGAAAATGAGGGGAAATTATCACTTTAACATAGTGGCAAACAGATAAAAAATAAGGATGAAAGATTTTTTCATCAGCCAAAAAAAAGGAAAAAACTTTCTGATTTTAGGTCTAAAATTAGACTATAATCTTTCTAATTTTTATAGCTTTACACTTTAGAAGACAGAATATATTAATAAATCACAATAAAAAGTAATCAGGATAATATTTGGCTTTCATAGGTTCACATGTTAACACTATATAATAGTATATATAGAAGTTTTTTATAAAAAAATAATCGGATAAACAATGGTTTACAAACATCTTTACTGTAAATTTTCATACTATCTAATATACTCCTAAAATCGAAAAGTTCTTTGAAAAATATAAATATATTTATATGGACTTTCTGTTAATAAAATTCCTGCAGACGATGAGATATTATACATAATCTAGAAAAATTAGAACCAACAAAAATAAAAAGAAATCGGAAACAAAATCTTTGGTCCGACAAGAACTGGAATTTAAAGATCCTAGCCTCGAAAGAGACACAACCAGTCCCCGAGACCGTATGTATACACAATGTATGCATATATATATAGGGTGTAAGTATATATTATTATTATTACCGGCTCTCTTAGGCAGGGTACGCCAGTCCCCGAGACCGTATTCGTTGATGTAAGCGACGAGCATCCGGTCTTCCTCCCCCGTCCACTCTCCTTTCTTCAGCCCGTCCAAGTCGAACCACGTCGTCCTCCCCATTTTTTTTTATCTCCGGTGAACCAATAAGATCAATCAACGTATATTGTCAGATGATGATGATCTTTAAGAACAAGTGAATTATTGATTACTGTTACTATATTAAGAGACCTTCAATTATTTATTGCTAGGCCTTCTCACACTTAATATAGAAGGAGAGTGGCCTTTTATGGAGTAGGGATATGGGGATGTCTATCTATATATAGTCCCTTCCTTCACTGCTCTCTTTTTATTTTGATTTATTTTCAACCGTTGGATTCTTGTTATGTATATCTTGATGCTGAGCCATCCTCGCATTTATTTGATTCTTCGTTAAAGATGTTGTTTTTCAATAAATATAATTTATTCGGTACATGTAAACATGATTACTGTTTTTTTTCTTTTCTTGTCACAATTATTCCAAGAAGGTAAGACACGCATATAGAGTATTCACACACATGATACAAATGATTATTTTCATGACTACCAATGTATTTGAATAAGAATTCATATGATTCACAAAAAGTTTCTTGTTTATAAGAATTTCTAAGCAATGGTTTGTAGATTATTTAATTATTTTGGGCGAAACTGCATTTTTATTTCCTTTTTAGTCGTTCTGAAACTTTCTCATCGTTTGCTAATACATCTCAGAAGAAATGACTGACGATAATTGTAAGGACTAATTTAAATAATTATTTGGAATTGTATTCCCATTCACGTATGAATAGTACAGTTTGGCCATCAATGGTATGCGTTTTTGAAGTTTGTTTTTTGAATACATTTTTTAAGTTTTCAATCACATCATTTTTATATCATTTTTATAATTGGTGTTTTCTAAATATTGTTGTTTATATTTTCTCAAATAAAATAAAAAATTGTATTGGTTCCGCAAATATATATTTCCACACAAACCGCATTTAAACCATATCGTACTCTAAAATCGATTTTCACATACATCTAAATATATTCTCACCATTCAAACTCTTAGCGTCATAGGTAACTTAAATTACTATAAGCAGATATGTGACTTTGGTTCGTTCGAGTAGTTCAGATCAATTATGTCGGTTCTCAGATTATTAGATTTACACAATTTATATCAAATTGAACCGAATAAAAATCGATTTGGTTTGGTTTGGTTCTCGAATAGTTCGGTTTTAATTTGTTTTACCAAACTGAATTGAAGTTTTCAGTTAAATTTTGGATAAAAGCCCAGTTAAATTCAATTATTCAGTTAATTCAGATATCTTTGGTTAGAATTTTTGGTTCATTTTAACAATTTTGGTTCAGTTATGTTCCCAGGACTAATTATAAGCATTACTTATCACCACCACATGTAGTAGTTTAAATGAAGCGTCAAACACATGCCTACTGTGTGTGTCTGTGTATGAGGGGGAGATGAGAGGAGGGGGGGGGGGGGGGGGAACCCTACAAAAAGAAAAGTACTTGAAATGAAACACTTGATAAAACCAATTTACTATAAAACGTGAACCCAATATAGATGGGGGGGGGGGGGAGGGAAACACCCTACAAAAAAGTACTTGAAATGAAACACTTGATAAAATCAAGTTACTATAAAACGTGAACCCAATATAGATTTGGGGGGGGGGGGGGAGGGGGGGAACCCTACAAAAAGTACTTGAAATGAAACACTTGATGGATCGTATCCATAAAAAAACCAAGTTACTATAAAACGTGATTCCAATATAGATGATGCATGACTATCAGTTGTTGGTAGACATGCGGATTCAGTTAGTACGGTTAGTTAATTTCAAATATTTGTATTTGTGGTTAATTTGGGTTTAATTGCATAAAAATTTCGGTTTGCTTCAATTTGGCTTCGATTAGTTTGGTTCACAAAGGAAATACTCCTTTCTCTTTTATAACATATTTATCAGCTGCTTAAGCACAACAAAAAATAGAGAATAAAGTAGGTACTCACCACTAGTCACTACTTCCTTGGTGAGAGTATGGAATATGTTGGAGGTATAATATTAATGTTTAGTTAACCTTTCTTTGTGAGGTACGCGGCAAGTATAGGTCTAGTCTAAATTTTAAAGAACTTGGTTTTTATTTTCCCACAAATAAATTGATTACATTCACATTTACGGAATACCTAAATTTGATTATTGTTTTGTTATTTTTGAATTGCATAAAATAAAAGAACACACATATATATATATGTGTGTTCCCTAATACACACATATATGGTTTTGTTATGTATGGTCCCTTTGCCGCGTATATATATATATATATATATATATATATATATATATATATATATATATATATATATATATATATATATATGTGTGTTCCCTAATACACACATATATGGTTTTGTTATGTATGGTCCCTTTGCCGCCCCTCTGTCGAGACTCAACTTGTGAACATCTTTTTGCTTTGGTTTTGTATTGACGTGGTTCGTAGTTTTCAATTTTCCATAATACTCACGTTTATATTTGTCTTATCTTTTAGTTTTATAATTTCTACTATTTTTTAATAATAAACAAACAAAAAATATCTGATCTTCTATACTCGTATTGAAATTCTGTTTATTGTGTGCTCCATAATCGTTGGTATAGTTCTTTCAGACAAGAACCAATAACGTTATTGAAAGTGATGACTTGTTCTTTCACGATAGGTCCAAAAAGAAGAATTAGATTTTCCACCTCGATTTTTCATAAATCAATCCACGATTCTCGAGTTTATCTGGTTTTATTTTCTAGATTTTTTTTTTTTTGTAACAATTATTTTCTAGATTTTTGTTAAACTAAACCTTTTATCTGTATTGTATTTTTTTTTTGAACTAAGCTTTTCGATTTTATCTGTATTGTTGGTGCAAGTGCAACCACATGTTCAAGATATTAGAGTGAATAAAACTCTGCTTGAGTATTCTCTTATTTGGACTCATATATATAGATACATATAGGGGTAAATATGAAATTTACATAGTCTAACACCTCTCCGCAGGCTTAGCATCGGGTGGCCGAAGGCTAAGGCTGGACCGAAAAGAATTAAAAAGAGGAGATGCGAGTCCCTTTGTGAAGATATCGGCGAACTGATGTGCCGATGGTACATGAAGTACTTTGACTTCTCCGAGTGCAACCCGTTCGCGAACAAAATGTAGATCGATCTCAATATGCTTGATCCGTTGATGTTGAATTGGATTCGAACTCATGTAGATGGCACTAACATTATCACAATACACGATCGTAGCTTTAGGAATCATTATCTTCATCTCGAAAAGAAGTGTACGTATCCAAGTAGTCTCGGCAACAGCATTGGCAACAACTCGATATTCGGCTTCAGCACTAGAATGTGAAATCGTCGGTTGGCGCTTAGAAGACCACGTCACCAAATTATCACCCAAAAAGACACAATAACCCGAAGTCGATCAACGAGTAGAGGGACAGCCAGCCCAATCAACATCGGAATATGCAACAAGATTCAATGATGATGATTTATAGATATGGAGACCGTGTGTGATTGTGCCTTTGATATACCGGACGATGCGCTTAAGAGCATTGAAGTGTGACTCTCTCGGATCATGCATGAACAAACAAACTTGTTGGACGACAAATGAGATATCTGGACGTGTGAATGTGAGATATTGGAGAGCACCCGCAAGACTGCGATAGAGAGTAGGGTCTGAGATAGGAGGTCCATCATCAGCAGCTAGCTTTTTGCTAACTTCAACAGGTGTAGAGACCGGATTACAATGAGTCATTTGAGCTCGATGAAGAATATCAGCAGCATAGTTTTGTTGTTGAAGGAAGAGACCATGTGAATCCCGTTGAACTGAGATACCGAGAAATTGATGAAGTGCTCCAAGATCAGTCATTTCAAACTCCGAGTGAAGACTTTCAATGATACGACGAGCAAGAGTTGGCTGAGATGAGGACAATGTCATCAACGTACAAAAGAAGATAGACAATATCTTTACCAGCGGAGAGGACGAACAAAGAGGAGTCAGAGAGACATTGCTTGAAGCCAATCTTCTTTGCAAAAGTAGCAAACCGTTGATACCATGCCCGAGGAGCTTGTTTGAGACCATAAAGTGACCGTTTGAGAAGACACACATGATCTGGTTTCGTTGGATCAACAAAACCTGGTGGCGGATGCATGTAGACGGTTTCTTCGAGATCGCCATTGAGAAACGCATTCTTCACGTCAAGCTGATGAAGAGGCCAATACCGAGCCGTAGCTATATCTAAAACGATGTGGATAGTGCCGGGTTTCACGACTGGGCTAAACGTCTCTTCACAGTCAATCCCAAGTTGTTGTGATTTCCCATTAGCAACAAGTCACGCTTTGTAACGGGATAACGATCCATCTGCCTTAAACTTATGCCTGAAAAGCCACAAGGATCTAATGATGTTAGTATCACGAGGCCGGGGCACAAGAACCCACAACCCACTTTTAATTTGAGCATTATATTCCTCAGTCATGGCATTGTTCCAATGACCATCCTTGGCTGCCTGAACATGAGATAAAGGTAAAGGAGATATGGTACTATCAATATGAAGACATAAACGAATTCGTGGCTTAACAATGCCACTCTTACTGCGAGTATGCATGGAAGACCGAGGAGGAGGACGTGGAGGAGGAGGAGGAGGAGGAGGAGGAGGAGGAGGAGGAGGAGAAGGTGAGGGAGATGGTGATGGTGGAGGAGGAGGTGGTGGAGTAGGGATTTGAACTTGAGGTTTTATGATAGGATTAGAGAGAGTAAGAGGAAGAACCGGTACCTCAAGAGAAGCTTTGGAATGAGAAGCAAATGGAAAAACAGACTCATGAAATATGACATGGTGGGAGAGTATGACAAGCTGAGTAGAAAGGTCGAGACATCGATAACCGCGGTGATCCTGTGGATAGCCTAAGAAGACACATGGGGTAGATCGAGGAGAAAGCTTGTGTGGTGTCATTGGCAAAAGGTTGGGAAAGCAAAGACACCCAAAAGCGCGTAGGTGGTGGTAGGACGCCGTTTTATTGAAGAGACGAGTGAATGGAATCTGATCATCGATGGCGGAGGATGGAAGAATGTTGAGGAGATGAACCGCCATGTGAAGAGCTTCAACCCAAAACGTGAGTGGCAAGGAGGCTTGAATGATGAGTGTCCGAATGAGATTGTTGATCGTTGATATTCATGCATTTTCATGCATTTATTCATATGTTAAATTCTTGTTTTAGTCTCATTTTCCTTTCATTCTTCATTCTTTTCTTGTTCTTTGTTGCATTTAGAGTCTAAGTGCATTTAGAGTTAGGATTTGCATAATTTGTTGTTCTTGGGAGTGTTTTCTTATGCTTTGTAGGTTCTTGGAGTTGCTAAGGAGGTTTGGAAGAGTTTGGAGTCCAAATGAGTGATTGCAAGTGAAATGGTGATGAAGGACCAAACTGGTGAGCTTGAAAGATGGAGCAAAATGAAGCCTTTCCGTGCATATTTAGCTTATGGAGCATCTAATAGAAGTTGTAGGCAATTGAGTTAGCTTTCCAATGGAGTTGGTTTCGAGTCATTTGGAGCCGTAGTCGAGAAGTTATGGCCGTTTTACCAGCTCGCGGTTTGTGTTGCGGGCAAGGCGAAGACCGCGAGACATAGGAGAAACAAAGCCGGTTTTGCTTGCGGTTTAGCTCGCGGTTTGCCTTGCGGTTTGGACCAATCCCAGTTGACAAAAATTACCAAAATGCCATTGCGAGACTCCCTTGTATAAATACTCTTTTATGGGTTTCTAAAACCCTAAGCTACCTAAGCATAGTTTTGTTTTAGGATTTGGATCTTGTAATCTTTGATTTTGAGTTTAATCTAAGTACTTCTTTATATCTTCTTAATCTTTTCTCTTAATCTCTCTTTAATCTTGTTATCTCATACTATCTTTATGGATTTTGTGGGAACAATGAAGATTAGAGAGTATAACTTTTGGGTTTTGTGGATGAGGTTGATTTAGATGGTTTATGTGATGATTAGTGATGTTTAGGACTTGTTTATGAATGATCCTTCTCTAATTAGTTGATCTCTATGCTAGGTTGCAAGGAATTGTTGAATCTAGATGCTAGGCTTTTTCATGCCCGAAAGGTGTTCGATGAAATGCTTGAATGAACTTTTTAGAGGATTTTCATATCTTAGCCTAAGAGATTAGTTGTCTAAGGTGATTATTGGTAATGAGAACTTGAAATTAATGCTTGCTTGATTCTTAATCACAAATGATAATTTGATCTTGATTAGGGATTAGTCAAAGGGATTAGTGCCAAGAGATTGGATTAGTCTAATGATTAATGTTCTTAGCCTAAGGATTAGCTTTGCTAAAAGGTGTTTGATGGATATTATTGCATGCTTGACTTGTAATTTGCAAATGAGAATTGAATGATTGCTTGATTAGCATAGGAGTTATGAACATGAGAATGTGATTAGCTTAATTATGATCATTAACCTTGTTTAGCAATGTTTGATTGATTGAAGCATCATTGATTGGCTCTAAACCATCTAGTCTCCATAGCCTCATCCTAGGACCCTTCTTTTATCTTGTTTAGTGCTTTATTTGCTTTATTTCTTTCTTGTTTGATTAGGATTGTTAGTTAAACCTTCTTTTATCTATTTGGCTTAGCTTAAGTAGTATTTTGCATTCCTAATGTGTTGTTCTTCTTGCCTCCCTGGATTGATACCTTAAGTACTACAATGATAGGAGTAGACTTGAGGAATTGATCTAGAATATACAAAAAGTCTATCATCAATTTGGCGCCGTTGCCGGGGAGGTGTAGCAATAGCCATTAGGATTTAGATTCTACTTTAGACTAAGCTTTTATTTTGTTTTTGTTTGTGTGGTTACTAACTCTCTTTCAAGTGTTTGTTCTTTTTGCAAGGTGCAAATCACAAGGAAGAGAGCATGGCTTCGGAGATAGCTTCTATGTTGAGGGCTATGTTGGAAGCTCAAGAAAGAGAGATGGCTTGGAACCCTACAAGTCATCATGGATTTGAAAGCACATCCACTTATCAAGGTGATCTTCCAAATGAGTACTCCTCTCATGAGTACCAATATGGATATGGTGATGGATACCAATCTTGGAACATGGAGCATGAGCATGAAGCTACTCACTCTTCTCAAATCTCTTATGATGAAGAACTTCTCAGCATGGCAAGGTTGGCATTGGAAGGACAAGAGAGGTACAATGAGAGCTTAAGAATGATCAATGATGATTTTGTCCATTTGCCTCAAGATGCAAGTATTGTTGAGCCAACACATGAGGAGAATGCTCAAGTCCAAGATGAACTCTTGAAAGAAGCCTACTCTTCCCAATCATGTGATGAAGAGCTTCTTAACTTGGCAAGGTTGGCATTGGAAGGGCAAGAGAGGTACAATGAAAGCTTAAGAATGATCAACGATGATTTTGTCCATTTGCCTCAAGATGCAAGTATTGTTGAGCCAACACATGAGGAGAATGCTCCAGTCCAAGATGAGTTCTTGAAAGAAGCTGAAGAGACTATCAAGGAATTTGAAATGCTTTTTGGTTGCACTATTGGTGAAGACCTTGTGATAAGGTATGAAGATGAGGATGATGAAGAGACATTTATGGGTCATTCAACCAATAGCAACAATGAAGGAGTAAGAGAAGTTGTGAGCGATGAGGAAGAACCTTATGAAGATGGGTTGATTGTTGAGTGCAATGAGATAAAAGAAGAGAGCACACAAGATGAGCCCTCAATCATTGAAGACGAACCAAAGCAACCAAATCCCAAGCAAGAGATAATTGGAGAAAATCTTATGGAGAACCAAGATGGTCCCAATGAAGAATCCTTCAAGGAGGATGAAGAAGATGGATCTCCAATGGCTCAACCCCCTCACAAGCTTCTTGGTATAGTCTCTACCACACCATTGAGCTTTCATGATCCAAGGAAGATCCCTTTTGAAGAGATAAGGATGAAAGAGTTTAGGGGGTGGTTCTATGATGAGTATGATCCCGGTGATACAAACTCATGCCACATCCCTATCCAAAAAAGAGTGAAGGGATAGTCAAGCTTAGTGACTTAAAACAAGCTCTCTTGGGAGGAATTCCCATGTCTATCCTTTTTGAGGAGCTTTTGGGTAAATGCAAAGAAGAAGGGAATGAGTTTTGGGTGCAAAGGGAATTCAATGCTAAATCAAAGGATGAGAAGCCTATGCAATGGTCTAAGTTTGGGGGAAGCCTCATGCCAAATCAAAGATGCCTCCACCTCCCATTCCTCCTCTCCATCCCACTCTCCAAGTAACACTCCAACTTTTGTCCTTTTGATTTTGCATTTTTGATTTACTCTTTGGTCTCTTTCCCTTGCTTCTTTCACACAAGGGACTGTGTGATTTAAGTTTGGGGGAGGAGACTAGTCGCTAATAATGTGTTTTGTGTTCTTATCTTTCTTTCTTGCATATTGAGTTTCATTTCATGCATATAAGGCATAGAAAACCATAAAAATTTGAAAAAATTTTTTGAAAAATTTTCACAAAAAAAAAGCATATAGTTGAGTCTAGAAGTCATTTAGGATTGTTTTCATTAATGTTTGAGAGCTAAAGCTTGTGTTCCTTATAAAAGAAAAAAAAATTGTTTGAGCATGTGGTTATTGGATGCATCTTGTGAACTTGAAATTAAGGAAGAACCCTTCTTGGATCTCATGCATTATTGTTCACTTCTTGGTTGAAACATGTTGTGATTTGAATCATTCCCTATCTATTAGAACTCTTAATATTGACTTGAATTATCATGTTGTGCAATGAAAGATGAACTCATGGATACTTGATACATACTTGGACTATCTTCTCCATTTCTACCACTCTCTTGTTAGTCCAAGTAGATTTCCCCACCTTGAACCAAGCTTTCCTTCAAGCCTAAACACTCTAGTGAGAGATGAGAGGCCTTTTTCTTGAATAAACTAGGCAAAAAGTGTTGAGTTTGGAACGACAAGGATAGGTCTTCATTGTAGAGCTAGCCTTACATCATTGGGCTATGCATAGGATAGGAAAGAAGTTTGGGGGAATTGGGAAGAAAAGAAAAAAAAGGGAATGAGGAAAGGATTGAGAAAAGAAAGAGGGGATTGGAAAAGAAAAAGAAAAGTTGATAGCTCTAAGTGTTTATGAAAGATAAGTCTCAAGTTTTAAAGAGAGAAAAGAAGCCAAAGTTGGCTCAAGCATCAAAAGAAAAAAAAGAAAAGAGGCTAGTGAAAAGAAAAGAAAGAGCTAAGAGCAAAGAAAAGAAATCCTCTAAGTGTTTATAGAAGAAAGAAGTGATCAAAGTTGGGATAAGAAGGCAAAAATGCCTTAAGAAAAGGGTAGCTTAGGAAGGGAATCTTGGGTTTAGAAGAAGAGTTAAGATCATCATAGGGATTTGGGTAGAATGAGAATCTATCCTTGTATGCATAAGTTGTTTCTTACTCTTAGCATTTTGCTATAGTTCATTCCTTTCTTGAGAGATCCTTTGTTTTTGAAACCCACACTTCATTTGAGATCACTTTTATCTCAAGACCTTTAACCCTTAGCCAAATGTGTTCATTTGATTTGCACAATCATGATCCACCATTGCTTAATGAATGTTAAAGGGAATGAGGATAGGAATTCATGTGTAGGTTGGGGCTTGAACTTGATGCATGTGTTGATGGGAATGGCTAACTCTTTTGAAGTAGAGTAAACTTGATTGTAGCTCTTAATTGCTTGTATTAACTTTGTTTCCACTTATGCTTAACAATTGATTTTGAAAGCTTTGAACTCTCTCTTTCAAACCTTTCTCCCAATTTGCTTTGATGGTCTTACGCTTGCTTGTGGACAAGCAAGGTTTAAGTTTGGGGGAATTGATATTCATGCATTTTCATGCATTTATTCATATGTTAAATTCTTGTTTTAGTCTCATTTTCCTTTCATTCTTCATTCTTTTCTTGTTCTTTGTTGCATTTAGAGTCTAAGTGCATTTAGAGTTAGGATTTGCATAATTTGTTGTTCTTGGGAGTGTTTTCTTATGCTTTGTAGGTTCTTGGAGTTGCTAAGGAGGTTTGGAAGAGTTTGGAGTCCAAATGAGTGATTGCAAGTGAAATGGTGATGAAGGACCAAACTGGTGAGCTTGAAAGATGGAGCAAAATGAAGCCTTTCCGTGCATATTTAGCTTATGGAGCATCTAATAGAAGTTGTAGGCAATTGAGTTAGCTTTCCAATGGAGTTGGTTTCGAGTCATTTGGAGCCGTAGTCGAGAAGTTATGGCCGTTTTACCAGCTCGCGGTTTGTGTTGCGGGCAAGGCGAAGACCGCGAGACATAGGAGAAACAAAGCCGGTTTTGCTTGCGGTTTAGCTCGCGGTTTGCCTTGCGGTTTGGACCAATCCCAGTTGACAAAAATTACCAAAATGCCATTGCGAGACTCCCTTGTATAAATACTCTTTTATGGGTTTCTAAAACCCTAAGCTACCTAAGCATAGTTTTGTTTTAGGATTTGGATCTTGTAATCTTTGATTTTGAGTTTAATCTAAGTACTTCTTTATATCTTCTTAATCTTTTCTCTTAATCTCTCTTTAATCTTGTTATCTCATACTATCTTTATGGATTTTGTGGGAACAATGAAGATTAGAGAGTAGAACTTTTGGGTTTTGTGGATGAGGTTGATTTAGATGGTTTATGTGATGATTAGTGATGTTTAGGACTTGTTTATGAATGATCCTTCTCTAATTAGTTGATCTCTATGCTAGGTTGCAAGGAATTGTTGAATCTAGATGCTAGGCTTTTTCATGCCCGAAAGGTGTTCGATGAAATGCTTGAATGAACTTTTTAGAGGATTTTCATATCTTAGCCTAAGAGATTAGTTGTCTAAGGTGATTATTGGTAATGAGAACTTGAAATTAATGCTTGCTTGATTCTTAATCACAAATGATAATTTGATCTTGATTAGGGATTAGTCAAAGGGATTAGTGCCAAGAGATTGGATTAGTCTAATGATTAATGTTCTTAGCCTAAGGATTAGCTTTGCTAAAAGGTGTTTGATGGATATTATTGCATGCTTGACTTGTAATTTGCAAATGAGAATTGAATGATTGCTTGATTAGCATAGGAGTTATGAACATGAGAATGTGATTAGCTTAATTATGATCATTAACCTTGTTTAGCAATGTTTGATTGATTGAAGCATCATTGATTGGCTCTAAACCATCTAGTCTCCATAGCCTCATCCTAGGACCCTTCTTTTATCTTGTTTAGTGCTTTATTTCTTTCTTGTTTGATTAGGATTGTTAGTTAAACCTTCTTTTATCTATTTGGCTTAGCTTAAGTAGTATTTTGCATTCCTAATGTGTTGTTCTTCTTGCCTCCCTGGATTGATACCTTAAGTACTACAATGATAGGAGTAGACTTGAGGAATTGATCTAGAATATACAAAAAGTCTATCATCAATTTGGCGCCGTTGCCGGGGAGGTGTAGCAATAGCCATTAGGATTTAGATTCTACTTTAGACTAAGCTTTTATTTTGTTTTTGTTTGTGTGGTTACTAACTCTCTTTCAAGTGTTTGTTCTTTTTGCAAGGTGCAAATCACAAGGAAGAGAGCATGGCTTCGGAGATAGCTTCTATGTTGAGGGCTATGTTGGAAGCTCAAGAAAGAGAGATGGCTTGGAACCCTACAAGTCATCATGGATTTGAAAGCACATCCACTTATCAAGGTGATCTTCCAAATGAGTACTCCTCTCATGAGTACCAATATGGATATGGTGATGGATACCAATCTTGGAACATGGAGCATGAGCATGAAGCTACTCACTCTTCTCAAATCTCTTATGATGAAGAACTTCTCAGCATGGCAAGGTTGGCATTGGAAGGACAAGAGAGGTACAATGAGAGCTTAAGAATGATCAATGATGATTTTGTCCATTTGCCTCAAGATGCAAGTATTGTTGAGCCAACACATGAGGAGAATGCTCAAGTCCAAGATGAACTCTTGAAAGAAGCCTACTCTTCCCAATCATGTGATGAAGAGCTTCTTAACTTGGCAAGGTTGGCATTGGAAGGGCAAGAGAGGTACAATGAAAGCTTAAGAATGATCAACGATGATTTTGTCCATTTGCCTCAAGATGCAAGTATTGTTGAGCCAACACATGAGGAGAATGCTCCAGTCCAAGATGAGTTCTTGAAAGAAGCTGAAGAGACTATCAAGGAATTTGAAATGCTTTTTGGTTGCACTATTGGTGAAGACCTTGTGATAAGGTATGAAGATGAGGATGATGAAGAGACATTTATGGGTCATTCAACCAATAGCAACAATGAAGGAGTAAGAGAAGTTGTGAGCGATGAGGAAGAACCTTATGAAGATGGGTTGGTTGTTGAGTGCAAGGAGATAAAAGAAGAGAGCACACAAGATGAGCCCTCAATCATTGAAGAGGAACCAAAGCAACCAAATCCCAAGCAAGAGATAATTGAAGAAAATCTTATGGAGAACCAAGATGGTCCCAATGAAGAATCCTTCAAGGAGGATGAAGAAGATGGATCTCCAATGGCTCAACCCCCTCACAAGCTTCTTGGTATAGTCTCTACCACACCATTGAGCTTTCATGATCCAAGGAAGATCCCTTTTGAAGAGATAAGGATGAAAGAGTTTAGGGGGTGGTTCTATGATGAGTATGATCCCGGTGATACAAACTCATGCCACATCCCTAACCAAAAAAGAGTGAAGGGATAGTCAAGCTTAGTGACTTAAAACAAGCTCTCTTGGGAGGAATTCCCATGTCTATCCTTTTTGAGGAGCTTTTGGGTAAATGCAAAGAAGAAGGGAATGAGTTTTGGGTGCAAAGGGAATTCAATGCTAAATCAAAGGATGAGAAGCCTATGCAATGGTCTAAGTTTGGGGGAAGCCTCATGCCAAATCAAAGATGCCTCCACCTCCCATTCCTCCTCTCCATCCCACTCTCCAAGTAACACTCCAACTTTTGTCCTTTTGATTTTGCATTTTTGATTTACTCTTTGGTCTCTTTCCCTTGCTTCTTTCACACAAGGGACTGTGTGATTTAAGTTTGGGGGAGGAGACTAGTCGCTAATAATGTGTTTTGTGTTCTTATCTTTCTTTCTTGCATATTGAGTTTCATTTCATGCATATAAGGCATAGAAAACCATAAAAATTTGAAAAATTTTTTTGAAAAATTTTCACAAAAAAAAAGCATATAGTTGAGTCTAGAAGTCATTTAGGATTGTTTTCATTAATGTTTGAGAGCTAAAGCTTGTGTTCCTTATAAAAGAAAAAAAAATTGTTTGAGCATGTGGTTATTGGATGCATCTTGTGAACTTGAAATTAAGGAAGAACCCTTCTTGGATCTCATGCATTATTGTTCACTTCTTGGTTGAAACATGTTGTGATTTGAATCATTCCCTATCTATTAGAACTCTTAATATTGACTTGAATTATCATGTTGTGCAATGAAAGATGAACTCATGGATACTTGATACATACTTGGACTATCTTCTCCATTTCTACCACTCTCTTGTTAGTCCAAGTAGATTTCCCCACCTTGAACCAAGCTTTCCTTCAAGCCTAAACACTCTAGTGAGAGATGAGAGGCCTTTTTCTTGAATAAACTAGGCAAAAAGTGTTGAGTTTGGAACGACAAGGATAGGTCTTCATTGTAGAGCTAGCCTTACATCATTGGGCTATGCATAGGATAGGAAAGAAGTTTGGGGGAATTGGGAAGAAAAGAAAAAAAAGGGAATGAGGAAAGGATTGAGAAAAGAAAGAGGGGATTGGAAAAGAAAAAGAAAAGTTGATAGCTCTAAGTGTTTATGAAAGATAAGTCTCAAGTTTTAAAGAGAGAAAAGAAGCCAAAGTTGGCTCAAGCATCAAAAGAAAAAAAAGAAAAGAGGCTAGTGAAAAGAAAAGAAAGAGCTAAGAGCAAAGAAAAGAAATCCTCTAAGTGTTTATAGAAGAAAGAAGTGATCAAAGTTGGGATAAGAAGGCAAAAATGCCTTAAGAAAAGGGTAGCTTAGGAAGGGAATCTTGGGTTTAGAAGAAGAGTTAAGATCATCATAGGGATTTGGGTAGAATGAGAATCTATCCTTGTATGCATAAGTTGTTTCTTACTCTTAGCATTTTGCTATAGTTCATTCCTTTCTTGAGAGATCCTTTGTTTTTGAAACCCACACTTCATTTGAGATCACTTTTATCTCAAGACCTTTAACCCTTAGCCAAATGTGTTCATTTGATTTGCACAATCATGATCCACCATTGCTTAATGAATGTTAAAGGGAATGAGGATAGGAATTCATGTGTAGGTTGGGGCTTGAACTTGATGCATGTGTTGATGGGAATGGCTAACTCTTTTGAAGTAGAGTAAACTTGATTGTAGCTCTTAATTGCTTGTATTAACTTTGTTTCCACTTATGCTTAACAATTGATTTTGAAAGCTTTGAACTCTCTCTCTTTCAAACCTTTCTCCCAATTTGCTTTGATGGTCTTACGCTTGCTTGTGGACAAGCAAGGTTTAAGTTTGGGGGAATTGATATTCATGCATTTTCATGCATTTATTCATATGTTAAATTCTTGTTTTAGTCTCATTTTCCTTTCATTCTTCATTCTTTTCTTGTTCTTTGTTGCATTTAGAGTCTAAGTGCATTTAGAGTTAGGATTTGCATAATTTGTTGTTCTTGGGAGTGTTTTCTTATGCTTTGTAGGTTCTTGGAGTTGCTAAGGAGGTTTGGAAGAGTTTGGAGTCCAAATGAGTGATTGCAAGTGAAATGGTGATGAAGGACCAAACTGGTGAGCTTGAAAGATGGAGCAAAATGAAGCCTTTCCGTGCATATTTAGCTTATGGAGCATCTAATAGAAGTTGTAGGCAATTGAGTTAGCTTTCCAATGGAGTTGGTTTCGAGTCATTTGGAGCCGTAGTCGAGAAGTTATGGCCGTTTTACCAGCTCGCAGTTTGTGTTGCGGGCAAGGCGAAGACCGCGAGACATAGGAGAAACAAAGCCGGTTTTGCTTGCGGTTTAGCTCGCGGTTTGCCTTGCGGTTTGGACCAATCCCAGTTGACAAAAATTACCAAAATGCCATTGCGAGACTCCCTTGTATAAATACTCTTTTATGGGTTTCTAAAACCCTAAGCTACCTAAGCATAGTTTTGTTTTAGGATTTGGATCTTGTAATCTTTGATTTTGAGTTTAATCTAAGTACTTCTTTATATCTTCTTAATCTTTTCTCTTAATCTCTCTTTAATCTTGTTATCTCATACTATCTTTATGGATTTTGTGGGAACAATGAAGATTAGAGAGTAGAACTTTTGGGTTTTGTGGATGAGGTTGATTTAGATGGTTTATGTGATGATTAGTGATGTTTAGGACTTGTTTATGAATGATCCTTCTCTAATTAGTTGATCTCTATGCTAGGTTGCAAGGAATTGTTGAATCTAGATGCTAGGCTTTTTCATGCCCGAAAGGTGTTCGATGAAATGCTTGAATGAACTTTTTAGAGGATTTTCATATCTTAGCCTAAGAGATTAGTTGTCTAAGGTGATTATTGGTAATGAGAACTTGAAATTAATGCTTGCTTGATTCTTAATCACAAATGATAATTTGATCTTGATTAGGGATTAGTCAAAGGGATTAGTGCCAAGAGATTGGATTAGTCTAATGATTAATGTTCTTAGCCTAAGGATTAGCTTTGCTAAAAGGTGTTTGATGGATATTATTGCATGCTTGACTTGTAATTTGCAAATGAGAATTGAATGATTGCTTGATTAGCATAGGAGTTATGAACATGAGAATGTGATTAGCTTAATTATGATCATTAACCTTGTTTAGCAATGTTTGATTGATTGAAGCATCATTGATTGGCTCTAAACCATCTAGTCTCCATAGCCTCATCCTAGGACCCTTCTTTTATCTTGTTTAGTGCTTTATTTGCTTTATTTCTTTCTTGTTTGATTAGGATTGTTAGTTAAACCTTCTTTTATCTATTTGGCTTAGCTTAAGTAGTATTTTGCATTCCTAATGTGTTGTTCTTCTTGCCTCCCTGGATTGATACCTTAAGTACTACAATGATAGGAGTAGACTTGAGGAATTGATCTAGAATATACAAAAAGTCTATCATCAATCGTGCGTAGCATACGTTCGGCGCGTCCATTCGGTTGGGATGTGTATGGACATGAGAAACGAAACTGAATCCCCATAGAGTTCGTGTAGGCATGAAAAGTGTGATTGTCATACTCTCCACCGTTGTCACATTGTAGAGCCTTGATTTTACACTGAAATTGAGTCTGCACATAGTTGGAGAAGTGGATAAATTTTGAAAAAGTGTCACTTTTACGATGAAGAGGATAGACCCGAACATAATGAAAAAATTGATCAATGAGGAGAAGATAATACTTAATGCCACTAGTGCTAGCAATAGGAGAAGTCCAAATATCCGAATGAATAATATCAAATGGTCGGAAAACTATTGTAGTAGATGAAAAAAAAGGTTGTCTAACATGTTTTTCAAGATGACATGCTTGACACAAATCCGTCAAAGCATTTTTATTGCAACGTAAAGAAAGAGAAGATAAAATACGAGTAAGAGTAGAATGTGAAGGATGGCCCAACCGGCGATGCCAGAGGGAGGCATCAACAAACGAGGCTGAGAGTGCGAGAGACGAAAGAAGAGTGGTAGACGGATGGATAGTGTATAGCGGTCCCGGGCTGTCACATCAGAGGAGTTTGGCTTGCGTGTTGAGATCCTTAACACAAAACCCAAAAGGATCAAACTCAAGAGAACACCAATTATCAGTAGCAAATTTTCGAACAGAGAGAAGGTTTTTAATAATAGAAGGGCATACAAGAATATCATTAAGTTGAAAAGAACGAGAAGGAGAGGGAAGAGTGCCCTGGCCGATTTTTGTTATAGGAGCCAAAGATCCGTTACCAACGGTGATATTAGGATATAAGCTCAAATTAGAAGTGGTTCGTAAGTTACTTGAACCAGAGGCGATGTGATTCGTGGCACCACTGTCCCTATACCAAGCAGTATCATTCGGATCTTGAAGTGCTATAGTATTAGAGTGAAGTGCTCTGATACCATATTAGAATACTCTGATACCATATTAGAGTGAATAAAACTCTACTTAAGTATTCTCTTATTTGGACTCATATATATAGATACATATAGGGGTAAATATAAAATTTACATAGTCTAACACAAGAAACTAGACGTAAGATACTAGATATATTCATATATATAGTTCAAAATGAAGATTTTGGTTCTCGTTACGATGTTTTTAGTTGGTTTGATAGACTCAATGGATTATTTGTTATAAATGGCATCCCGACCTCACGACATACAACCTGCACCATTAAATGGATGAATTGTCATGAATATATGTACTTTTCTTTTTGAATTATGAATATATGTATACTTATCACGTAAAAGATACGGGATGACATTGTTGACCATATATGTATCATATAGACTATATGTGTACCATATTAGACCATCTCCATTGTATTTTACTATATTTATTTTTAAAATAGAGGAACCGTATAATAAAAGTGGATTTTGCTACAATGTATTTCTCTATATTTAAAAAAAAAAAGAATATTCTCTCTATTACTTTTTATTTTGTTAATAGTAGATATTATTTATAAAAGTTACAAATTAAACTACTTTTATTTTTATTTTATTTTTGTAAAACTTTTGTAAAACTATAATATATTTTAAAAAGTAACAAAGAAATTAGATATATGAATAAAATTATTAATAAAGAAAGTAATAATTTTTTTAACATTTAATTTTATTAATGTATAGAATCTGACATTACAAAGAAAATACAGATATTAAACATGCCACTAATTACATGATGAAGATTATGAGAGAACATTAAAACAAAATAAGTAAAATTTGAAGATGATTTTACTTGAGAGGTCTTGCTTCTTAACAGAGCATCATCTCTGTTAGTTTTTTTTCGATCTTTATATTTAGCTATCACCCACACGATGAAACTGCAAACTCCAAATATATTTATTTTGGTTATATTTATAAAAATATAAAGTTAAAGAACAATTGTGCAAATAAAAAAGTTTGACTAGAGGAATGTTATTTATTCCTTTATATATAGAAGAAAAAATAGCAATCTCTATTTTAGAGCAAGATATAAAGATATGTTGGAGTGGATTTTACTCTATTATAGCATTTACGGTCAAAATAGCAATGAATTAGAAATGGCCTTATATATTGTATGTAGTGGCACATACCCCTATGGTGCAAACTGTGGAGTTCATGTTGATTTTTATATTATATAACATAATCATCCAAAAAAAAGGATCAACTGTCTACCGAAATAAAACCAAAAATAAAACTCAAACCTAATTAAACCGAAAAATTCCTCAAACCGAAAATCTCGAAATTGTTATTGCCACACTTTAGAACTGAACTCTGAAACTCAAAACATCACCACCAACAATTGCGAAGCCAAATGTGAGTTCTAACAGACGTTTTCCCGATTAGTATAGAGAACCAACCCTATTTATGTTGATTGGACAATATAAATTTTGTTTTCTAAAAATCACAATATATAATATAATTTCTATAAATTAATAGCATTGAGAAAATAATTTATATTAATTTACCGTGCTATTAATTTATTAAAAATTAATTGAATCGAAAATTTAATTTGAAATTTGAAAATTCTATTAATTTATCAAAATAAAAATTTATCGAATATTAATTTATAAATATTATATTATGTTTTTACGATGTTTTATATAAAATATATCATCAATAATGCCGATTTAGGTAGGTTTCCAAAGTCAAGGCCGTGTGTGGATGTATTATTTGTAGACTTTTCTCTCAATCTTGGATTTCTTGTGCTGGACCACGGTTTAATATATTTTGGTAGTATTTGTCATTAATGCTGGGGTGTTTAATTCACAAAATAAAATGACAATAACGGATAGTATTTGACGTCGGGGTGGGGCAACGGTTTCCTACTTGCTCTTATCTTGTGTGATTGGGCTCATTTCACGATGGTGTTTTCTACTCACTCTACTACTCTGTATAGGTGTAGCTCTTGGATCCGAATTTTATGAAACGCGTATTTCTTTTAGCCAATATAATTCACGTTTATAAGGTTTTAGATGGATGGTTCCAGTCCTATAGTATCGGCGTCTACAACCACATCACCGCTAGTTTAGTGGTTTAGTTTATAGTTCCTTTTCAATTAGGAAATATAGGCTTATAGTTCATGTTAACCCAACTATAAAAATACTCTAGATAGTATGAATATTTGAATTTTCACAAGATTTATAAACTATTATGGACACTATACATATGGGTTTGGCTATCCCTAAAGATGTTAATTCTATGGTATCCTTTTGTATATATCTGCTTGGATTTTGGTTTGTTGTGCTCGTTGGTGTTCTTCTTCGTTTGGATCTTCTCCAACTCATGTTCCTTAGTTTCTTGTTGACATCAATATAGTTTTATAGAAGCACTTTTGGTTGTGTTGTAGGACAATTGATTAGTTTGATTTTCTGGAATTTTGGCTTTACCGTTTTGTTTTAGTTTGTTTTTAGGTTTTCTAGTATTTCATCTAAGTTCTCTATGTTGGGCTTAATATGTAGAAGAAGTTTCTTTTCTTTTTGTTTTCCAGATATGTTCGAGCTTAGATTCTGGATTTTCAACATTTGGTTTCGGCTAATGATAAATCAATGGATCTAATAAATGACGCAATAACAAAAACGTGAGAGGCATACCACTTTGTTTGTTTGTTTTTTTCCGACAAACTGAATTTCATTAATAATAAAAGTCTGTTACAAAGCAAGTCAATACAAAGCTTAAGGTAATAAACCATAACGAGCTATATTATGTGCTTCCTGATTAAATTGTCGATGGACGAAAGAGAAAATAATATCCATGAATGAACATCTTCTTGCTTGGATTTCTGCAATGACATTATGAATTCTCCAGTCTCGATGGACAGTGTTAAGGCTATTGATCAAGACTTGACAATCTCCTTCAAAAATTATAGAGGGGTATAGACCTTCACAGGATTGAAGTGCAGATAACAATGTTTTGGCTTCTGCATCTATAGCAGACGCTGCAAAACCAATATTAGTAACTCCCCAATGAACCATATGTCCCTGATCATTGTGAATTATCCATCCTCCGTTTGCATAGTTTGTTTGATGATGAAAAGAGGCATCAAAATTGCATTTATAGTATCCTCTAGGTGGACTACCTCCAGAAGCAGGAGGAGATGGAATTGGATGAATAACATCAGACGTTGAAGGAGTAGTAGATAGTATCCAGTCCTTAACATCCCCGTGAGCATAATCAACTTCTTTCATCGGGTTGATAGTCTTGCCAGTGAAGATAAATTTATTTCTTGATTTCCAAATCCTCCATAGAATCCAGAACGGTAGTAGTTGGTGCTCGTACGACACATTGGGGGTAGTAGCCAGCTCTAGGATGGAGGTAAGATTAGCTTCAACAGAACGGTGACTGAAAGCATCAGACTGTAAAGTCGGGATGCAGGCCTCCCGCCAAAATGTATGTGAAACAGGGCATTCAAAGAATAGATGGTGAATGGATTCAGGTTGGAGTCTGCAACGTTTGCAGATAGGGTTAATGACCATACCACGGGAGCGAAGACGGTCCGTAGTTGCTAGAGCACGGGAAGTAATTCTCCAGAGAAAATGTTTAAGTTTGGGCATGATCGGTTGTTGCCAAAATCTCTGCTTCAATTCTGGATTGCCATGAGAAAGTGGTAACTGTTGTTGATAGTCGTCGGCTTTGTACGAAAATAGATATCCACTACGGACTGAATATTGACCATGAGAGGTAAAAGGCCAAAAAGGTTTATCTGCAACAACATGTACACTTTGCGAAAGATGTATGGAAGCTTCCTTTGAACTTCATCCTAGATATATTGTCGTAGTGCATTCTCATTCCAACATGTAGAAGTATCAGATCGGGTAATTAGATGTGATACCTTTAGGTCTAGGTGATGATGTCCAGAAACAGGAGACAGTGGTTGAGTTGGTAACCAGGATACTTTGTTTGTTACTAATCACAATAACGTTATAAAAGTTACAGTAAAAATGGTTATTTTCAACTTTTTGTTACCGTTTTCGCTAACGGTGTTCACTAATAATTTTTATTTACAGTTTTGCACTGTTCAACCGTTTACCACTTCTGCTAACCGCTAATTTAATAGTTCCTTTTTTGTTCACCGGACCGAATGAAAAATCAGACAAAAGGAGATTAGGCTTGGAATTCAGCATAAGATAATCTATATTAGAAAATCAAATATATATGGACATTAATAAAAAAACATCCAGGTATATTTATTACAAATAATAAATCTGGCGCCATAAATTTTATAGTATTTAATTATGCAACACGGATTTGATATTGCCAATAATAAATAAACTACTACAGTATAAACTTTGACACTGACATAATTGAGAGCATTTAAATCGTTATAAAATAATTAAACTACGTTGAGTTTGTCTTATTTTTTCTAAAATAAAAATAAGAATTCGCTCAAATTCGTGTAGTCTCTCGTTCAGACTAAAAACGAAGAAGGGAAATAATAATCTATCGTTTCAAACTCCCACGAATATTTGACGAGTTTTAAACTGAGAGATGAAAAAAATGGGGAAGTCTGTTTGTCTCCATCCATGTTTTTTTTCAATTTCCACGTGCTTAAATAACTTTGTTTCCTAGCTAAGACACGCAATTGGATAAAGAAAAAAAAAGGATGGATTCGTTTTGTTTTTTGTATGCTAAATAATATTCATCGTCGGTTGAGAATTATCACAAAATAATAGCACTAAATAATATTCATTACTAATATACAAAAATGCTTTAAACATTTGGGTTCCAATATTTAAATAATTAACTTACGTTAATTAAGAACCTGCAACTGCAAGGGGAGACGCAGCTATCACACTGTATTATATGCAAACGCGTAACGATCATCGATAACTTATTACGTTTCACTGTCAATATGCACCAGATACTACGATCCTTTTTTCATATTTTCCTTTAATTTGTCAGAAAAATTAAATGATATAATAATTTCGATGGATGTGCCAGATTGAATGCTCGAACACGATCATACAAGCTGAGAAACATAGACAAACCCAATTAAAAATGTGAGACTAATGTAACACAAAATGTGATACAAAGATATTTTTTTCCAAAGACTGTTTATTACAAAGCAAACAAAAGTTTCACTTTAACAACTTAGTCTTCTTCTTGTTTTTCGATCTATCAATAATCTTAAAGCCTTCTAGATTCACCATTAACACCAAGTATGATTCTCTCTTAAGATCTCACTACTTTTGCTAAAAGCAATCTCTCTCTCTCTCTCTCTAAAAACGCACCAAACACAGATGCCCTAGATGATCTATTTATACAACATAGATCATCCTACAACTTTCTAATCACCTTTGGCATATTTTCTAAACTCTCTTAGGTATATTTCCATTTTTCTTTGTTTAGATAAAAGCATATTTTCTTATATTCTTTTAAGTACATATTCCATGGGTATCTTCACTAATCTTCACATCCAGCTCAGCTACTTGTTTTTAGGTTCGTCCTCGTCAGCTTCTTGTATCCATGATTTCCATATCCATTAGTTCCAGCTTATGCTCTTCATTGGTGACTCAGTCGATGTTGCACGCGTTGCTTGATTCAGAGGCTGCCATAACTCATGTTCCAGCTCATTGCTTCTTCAATCTCCCCCTTTTTAGTTTGTGTGTCTCTCAAGTACCTATACTTCAATAAGCTCATACACACATATAGCCGAAGCACAAAAATTCCGTTTATCAAGCAACCACACATCATAAAACAAACATCATTCCTTAACACCACCTTCTGGGTGTTTAAGTCAATATCACAAACTTTATCAGAATCAAAGAACACACTTTAGAGATAGACAACAGAGACTTCTATATATCATGACATACTAACACTTCATTAAAAGGAAGTGTACCTGAAGGTGATGCTAGAGTTGTAGATCCAACATGAGAGATGGGTAAATAGGTTTCATCAGCCACCATGACTATGTTATTTCCCTCATAAGTTTGAGCTTCCTGTAGAGCATTGGTAGATGTTGTAACATGGGCTGATTCCCATGAATCATGAATTTATTCCTTGTCATCTGCTTCTGTGACTCGTAGAGAGGTAAAAGCTTGGTCCATGTTTGAGCTGATAGTTATTATCAAAATGATTGTAACATTTGAGTGCAATATGACCAGTTCTTCCACAAATCTGACACGTTGGGCGTGCACCATTACTATCTTGAGCCGTTTGATGCTGATAGAAACCCTTACCACGTGAAGAATATCTGCCACATCCTATGTTTTGACCAAATATGCCCCTTTCTCTATTGTAAGAACCGTTGTTGCATGTATTATGTTGAGTGTTGAAGGCAACGTGAGGTGTGAATGAGATGTTTCTTCATACCATTGAAGTTTAGTATCAAACCCCTGAACTTCAGAGATAACATCGTTAAACATTAGAGCAAGATACTTCGTGAGAGATCTTTGGATAACCGTCGTGATTGGATCGTATTCGCGGCAAAGACCATTGAGGAATCCGAAAATCTTCATGGATTCATCAATAGGTTTGCCAATGGCACTGAGAGACTCGCAAATGCCTTTAAGTTCACGGCAGTACACGTTGATGGTCTTGTCTCGCTGGGTGAGAAGCTGTAAACTCCGTCTGAGAGAGAACTCTCTGACCACATATCTTTTGTTGAAATTTACAGCTAGAGAGATCCAAATCTCACAAGGCGTGGGAAAGTTGTGAACAGAACCGAGCACCTCCTCGGATAAGGTTATGAATAGACATGAACGGACCAGTTGATCGGTGCAGGACCAGTCTTCGAACGTCGCATATGTAAGTGGAGGAGCTGTGATGTTGCCATTAAAAAGTCGATAAGCTTTCCAAATTAATCCCGCTAATACATATAATTCAGAAGAATATGTAAGTGATTCATAAACATCATCTCGTTCTTTTATTAGAGTACAAGATCGTAAAGAATGTATTGGATGGATGCCCTGGCATTGAGAAGGAAGGCCCCTTATCGTCGTGGGGAAAAAATCGGACTATTCGATGGGGCTGGCGTGGGTAAAACAATACTAATTATGGAATTGATCAACAACATTGCCAAAAAGACTCAAAATGTGTCTTCCACAACAAGTAATTTATAACATTAAGCTTGAGAGTGACTGGGTTGAGAATGTGGATGTTATTGGGGAAGGGAAAAGGATTTGATGGATCCACTATTGAAGAACTCGTTAAGGTATCAATGGCTCTGATACCAATGAAAGAGAAAGAACAATGAGATATTTCTTATGACTGTAATACTTTCTTATTAATTGTAAATCGATTTACATGAGTTTAAACATGTTACAGAACAATCTAGAATACTATTTGATCCTTATCTTAATCTACATCTGTAAAGTAGATTTAGTCTTCACAAAAATGTTGAATGGAATCAAATCTGTTTTGAAGGAAAAGAGTTGGTGACTCTGTCGTCTTCTTCTAAGCTCTAACGGTCTGATTGGGAGTATGTTGACTGGGCCTTGCCATTATTTGCTTGTCTCCAGTGGGATTTAAACTTGTTGCAGCTGGACCTGTAGTCTGTTGACTCACAGTCTTTGGGTATGCAGTTCTTCACGAAAAATCTCTTTTATGTGTGTTTGGTGTCTTTGTGGCGGTTGATGTGATTATGTGGGCTTTGTCTTATCTCTCATGTCTCTTTAGGTTTCCGCATAGTGTCGTTCCACTTTCATGGTGATGTTACGGCTCTTTCCCTTTTTGGGATCGGATTGACGGCGGTTTGGATAGACTTTTGAATATGATGGTTTGTTTTTGCGAGCTTACTGGTGTGAATATTTTCTCGCTTTTGATTTTTATTGATTTAGTTTTGGTTCGAAGAGGTGGGACTGCGGCGAGTCTTGTGCCATATGTACAAATTGTGGATATGTTGATGGGGCGGTGCAGCTTCTAGCTGCGGTGTAGGTGCTTTCGTTGTCGTCTCTGCATGTTTTTTTTCATCTCTAATTCTGCTACTGATTTTATTGCTGGTGAGTTTGTTTCTCGATTTTGTTGCATTTGCGATTGGTGGTCATTTTGGGTTTTTGTGGCGTTCTTTCCCGAGTATGGTTCTCTTCTACTAGATTTTTACCTAATGATTTATTCTATTCGGAATTGTTCTCGGTTGAAATTAGTATTTGCAATAATGGTGATCATTTTTAGCGACTGTCAATCGTCTAGTGGTTCTTGATTTGAGTTTGACTTCTTTTCGGTGAGTAGGGATGTTTTGAGGCGTGTTTCCTCGTTCAGGTTCTTTTGGTTGAGCGTTCCTTTTTGTCTTTCGAATTGGTTGTTCCGCCTATCGGTGATGTCGGTTTTCATGTTAGAATGATACTCTTCAGGTTATATTGATGGTTCGTGTGAGCAATCTAGATGAGTCTATTCATCTGAAATGCTTACCTGCATTCTTCAAGTCGAGAATTTACTGTCAATTTTAGCTAAAGTATTAGTTTCAAATGTCTTTTGTATGGTGCCCGTTGTTTAGATTTTCATTGCTTTTGATTAGACTTATGTTTCTGGGGATTTTTTGTTTTTTTCACCTGCTTTAATATTATTTCTATTGGTATTATCAATTGTATGTTTTTGGGAAGATTAATGGAGTATTAGTTCAGACGGAAAAGTCACTAGTCATTATTTTTGGAGTTAAACATTTTGTAGCACACGTGACAAATGTGCGCTAAAGACAACTTGTGTTACACATCATGATATTCTTGGTCAATCCCTATAGCAATATATGTAGGATGCTTAAATTCGGAAGCAAAAACTGTTTGATAAAACCAATGTAAAACGATTGAGGAAAACGATTTAGCGGAGGCGAGATGATCTCTTTCCTTAATTCAAAATATCTCCCGCAGTGTAACGGTTTGATGAGATAATGAATCCCAGGATACAACCGCTATGAGACTCGATCGTGACACTCAATCAGAGAATCTACGAACTGTAATTCTACGAATACTCTCAGACTTACTTTTGACAGATTAAAGAAGACAAAGAGATTTCTGGTTTCGAGTTGTAGAAAAGTTTTGGAAAAGATTATTTCTGTGAGTAGTGAGGAGTTTCGAATATATAGAAGAGAGTTATTGTTCGGTCAAAATTGCGAAAATATCTCGCAGAAACGTTACGGAAATCGCGTAACTAAATGCAGAGATCCCGCGAAGTTAATGCACGTATGTTACAAATATTCGAATTAATTTTCGAATTAATTTGTTTAATGACTCAAAAATTCTTATGAATTTTGTTCAAAAAATATACGCGCGCGGGAGCCTCTTTAGAGGCTCATTCCACGAACCACGAGCCGAGCCGTCCGGACGGCGGCGGCGGCGCGCGTGTGTATTCCCTTCTCTCTCTCCATTGCCATGTAACCAATTGTATGACCATGTCTATATATATACTACTCCAAAACTTCTCTTGCTTCCAATGTGGGAAAAATTAAGTTCCACTTAAGTTTGGAGAGCAAAAGGCTTGACCAATTTTATTGGGCCATACCCATTTCTTTTCAATTCTTATAATATTTTATAAACCAAATTGTTCATTAAAAATATTAGGCCCAACAATCCCCCACATGAATAGAAATGACTCTAAACATAGGACGACTAGACTGACTGGACATACTCGACTAGACTAGACATGACTCGACTAGAGTAGACAGACTTCCGAGAGTATAAGCAAAAAATCACTGTGTTTGAGATAGTAGCATGTTTCAGCTTTGAACCACTCATTGTTAATATATGTCGGGTTTACTTGGCCAGGAGGTGAACATGATGTCTTGAACCACCCGGATTTTTATGTAAACCGAGACAACATGTATAACCCAATTTCATTTTCTCGTAGAATTAAGTTCTCTATTGTGTTTATTTTTGCCTTGAACATGCATGGTTAGTCATGAGTGAACTTGGAGAATTTAGCATGTTGTTCATTCTCCTAGAAACGGCCCCATTTCTCACTCACTAGGTGATTTGCCAGTAGTCTTTGTTTTAAAAAGTAGTTCTAATACTCCACTGATATATCAAAGCTATGGACTTATCATTAAAAGCTATGCTTATCCTTTTATACATACAAATCTTATGTATGTTAGCACTGTTATCATCTTGAGAACTGAGTATAGACTTGAAGTCTTTCAGTGCTTGATAAGATTATGTTCAATTTCGTTTTCCCTTTGAACCTGACATCTTGGGATCTCCAGTCACGTAGGTGGGGTTTCCATCAAACATCCTCCTGAGTTATAGGCTTTAAATTCATTCCCTTCGATGATTTTACAACTTGATCTCGTGACAAACATTTAGTAAATGGATCCGCTAGGTTGTCAGCTGATTTGATATAATCTATTGTGATTACACCACTTGAGATCAGATGTCTAATGGTTTTATGTCGTCTTCTTATGTGACGTGACTTACCATTATAGAGATTATTTTGTGCCCGGGCTATAGCCGATTGACTATCGCAGTGTACACGTAATGCCGGAACTGGATTCTCCCACAATGGAATATCTTCCAGGAAATCCCGAAGCCATTCAGCCTCTTCAGCAGCTTTGTCTAGCGCTATGAATTCAGACTCCATGGTTGATCTAGCCAGTAGAGTTTGTTTGGAAGATTTCCATGATACTGCTCCACCTCCAAGGGTAAAGACATATCCACTTGTAGATTTCGAATTTTTGGAATCAGATATCCAGTTTGCGTCACTGTATCCTTCCAAAATTGCGGGTTCTCTACCATAGTGGAGACCATAACTTTTTGTATGTCGTAAGTAATTTAATACTCTTGTTATAGCTTTCCAGTGTTTGTGACCTGGATTACTTGTGTAGAGACCTAGTACGTTTACTGCATGTGCCAAATCTGGTCTAGTACAGTTGGTTAAGTACATAAGACTCCCAATAACGCGTGCGTACTCTACTTGTGACACAGCTTCACCTGAATTTTTGGTCAAGTGAAGTTGAGAATCAACTGGAGTTTTTGTCGTGCCGTTTGAGTAGTTTTTGAATCGCTCAAGTATCTTTTCAGCATAGTGATCTAGAGACAGAATGATTCCGTCTGAATTTCTTGTGATTTTTATTCCTAGAATGACGTTTGCTAGACCCATGTCTTTCATGTCAAACTTTCCACTAAGCATGTTCTTAGTTTGTTGGATCATGTCTTTATTGCTGCAAAAAATCAACATGTCATCTACATATAAGCACAATAAAATATACCCACTTGGAGTATTATTTATGTAGATACATTTATCACATTCATTTATGCTGAATCCATTTGACATCATTGTGTTGTCAAATTTTTCATGCCATTGTTTCGGAGCTTGCTTAAGTCCATACAATGATTTCACAAGTTTACAAACTTTGTATTCTTGTCCCGGGACAACAAATCCTTTGGGCTGTTTCATATATATTTCCTCTTCTAAATCACCATTTAGAAAAGCTGTTTTAACATCCATTTGATGTATTTCCAGATTTCTCAAGGCTGCGATTCCAATCAGCATTCTGATTGAAGTTATTCTCGTTACAGGAGAATATTTGTCAAAGAAGTCCAAACCTTCTTTCTGTCGGAATCCTTGTACCACAAGTCTAGCCTTGTACTTATCAATTGAGCCATATGTTTTCAATTTTGTTTTGAATATCCATTTACACCCTAGTGCTTTAAACCCTTCAGGTAGATCGGTTATTTCCCATGTATGGTTTTGCATAATGGAGTCGATCTCACTATTGACAGCTTCCTTCCAAGAAGGTGCGTCTGGTGTAGACATGGCTTCAGTGTACGTTCTTGGTTCATTCTCTAGGAGAAAGACCATCATGAAGTCAGGACCGAAAGATTTCTCCTTACGAGCTCTTTTGCTTCGTCTAGGTTCTTCTTCTTCGTCCACTTCTTGTAATGAACCACCAGAAGTACTAGCCTCGTTTATAGAAGTGCTAGGGTCTTTCTCTTCACGATTTCGTTTTTTATCTTTACATGGAAAGATATGTTCAAAGAAAGACACATTCCTTGATTCCATTATTGTATTCACGTGGATATCTGGTATGTCTGATATGTGAACCAGAAACCGATAAGCACTTCTGGGGTAACCCAGATTCCTGCAATATTTCATTCATCATTTCTTTTAGAGTTCGGTTCTTTCGTTCCGCAACTCCGTTAGATTCCGGTGAGTAGGGAGCGGTTGTTTGATGTATAATGCCATTTTCTTGACAAAACGCATTAAATGGTCCATCATATTCACCTCCTCTATCACTTCTAACTATTTTTATAGTTTTCCCGAGTTGATTTTCAACTTCGAGTTTATATTCTTTGAATTTCTCCAAGACTTCATCTTTACTACGCAACAAGTATACGTAGCAGTATTTTGTACAATCATCGATGAATGTAACGAAATACTTTTTACCTCCTCTAGTTTGTACCAACTTTAAGTCGCACAAATATGTGTGTATTAAGCCTAGAGGTTTGGTTGTTCTTTCAACACGAAGGGATGGTGTTTTTGTGAGTTTTGCTTGTACACATGTCTCACATTTTTCTTTGTTTATTTTGCATTTTGGGATTAGATTCGAATTCATCAATCTTTGGACAGATTTAGAATTCACATGTCCTAATCTTTCATGCCAAATATTAAAAGACTCAACCAAGTAAGAAACTGGATTCTTATTAATTGCATTGGAAGTGGTTACATCATTTTTGAGGACTGTCATCACACACATTTTGACAAGCCCATCCTTAACAAACCCCTTCCCAATAAACACCCCATTCTTCCTTATTATCAGTTGGTCAGACTCAAAGTTGATGGCAAATCCATGATTGTTGAGCAGAGTTCCAGAGATCAAGTTCTTCCTCATGTCTGGCACATGTTTCACGTTGTTGAGAGTAACTTCCTTTCCTGAAGTCATCTTCAAGACTACTTTGCCAGTGCCTTCAATCTTGGAGTGTGACACATTTCCCATCAGAAGGTGAGTTTCAGTCTTGCTCTTCTGGTAGGTGGAAAACATGCCCCTGTCAATGCAGATGTGTGTAATGGCACCGGTGTCATACCACCACATTCTGGGATTATCCGAATTTTCTTCAGCCACGTTTGCTTCAGTGACCACCGCACACAGGTCTTCTTCAGTCAAGTTGACTTGAGCTTTGAGATCCTTAGCTTTGCGGCGACATTCTGAAGCTTTGTGTCCCTTTTTGTGGCAGTAGGTGCATTTCCCAACAAACTTGCCCGAGGGACCTTCCTTCTTAAAGGAAGTTGATGACTGAGGAGCCATCTTGTTAGGTGCACCTTTGGTCGGAATGAATTTCCCTTTGCCTTTTCCTTTGTACTCAGCCATGTTGGCATTGTGGTAAGAGGACATTTCAGCCTTGGCGGACATTTCTTTCTTGCCCTTGCGCTTCAAAGACTCATTTTGCAGCTTGGAAATCAGATTTGCCAAAGTCAGCGATTTCTGCTTATGATCAAGATAGTTTTTGAAGTCTTTCCAGCTGGGTGGAAGCTTCTCGACGAAACAATTCACTGTGAATGTTTCACAGATCTTCATTCCTTCATCTGCTATCTCTTGTCAAAGCATCTGAAGTTCATGCACTTGCTCCATGATGGGTTTTTCATCCACCATTGTGAATCGGAGAAATCTTGCAGTAGCAAATTTTCCGGAGCATACGTTGTACGATTTGTACTTCTTTTCCAAAGTTTCCCAGAGATCCTTCGAAGTTTTGATCTCGTGGTAAACCTTGTACAAATCGTTCACCAGGCGGCTTGTGATGTAGCCTTTGCATAGAAAATCACCATGGATCCATGCCTCAACGCTTAGGAAGGCACGCTTATCAGTGTTATCAGCCGGCAACACTGGTTTGGTCTCTGTGAGATACCTATCCAGATTCATGGTGCTAAGGAATAAATGCATCCTTGATTGCCACTGTTTGAAGTCGGAACCATCAAACTTGTCTGGAACGATCAGTGCGGTAGGCACCGTTGGCGTTGGGACACCGAGTGGTAGACCATTCCCATGTGTGTTGGGTGTCGACTCACTGGTCGCATCATTCTCTTTGTTACCAGGTGGGATCACGTTGTTTTCACCGGAAAGAGACATCTGTTCACAAAAAACAGAAGAACAAAGTCAGTTTTTGGAACAGACTTGTAATAGCGATTGATCGCTTATTGATCGTTTAGATCGTATGATATAACGTTTCGCAAACACCCCAAAAGGCTTTCGCGGAAATCGTTTATCGAATCTGAAAAAATAAATCGTTTTGTTGAACAAACGATCAGCGGAATTCCGTATAGAATTCGCCGAACACAGTTTGAAAACGTTTTTTAGAATCGTATGAAAAAGGTTTTTCTACAGTTTCTGAATCCGATTCAAGCGATAAGAATGAAGCGGATTATTTTGAATTAAGACTGTAGGATGTTGAAATTCGGAAGCAAAAACTGTTTGATAAAACCAATGTAAAACGATTGAGGAAAACGATTTAGCGGAGGCGAGATGATCTCTTTCCTTAATTCAAAATATCTCCCGCAGTGTAACGGTTTGATGAGATAATGAATCCCAGGATACAACCGCTATGAGACTCGACCGTGACACTCGATCAGAGAATCTGCGAACTGTAATTCTACGAATACTCTCAGACTTACTTTTGACAGAAGAAAGAAGACAGAGAGATTGCTGGTTTCGAGTTGTAGAAAAGTTTTGGAAAAGATTATTTATGTGAGTAGTGAGGAGTTTCGAATATATAGAAGAGAGTTATTGTTCGGTCAAACTTGCGAAAATATCTCGCAGAAACGTTACGGAAATCGCGTAACTAAATGCAGAGATCCCGCGAAGTTAATGCACGTATGTTACAAATATTCGAATTAATTTGTTTAATGACTCAAAAATTCTTATGAATTTTGTCCAAAAAGATACGCGCGCGGGAGCCTCTTTAGAGGCTCATACCACGAGCCGAGCCGGACGGCGGCGCTCGTGTGTATTCCCTTCTCTCTCTCCATAGCCATGTAACCAATTGTATGACCATGTCTATATATATAATACTCCAAAACTTATCTTGCTTCCAATGTGGGACAAATTAAGTTCCACTTAAGTTTGGAGAGCAAAAGGCTTGACCAATTTCATTGGCCCATACCCATTTCTTTTTAACTCTTATAATATTTTATAAACCAAATTGTTCATTAAAATATTAGGCCCAACAACATAGTATTCGATAGGCTTGTTTCACTGAAATGGCATGAAACCCTGAAAATATGGGCATGTAAGGCTCAGGAAAAAAGAGGTAAACGAATATAAAAAAAGGTAACAGTCGAAATCAGAAAACGACGTTGACCATGCAAGTCATTTATAGTACAGGACACCCTCAACGGGGGTTTCTAACCAAGTATCTAAGCATTAAAAAATAAAAAGTATTGTAAAAGGAGGTGAGTGAACAAGAACCGGTTCTTGTTTAAGAACCTCAAAAAAAAAAATCTAAGAAACTCTTGTGCCATTTGGCAGTTAATAATTGGTTTAATTTTTCTGTTTGTTTTAAATTTAATTGTTTAATTTAATTATATTAAATTTATTAATATTATATGTGTTAGATACTAGGCCTGGGACGGATCCGGATATCCGGCTTTTTTGAGGTATCCGGATCCGGTTCCACCGGATATTCAATATGACTATCCGGATCTGGATCCGCTTGTTCCGGATATCCGGTTTTCGGATATCCGCAATAATACCGGATATCCAGATCCGATATGGAATTTAACTAATTTTTTTAAAGTTTACATTTTTCACAAAATATAATAGCAAAAGATCATATGTGATGATATAGTAGCAAAATATCATTGTGAAAGAGATAAAAAAATGGCTTAACTAACAAAAGATCAAGTAACATAAGATAAAAAAGCAAAAGAGGTTGTATCTTCAAATCCATGTCCATCATCTACATTACGATTATTTATATGATTGAAAAAACAAATTATATGACTGAATTAATACGTGTCAATTTCTGTATTAATTGCATATGTGTTTATATGACTAAAAACAGCTAAAATTACGGTTGAATTTTCTACCTATGAAAAATTTCAAGCTTAACAAACAATATACAATCCGTTTAAAAAAAATGACATGATCGCAACTAGTGTTAACTTTCAAAATGATAACACGCAGTAAGCACTCATTTGTACATATCCATTACCATTATGGACATATATGATTCCACGTTTCCATAATTTATGGTTAATAGAAATAAATTTAAGATGTTTACTATAACATATATAATAATAAAAATATTATAATATAATACAAACGGATATCGGATATCCGGTTCTGAAATTTTCTATTATCCGGATCCGGATCCGGTTCGGACGGATCCGTGATTTTACTATCCGGATCCGGATCCGGCACCCCGAATATTCACTTTTTCGGAACGAATCTGGAGCGGATACCGGATCGGATCCGGATCCCGGATAATAATCTCAGCCCTATTAGATACCCAAAGTGAGAAACTCACCGTTGAGAGTGCTCTTGCGTGCTTTGTTTTTTCTTCAGAAATCTCTCTCTCTCATTCGTCACACTGAACAAAAAGAATAAAAGAAATTGAAATTCAAGAGAAATGTTGGCCAAGAGAGCTAATTTCAAAGGATGAACAGGTCAAGTTGGTCATAAACCTCATGATAGAAATCAGATTGGTACAGATCGTAAGGCTCAATGAATGAGTAGTCATCGAAAGCAGCCACGAAGCCAGACGACGTCGTAGTAGTAGCAGAGTCACAAGCTAACTCATCGAACGACGTCGTACTGGTCATATTCTCATCAATCTCCATGAAACAACCAATCACTTCCTCCTCCTTCTCCTCTTCCTTGCTGCTTATCATCATCAGCTCATCTTCTTCAACAGCTTGTCTTGGTTCCCACAATATCACAGTCTTGATCTTATCGAGTCCATGTTTTCTCGAGGAGATTCCAGCAGCAAGCTTGTTAAGTAGACGTGCAGAGCCTGTTGAGGAAAAGGAGCTAGAAGAAGAAGAAGAAGGTGACGGTGTTGGAGACGACGACGTCGTTGAGGAGGAAGTGGCTTTGAAGACGGTGACGATTGGCTCATGGGTCATGGGATCGATCCCGCTTTTAAAGAGTCTTTTCTTAAGACATGAGTTCCAGTGGTTCTTGATATCATTGTCTGTTCGGTTCGGCATTAGCTTTGCTATTGCTGCCCACCTTATATGTTATTATGCATATTATTCGTCAGTTTAACTATGTGTCATAATATAGGGTTGCGTTGCATTTAATCACAAATTAAAATTTACCTGTTTCCAAGAATGGAATGAAATTTGATGATATCTTCTTCCTCCTGAGGAGTGAACTTGCCTTTTTTAATTCCTGGTCTTAAATAATTCAGCCACCTTAATCTACAACTCTTTCCACATCTTTGCAGACCTTTTTATATTTCATTTTCGAAAAAAAAATATATTAGAAAATGAGGGAAAATATCTTCTTTTTTTTTGCAAAAAGGATAAATGAGGGAAAATATCACTTTAACATAGTGATGAAAGCTTTTTCCATCAGCCAAAAAACAAAGGAAAAACTTTATGATTTTAGGTCTAAAATTAGACTATAATCTTTCTAATTTTTATAGCTTTACACTTTAGAAGACCGAATATATTAATAAATCATGATAGAAAGTTATCAGGATACGCGCCTAAAAAAATATTCTCTCAAAAGTTCATCTCTTTCCTCTTTCTTGTGGTGGCGGAGATACCTCCGGCTTCGACGGTTACCGTCGTCGTCGAGAGGGATCTCCGGCTTTTGTTCTTGTGCGTTAAGTAAGTCGCCGTGTTATGACTGAGGGAGATCGGAAGATGCGTCGTGTTATCTAGACTGGCTGTGCGTGGTGGGTGTTTTCTCGCGGTGGAGTTTACGGTGGGAGAGACGGATCTGCTAGATGGTCTCCGTTGTAGTCAAGCTTAGGCGGCCGACAGAGGACATCGGCGAGCTAAGGAAGGCACAGGAAACAAGAAGGCAGATCTGGATCTACTCGAAGATTGCCGTAATCCGTCAAGCTTAGGAGGCCGGGAGAAATAACTGGCGAGCTAAGGAAGACGTTGGCGTCGGAGACGAGACCTGAAAGCAGCGGAAGCCACCGTGGGAGACGAGGATGGGGTCGCGGCGTGTCGACGAGGAAAGTGGCGGTGCTTGGTGAGGTCTCCACGACTACTCAGAGAACGGTGCTAGGTAAGTACGAGGCGGATCGGAAGAGAAGAAACTCGATCTAATTCGAATCCGCCGGAGATGGGAAGACAGGGTCTCCGGAGACCACCGGTTCAGTCCGTGAGAGAGCCCGAGGCTTGAAACCGGAGAGGTCGGAAGGTGGTGAGAGGGAACGGTCCGACGGTCCCTGGATAGGTCGCCATGGTCGGTTCTGCGGTTGATCGGAAAGGGGAACGGCGTGTATCGTTATACTCATCACCTTAGCCGCCGGCGAGGAAGGTGACGGCGCTAGGGTTGGTAACTAAATTGTTTAACCTAACCGGTTTCGGTTTGGTTGGTCTGAGTTTCTCCTTTGGTCCAATTGTTTAGGTTTTACTTCTGGTTTTCGTTTGGTTTGTAACCGGTTATCCCCGATTTTGATCGGTTTAAGTATAATAATATTATAATTAAAAAAAAAAAAAAAAAAAAAAAAAAAGAAAGTTATCAGGATAAATATTTGGCTTTCATGGGTTCACATATTAACACTACATATAGAAGTTTATAAAAAAAAATTGGATAAATCATGGTTTACAAACATCTTTACTGTAAATTTCATGTACTCACTACTCCAAAAATCGAAAAAAGCTTTTTAAAATATGTATATATGGACTTTGTTTTAATGAATCCCTGCAAACGATGAGATATTATACATAAATCGAGAAAAATTAGAAAAAAAAAAAAAATCAAAATCTTTGGTCCGACAGAAACTGGAATTTAAAGATCCTAGTTTTGAAAGAGACACAACCATAGGTGGGTCCGTACACAATGTATGCATATATCTAGGGTATAAGTATATATAGATATTATTACCGGCTCTCTTAGGCAGGGCACGCCAGTCCCCGAGACCGTATTCGTTGATGTAAGCGACGAGCATCCGGTCTTCCTCCCCCGTCCATTCTCCTTTCTTCCTCCCGTCCAAGTCGAACCACGTTGTCCTCCCCATTTTTTTATCTCCGGTGAACCAGTCAGATCTCGCCACGTACACACTTCTCGCCTTCCTCTTAATCAATCAACGTACTGTATAGTCAGATGATGATGACCCTTAAGAACAAGTGAATTATTGATAACTGTTACTATTTTAAGAGACTTTTTCACAATTATTTATGAGAGGCCCTCTCACACTCTCACACTTTGATAAAGAAGTAGAATGGCCTTTTGTGCGAGGAAGGATAGGGGGATGTCTCTCTCTATATATAGTCCCTTACTTTTTTTTTTTTTTTTCATTGATGGGATTATATTCATAAAACTGAAATACGGGAGTTTAATACAAGATCCTAATCACAGGAAACTAAAGTCCAAAGAATAGGCAACCAAAGCCCACATAACATGCAACTAAAGCCCAACCAACAGGCAACTTCGAGCCTACAACTAAACAAACACAATAGATGAAATCCAAAACTAGAAATAAACAAATTAAACTTGCGAGTCCAAATCCTTGCGAAGATTCTTGAGTGAGAGTTACCGAAGCAGCCCACAGCCCACCAAACGATAACACCAACCTCCAGAGACACAACTGAGAGTCACACTCACAGACCTAAAAACCTAGACTTCATAACCCGACAAGACGAAACCTAAGAAAGTTCCACTAACTCTTCCGGATACGGCAGAGACGCACTGCTAGCGCTCGAATAACCCCTAAATAGAAGCCCAAACCAAACCCAAATCTCACCAGAAAAGGGAACACGAAGCCAAACCACCCAAGAAACCCCGAACCCAAAGGAAACCGGAAAGAAACTCGACTAGAAAGCACTCACAGAAATCTACGCATTGAACAATAAACCACAAGCTAACAAGCCTAACTAAACTTTGAACCATCGATCTAGCAATTGTTATCTAGACAAAATCATGTGTTTAGAAGAGGAACTAAAACAGAAACAAACCATCCTAAACCCAAAATTCATTCGACCAATCAAACAAGAGACCAAACCGCAAGTCAGGAATCGGACCACCCCACCTGAGACACAGAAGAAACCGGAGATTAAGAGCAAGACAGGCGCCGGCACAGAAGCCAGAGACGACGACGGCCCAAGAGCCGGAGACGAAGACAGCACAAAGCCGGAGACGACGACACCAGACGGAGACGACGACGGAAGAAGCCCACTGTCTACACCGGCGAGAGCGAACAAAAACTGACCACCGACGACAACGAAGACGGACACGGACGAGCACTGAGCGCCTGAGAAGGCGCCAAATCTGGCCTGAGACGACGGGACGAAGAACGGCCAGGTACGGAAGCAACGGAAAACGAACCAGACTACGCTAACTGACCTCTCCCGGCGGCGGCTCGACGAACCGCCGGCCGCCGGAGAGGTAAACGCGGCTGATGAGGGAGTTGGCGGCTACCTCGTTAAACGCGTCTGGGAGCGTATCACTTTAGGGCGAACTGAAAACTTTTGTTTTTATCCAGTCAAAGTTTTTTATATAGTCCCTTACTTCATTGCTCTCTTTTTATTTTTATTTATTTCCCACCGTTGGATTCTTGTTATGTATATCTTGATGCTGAGTCATCCTTTTAATTTTTTTGATTCTTCGTTAAAAATGTTTTTTCAGTAAATATTATTATTCGGTATATTTGAACATGATTATTTTTTTGTCACAATTATTCCAAGAAGGGAAGTCACGCATATATAGTATTCACACATATGATACAAATGATTATTGCTATTTCTCATGATTATTTTCATGACTACCGATGTATTTGAACAAGAATTCAATAAATTAACAAAAAAAATATTGTTTATAAGAATTTCGAAGCAATGGTTTGTAGATTATTTGCTCGTTCTGCAACTTTCTCATCGTTAATTTGCTAATACATCTTCAAAGATGTGAGTATGTGACTGACCATAATTGTAAGGACTAATATAAATAATTACTGGGAATGGTATTGCTATTCACGTTTGAATGGTACAGTTTGACCATGAATGGTAGGTAAGTAACTCACTAAAGCCAATTTTGAAATTCATTTTCTAAAAACTAGTTTTAAGTTATCAATCACATCATTTTTTTTAATTAACATAAATCATATATAAAATATTACTTATTTTTTTTTAAAGCAAATAAAAAATCACATCTATCCCGTATTTAAACAGTATTGTACTTTAAAACCATATTTTCTATACATCCAAATACATTGTCTCCATTCAAACCTTTAATACCACGTGTAATCTAGATTACTATAACCGTAGAAATGCGACTTCGGTTCATTTAGCTCAGTTCTCAAATTATTAAGTTTACATAATTTTATGTCAAATTGAACTGAACGAAAATTTGGTTTGGTTTTCGGATAGTTCAATTTAATTTTTCTATTTGTCAAATTGAATCAAACTTTTCAGTTAAATTTTGGTTTAAGTTGGATAAAAGTTTGATTAAATTTAGTTAATTCATTTGTTTTGGTTAGTTGGAATTTTTTGGTTCAAAATTTTAGATATGATTCCAATTTGGTTTTGTTTTTTTTACCGAACTAACTAATTGCTGAACCTGAACTGAAATCCATTTAATTAAATTGTCGAAATGAACCAAACTCTTGGCCAAACCTAAACCAAAAACGAAAAATGGCTATGTTCAGCAAATTTGATTCAGCTTATAAGTATCCGTATCACCACATCACATGTAGTAGTTTAGATGAAGCGTCAAACACATGCCTTAATATTCTTGTTCCTCATATGGTCTTACATGTACTTTGTGTGTCTGTGTAGGAGGGGGAGGAGGGAGAAACCCTAGAAAGAGTACTTGAAATGAACACTTTTGATAGATAAACATATTTAGTCGTATCCATTAAAAAACCAAGTTACTATACTATTAGTTGTGGACATGCGGATTCAGTTAGTACCGTCAGTTCATTTCAAACAATTATATTTTGGTTAATTCGGTTTGCGTAAAATTCTGATGATTCATCCGAGCTAAAAATCGGTTTGCTTCTATTTGGTTTCGATTAGTCCAGTTGACTAAGGAAAAGGAAGTACGATCCTTTCTCTTTTTATAGCATACTAGGTGATCGACCCGCACGCATATGCGGACATTATTCTGTTGTTAATGCATTTATGTGTACTTTTTGATTGGTGTCAAGATAAAACATGCTATAAATTTTTTTTTTCTATATCGTGATGGTGTAAGATTGAATTCATAGTTTCATATGCATATCCGAATTATTATATTCGGATTGGATGCATAAAATAATAAGTATATACTCATACAAATTTTTTTTTTTAAATTGTTTAGCTTAATTTAATTAGTAGAAACACATGTAATCGAATATTTGAAACTATAGAAATGGTAAATGAAGTGTGATTTTATAGAAAGAGAAACTTAGAATAAAAATGAAAATGTAGAGTCTTTAATTCTCTATCACTGAAAAGAAACACATCAATTATTTCAAGTAAATAACTAAATAGATGATTAAGAATGGAACATAAATTAAAAAATTTCAATATTTTGCAAGACAAACAATGCATCTCGGAATGTGTCATAAACAACATTATTAATAGTCCGTAGATCCGAATAGAGACATGGTCCCCTTATTATATCCAATAGACGACCTAAATAATATAATTCTCTAGCTTCTTCTGCAAATATTGGTAAAACACATAAACTCGGTTTACCTTGTTTGTGGGGTTTCCATTGAATGTTTTTTTATTCCAAACAAATTTAGTTGTTATTTGTGAATATAACAGACGTCGTGATTGAAGATGAACTTGATTGCATTTCATCCAAGCACGAAATTTATCTTCTTTTTCTTGATATGCCAAACCGACATCTTCGTCGAAAATAATTTGTGGAGAAGGAAAAATAATAGGTAAAATTTCCATAGAGTCAACATAATGTAAGGAAAAAGCTGAAAAAATTTAGATTGGTTAATGAAATTAGTATAACTTGTTAAACAGAAATTAAAATGTATGGAATATAAAAAATAAAGATGCCAGAGATTTCTCAACTTTACCTATAGCTTCCATTAGCAACCCGAGATAATAGTGATACTAATGAGAAGAAGATATCAAATATATAGTACTATGATATTAGGGTTTCTTAGAGATAATATCTCTTGTTAGTATTTTGTTTACTAATATTGACCACATAAATTATACAAAATACCACAATTTACAAATTAGAATATCATAGTTATTAAAATATCTTCTATTTAACAACAAGAATATCTCATTTGCTACCAGGATATAGTATAATTCGTTAATTTATTAATGTATTCGGTAAGTAGTTCCATATTTGAAATTCAAGAGATTTTCATATTTTGCTTAGTAAAATTTTAAACAAAGATATTCCATAAAAATCGGTTTTATATTATATAAACACACGGAATTACATTTGGTATGGTAGTATTTAAAATTTTAAGTAAAAATATAAATAATAACTTCTCATAAAGATTTGTACTAAAATATAGTACCAGTTCAACAAACAAACAAAATGAAGCACTAAACATAAGTTTTTGACAAAAAAAGAGAATTAAAACATAGGAGTAATAGTGAGTTAGACCCTGAAATAGTGAGTTAGACCAAGTCAGACATTCTTAGAGGAGAGTCTGAGGACATGATCAATTGGATTTTCCCAGAAAAGTTGAAGCATGATTGTTTGGTTGGCCTTCACATTGTTTCCTTTCAGAAATTCTCTTAAGCCGCCAGCCAAACGAATATGTCGCCTATCAGTATCAGAATGGAATGCGAGCTCAACAGACCATTTTTGTCCAGCATCATTGACCAACGATATGATGTTGCCATCAACCTTCTCTAAATCGTTTGCATCGACAAAGGACTTTGGAAGATACTGCAAAATGAACAAATATGGATCATGTAACAATATTTAAAACCAAACTACAAATGAATAACTTACGATTCTGCTTCGTTTGATGATGTCACTCGTGACTTTTAAGGAAACAAACTTCTCCTATGTTCCTTCAAAAATCATTTCCTTATTAGTCAAAATAGTAGAAAGCGTGAAGAAAATGTCTCGAGAATAGGTGAAAAACACTTACTCGTGCTAGCTTCTCCAATCTCCATCTGACACGGTTTTCATATGTGATCTCACAACCGCTTGGTCTGTACTGTTCTACCATATGGAAATCGGAAGCTCCACAATACTCAAAAATTAAAAATCTAAGTCGTCTAATACATGAGCTTTAAAAAACCGTCTCCAACCTTCCGTAAGTCTATCACCAACTCGTTTGATAGGGAACTCTTCTGGCCTCGCATCAGACGTGAGTTTACAGACTGTAACATTGGTTTTTCCAAGTATATACCTCTTAAAGAACCTTTCCGGGATAGTCTGCAACACAAAGTTTAAACAATGATTGAAAGAGGTAAAATCACCTTAATAAAAAAAAAAGCTTAATGAGACAAAGAACTAAGATTACATACCAGACTCTTTCTACATTTTCCTGGAAGCATAGGCTTGAAAAATCTTGGATTTTTCATCTTCCGATTTGTTTTGAAAAACTAATATGTCTTCATAAAAATCAAAGATCATTACATGCATGTACCAAAACAATATGAACTAAACCGCATCTAAAAATAGAGAACTCTTTTTAAAGGCACCATTTAAAATCTAAAGGATACTCAAAAATTCAAACTTGATTTTGTGCTCCAAAATCAATGAGCACTTGTTCAATAGTCATTCACAATCGGTTTATCTCAATATAAATTGGTAGTTTCCATGAATACAAACCCTAATTTAAAATATCGTTCTGAAGAAAAATTCAGGGTTACCTTGTTGAATTAGTTGTTGATTGACCACGATTCTCGAACAATATACTCAATATATTTCGCAGCGCCAAGATTGAACTGGTTTTTTGCGTCGATATCCTGAGCACTTGAACGATTTTTGGAATGATTAGAATGACTAAAAAATACTGAATCATTTCATCTTCAGTCATATTACTATGAGCTTTTCATATTTGGGTTTTAATAGTACTGATTATAACATCATGTTATGTTAACATTATATTAGCCCAAATGGAATCTTAGATTAAAAATAACTAAGACTTGTTGGTTTAACTACGGTTTCTCTATTTAGACGAAGTTCAACAACTTGCAATATACCAAATTATTATGCTAAATTTCATTTCATTAGACAATAGTTATTGTTTAGACAGTAGTTATTGTTTTATATTGTTTACAATTTCATTAGACAATAACTATAGATGTAATCAGTAAAACGAACGTAATTTATGAAATATAATAACACAATTAGCACTCAATTTATGGTTTCAAAAATCAAAATTTTATAACAAAATTTATTAGTAATTTAAACCAAAATACAAAATACAATAGTATAATTCAATAGTATTTTAAGTTCTCGCAATGGAAAATAAATACCAATGGATTTATATAATATACTTACAACATATGATTTACATACCCATATTAAGATAGGGTCCAATAAAGTAAGCCATACTCGGTTTATATTTTTTGTCATCTTATTTTTTATATACCCATGCTAATTTTGATAATTTATATACCCATTACATTGTATTTTATTTCACATCTCAATACTAATTTTTTTTATTACAATTTGTCATATTTAACTTCGATGTCATTCCTCTACTATCATGGAGATTACATTATTTTGATATTAAAATTAACATTAACCAAATAAATTTAGATAAGCTTCTATATGATATTTAAATAATGTAATTAAAAGACTCTTTGATTATGGACATCAGGGTTTTAAACATTAATGTTAAATATGTTTTTAAAAGAAACACAATGACGATCATCTGATCATCTAACCCAAAAAATAATAACGTTTATTAAGGTCTTCTTAAAAAGATACATCATTTAGGAGATTTTGAACCAGGAAATGTTTTTTTCTTCAGGATACTGGTCAAGCACGGGATTTGGAAAGCTACAAAATAGAAAAAAATGTATGAATTCAGGAAAACATATAAAGACTATTACACAATGAGTTGCATTACACTACAAGAAAACATGTTTTTTGCGACTACAAGTTGCGACTAAATTTACAGTCGCTAAATTTTGCGACTACTTACCGACAAAGTTGCGACTGATTTTGCGACTAATAGGGAAAAGTCGCTCTTTAGTCGCTAAATTGCGACCACAAGTTATACGTCGCTATTTAATCGCTATTTAGCGACTAAATTCGGCGGGTCGCTAAACCGTATATTTTTAGTCGCAAAAAGTTGGTATAAAACACGTTTTTATTGTTCTGAACCGGTTGTACCTAATTTGTAACTATTTTGTGAATCAGTCGCTAAATAGTCGCAAAACTCTATACCCTAAACCCTAAACACTTATAAACAAAAATCTAATAACAAAAACTGTAATTACTATATAATATATAAAATTAAGTACAACACTTAAAACCTTAAACATTACCCTTCAAACCCTATACCCTAAACCCTAAATAAACCCTAAAACTCTAAACTATAAAAAAAATCTAATAATTAAAACTCCAATTACTATATATCATATAAAATTAAGTACAAAAATTAAAACATTTAACATTACCCTTCAAACCCTATACCCTAAGCCCTAAACAAACCCTAAAACTCTAAATTATAAACAAAATCTAATAAATAAAACCCCAATTACTATATACATATAAAATTAAGTGCAACACTTAAAACATTAAACATTATCCTTCAAACCCTATACCCTAAACCCATATCTAAACCCTAAACCCTCTTTCATATTACTTTATTTTTGATCCTAAACCCTAAGAAAGAATCTAGCCATGATGAATAAACTATGTACCCCAAACTCCAAACCCTAAATTATAAGCTCCAAACCTTACAAGGTTAAGGAAATATGGTTTAGAGTTACTCTAACCCTAAACACTATAAGTTCCTCATTTATTAATGTTAACTAAGCTTTATTATCACAATTATAATTAAAGTGGGCTTAGATTAAAGAACTATGGATTAGGGTCATAGTTAACACTTTGCTAGTGAATATAGGGTTTAGTGTTTAGGGTTTGAGAAATTGAAGTCTAAGGTATTAAATAATGTTTAGGGTTTAGGTTGAAAATATGGTTTAGGTCTTATGTTAAGGAAATATTGTTTAAAGTTTAGGACCCTAAAGAAATTGAATCAACTAAACTGATTTGAATCAACTCAAATGTTGTTGAAGATGTTTCAAATTACGATAATTTGCATGTGTATCCGCCAAATGATGAATATGTTTCAAAATATGAATTAGAATATTCATGTGACGATTCCGATTCCAACTCTGATTATAATTTTTAATAACTTCAACAGTTTAATTGTAATAATCGTATGAATTCTGTTATTTATATTTATATGTAAGTTAAATAAACATTTTTATTAGTGTTATCCAAGCTTTAAGTCACAATTTTAGTTAAGAGTTTTTATACATTTTTAATTATAACTTGGTCAACATTAGTGAAAATATTAGTGGCCCACCAAGTTTAGAGATTTACCACCATTTTTTTTTGGTTTGGCGCTACTTTTCTCAAATTTTTGGGTTTGGGCAAATATTAGAGCATTTCCAGCCCCACACCAAATCCTACACTAAACTTCATTTTGGTGTAAAATCTTCTCCAACCCCACTCCATTTCCAACACCAAAATGGTGTAAACCCATTTTTTCCACCAAATTTGGTGCAATCTCATTTTCCACACCAAAATGGTGTTGAGCTTTTTTCTTTATAAAGTAGTCCTTGAAATTTTAAAGAATTTAATTTTAAGACTTATAATAATTTATTTGACAAACAAATATGAAAATCTTATAATATCTATTTTGTTTTATTATTTTAATGTGGGTTAATGTGTATTTTTTATATTGTAATAGTTAAATTTAATTAATATCATAATTTATGAAAGTTTTAAAAAACAGTTAATGGATCAATTTGTAAATTTTATAATTAAAATGTATTATTAGAAATTAAAAATAAAATAGAAAGTAAAATATAATTAAAATAACTTTTTGGTGTAGAAAATGGTGTAATACATTGGAAAGAAATCTGACACCATTTTGGAGTTAACCATTTTGGAGTAAAAAATGGTGTAATACATTGGAGATGCTCTTAGTGGCGGTAGAATCACATTTTTGGGCAAATTTTGGCTCTTTACCAAAAGTCCTTACGATTATTAAAAGTAAAAAAAACCCTGAATCACCTTCACCTCTCTCTCTCTTCTCAACTCCTCCATCTCTCTCGAGATTAAGCCGCCTCTCCCACTTTCATATCTGAATCCACCGTGAGATCTCCCTTGTCTGAATCCATCGTTGGCTCTCCCTTTGTCTGAATCCACTGTCGTATCTCTCTCGTCTTCACTCGCTGTTTCTCTTAAGTTTAATCCGACGCAGCCTCTCCAAATCTGATTCCACTGCCAGCTCCTCCTCTGTCTGAATCCACCGCTGTCTCCTCCTCTGCCCGAATCCACTCCTTCGGTAAATTACATCTTCTTCGTCTCTGCTATTTCTCACTCTGCCTTCGTTTCAGTTTAGGGTTTTCTGCACATTGTGGTTCATTCATGTATGATTTCGTATTGATCTTGAATCTTGTTTTCGGTTTCGTTGATTGATCAGATGGATGAATCGATTAGATGAAGTTGTAAACTCGATCTCTCCGACGCGAATGAAGACGAGATCTGAACAGCCGAGATATGAAGAATGAAGACGAGATCTGAACAGGAAGACGAAGCGGAGAAACCAGTAAAGAAGGTGGCAAACAGGGCTCTTCTCCGGCGAATCTGAGAGAGAGAAGGTGGTCGTGGTCGCGGAGGCCGGCTCGGATCTCTGCTTATGTTTATATGTATATACATATATTCCTTGTATTTGTATTTTTCTTGTATATATGTTTGTGTATTTTCCCAGTATTTCTTTTGTTTTTGTATTTGTTTTTTATATTTTGTTTATAAATAAAAAATATTTAATATTTAATGATATTTTTTGTATTTTTGTTTTTTTAGAATTTATTTGGTTTATATATTAGTATATTAAATAATATTTAATTATTATATAATTAGTAAATATCAAATTAATATTATTTTTTATTATTATTAGTCGCTAATTAGTCGTTAAATAATTTCATATCAGTCGCTACTGAGTCGCTGTATTAGTCGCTAATTTAGCGACTTATATAGCGACTAATATTCACAAAATATATATAGTCGCTAAATAGTCGCAATTTAGCGACTAATATAGCGACTAATAAATTTAGCGACCACAAAATAGCGACTAATGCAATTAGTCGCTACTGGGTCGCAAAAAGTAATATAGCGACTGATTTGTGACTATATACGCAGTCGCAAAAAACCTGTTTTCTTGTAGTGTTAGGGTTATGCCCAAAACCTGTTAAGAAATCCATTAAAATCCGAAACGTTGGTCTGATCGTACATAATTGTTGACATCCCTTTTTCTCCTTTGAGTCAAGTTATACCTATTTATATAATTCCAACAAACAAAGACCATTAACATTGTAAACAATATAGAAATCAAAAGTATCCTCGATACTAAATCCAAACATGTAATAGAAAATTTGTTCATTCTTTTAAAAAAAAAATTAAATTTTTAAATCATACCAATTTCATGCTTTATATAGAAGCAACAGAGAATAACAAAGACATGTCTATCAGCTTCCTTCCAAAACCTCTTTGTTAGTTCCTTAGCATCTTCCCCGAATATTAAACACTGAACACTCCGGATGCTAGAAAAATGAATGCATTTCAAATAATTTATCAGAGAAAAACCAAAACCACATAAGTGAGAAAGGTTATAGGCATTTGTTTAACTAACCTTAGGTCGCGAATTGTAAACTCCAGCTTTGGTCATGTCCAATAAGGATCAAGGAATCCAACACGAGTAACAACACCAAGGACATCTATAATCCATGAAAAAATCATTAAAAGTCTACTAATTTAATATATTTAGTTTAAAGTATAGATGTATATCATGAATGCAAAAAAAAATCAGTATAATATGATAAACAAAACAAATGTATATACTAAACGTTACCTATAGGGTATTCATCACTGACTCTCCCGTCTAATATATCTGGAATCGATTCAAATTGCATAAAATGACATTCCAGAATATTATCATAAGTGAGGCAGAAAGTTGTGTTTAACCCGAATATGAGCTTGAAATCGTGAGGCGTTATATATAAATATAACGGTGCTTGTACAACTCGAGCATCCGCAAGTTTAAACCAATGACCCTCACACCATGTACAATAATGAAATTTCTCAATAAAAGGTTCAGGAACAGTAGCCTCTATTTGGGTACCGTAAAGAAATAAACGAATACCGTAATCAAACATGCAATAGCAAAATAAGCAAAAATGATTAAAGAGGAAATGTTTGATTACCTCCTCATCAACCAAAAGCATTCGGATTTGTGGTTGAACAGACCTACGTCACCTAACACACATCCAAACACACAGAAGAAAACTTTTAGATCCCAAAAGCAAGGAATAAAGTTGTTGATGCGTGAAATTTTCTTGAAAGTTTGTGGAGCCATAGTTTATAATCAGAGAAATTAGCGCATAAATTAGATTGAAAGGAAGTTTATTTTCTCTCAGTAAAAGACAAGAAAATGAAGCGTTTTAGGGTTTTTAAATTTAATAGTTTCCATAATTGTTGAGTAAAATGTGTAAATAACTAAACAATAACCATTGAATTAATAATAGTAAAATGTGTAAAGATGTGACGTCAAACCCATTTGTTTATGAATAACTATTGGGCCACAACCACTAATGATATTTTTTTTTCTTAGACCAAAATTTTTGTTTTCGAATCACACTAAGAAATGCCAATAAGAATGACTAAAGACTTCTTATCTCGATAAATTTAATACAATTTTCTTATATTTAGATTTAAAATTAGTATTTTATAAGTTTGTAAACATATATGATCTCCTTTATACTAATAGGTTAAACTTTTCATATTTATTCATGTAAAAATTAACAAAAATATTGTATCTAACATAAACGAACCAAATAAAGAATTACAACATTATATCGATTAACAAAAATATTGTATCAATATTAGAAAAATGTAAACATCAACATTATAGAAATTGAACACATTAGTAATTGTTGCCTGTTTGTATCGATTTTACAAACGTATGTTCGTGAAACGAAACAATTTAGCATCTCACATTTTAATTAGTTGGAGAATATTTAGTTTTTCAATTTAAATACACCATTTTCATATGTACAAATTCATCTATATATATTAATGACTGCACATTACTTTACTATGTACTACATGAGTTCATTTTTTTTTAGACATCGTAGATGAGTTAACTTTCTCTACAAAATCATAATTTATTTTTTAGGTAAGCTACAATAACGTCGACACACTTCATTGGAAGTTGCGCCAATTATTGTAGATCATGATCACCTATGCAATTGGGAATCTAAAAATACTAATTAAATCATAGAAACATGTTCAAATCAAGACAAACAATTTGTTCATAAAACATAAACAAAGTTCCTAATGTATTGAAAGGAAATGAAAAAGAAAAAAAATAGCTCTTCTTAACATAGAGGAGGCTTAGGGTACCTGTAGGAAAAAATCATATCAACAATCAAAACATAAGATTACTGAAAAAAACATCCATTTAGTCAAATTAGTAGATGTTTTACAAATACTTTTGCACTAAGTCACGAAATTCTTCAACTTTATACGTGTCAAACCGTAACTTAGAAACCCGTTGAATAGTCTCCAATCTTACCAACCCTAATCCAGAAGTACTTATAATCAAATGTCATTTTAAAATAAATGGAACAAATTTATAAAATGTTTGAAAACCTTTCATACCACAACTATTTTTGACAATGTTAAAGCATTGGAATAAGCAGAACAATATCTCGTTCGGACTTTTGGCCCATGCCGTCACCAAACTAATAGCTAGATCTCTATTCATGACACAATCTAATGCATTGTTTCTACCAATAATAAGTACAAATAAGCTTATCTATATTCAAATAATATTCTTCATCTAAATAAATGGTATTTCTACTTACTCCAAATCATTAATTGCCAATTATACTTGAAGACGCCTCCAGAAATAAGTTTCATGGTCATTGGTATGAAAAATTGGACTTCTTTCAAAGCCATCAATTCCAAGAACAACACCAATCAAATCTATACCTCAAACAACACCAAACAAATGAATAACCTACTCTAATAAATAATAGTATTCCAGACCAATATTATAACATGTTCAACAAAAACATACCGATTGGATATATGCTAGTTATACTACCAATTGAAACGGCATTTATAAGCTTCAAGCCTAAGTAGTGTTCACCATTAAGGAATTGAATTATCCATATTATACTCGAACGAATTCGACATAAAGAGAATAAATTATCTGTTAAGCAGCCCGACATCGGCCTATTAACGATAAGAACGTTATCCCATTGAATCCGGTGGCCTTCAGATTTTAAAAGCCACTCAAAAAAATTCAACAAAATCACCCCATAGTTATCCTTATATCCTTTGACCCTATTTGTTATAAAGTGAATCATACATAAAACTTCAAATACAGTAAGAACAAAGTTGATCTAACCACTATTAGAATGAAAATATGTACACATACAGTTATAATATTAAAAGAGACATGTTCATCCATCAATAATAGTTTGATTGTTTTAGCGGTTATAACATCTTCAAACATCCAACACCGAAGGACCATCAATCTCAAACTCCATTTGGTGGTAGACTTGTTGTCTCTGTAAGTAACTGGTATTGCCTTTGAGCCATAGTTTTTAAGAATAAAAATCGAAGACAGAAAAATTGGAGGACTGAAATAAAGTTAAATTAGAAAATGTTTCGTGCCTAGGGTTTTTAAATAAATACTCACGACGATTTCAGGAAGTCATGATTGTGTATGTATTTTATATAGAATAAAATAATGAAAATTTAAAATTATGTTTTTAAAATTAAACATTATTTGTTAACAATTTATTCCGCTAACTTTTCACCATGCAATTTTCGATAAAATATAGGGATCTTTCGTGTTAGAGTTGAACTTATTCGGCCGCAATCTTCTGCTGGAATATTAGTATATGTTAATAGCTTTATTAGCTTAAGAGATTAAAAAACTATATTTCAAAAAATATATGTATCAAACTATAAAGATTTTCAATAAGATATTGCGATATGTTTGAGGAAACTTCGAGTAATATTAACAATTTTAAAATTATAGAATTGTTATACTCTTAACCATTTATATATTGTTAAGATATTGAGTTGATTTGATCCGGAATAATAAACGGAAATTTCCAGTTGTTTTTATTCAATTGAAATGTTTCAGATTCGCTAAACCGTTTTATTATTATACAACTCCGTCTGTAACCAAATGTTAAATATTTATTTAGACTAACAAATTATACATTAATGTTTCGCATATTCTCTCATATCGATTTCTCATAGACATGTATTTTTTGTAAAAATATATTTTAAACTTTTTAAAATAAGTTTGTCCAAATATCTAAATATATTAATCTATTTAAGTAATTATGTTAGTGATAAAGAAACCCATACACATTACTGATATATATATATATATATATATATATATATATATATATGTTTATTATGAAAACATTAAAAATCAACTGATACCAAGTAATAAAAAATGCTCAAGGTCTACAAATTTTGATTCATAATTTAGAAGATGAAATGCTCCATACGATCTTCTTCACGATATTGCTCAGGAACAGGATTTGGAAATTTACAAAAAAAAGAAATACATGTATTACTCCTCCATATATAAATTCAAGATCCATACATGAATTCAATGTTCTATGAACACAACCTGTTGAGGAACTGAACAAAGTCAGGATTGTTAGTTTGATCATAGACAATCGTCGAAAGCTCTTCTTCTCCTCTAAGCCAGGTAAAACCTAAATAAATACAACAAATAACAAAACTTCTTAAAAATTTATAGACATGTTTTTCGGCATCATCTGAAAACCTTTTTATCAACTCCTCACCATCTCTACCAATTAATAAACACTGAACGCTCTGGAGGCTAATTAAAAAATTGTTAACTATTATAGAGATAAAAGCTAAAAAAACACATCAAAATATAAGATTAAGATCGCCTCACTTTATATCTCGTTTGGCAAACTGCAATTTTGTCCCTGCCCAATAGTTTTGAAGCTTTCCAACATGGGTTACAACACCAACAACATCTATAAAGTGAAAAATAAATTAGAAAACATGTAAATAACATGTTTATCATCATTCAAAGCACAATGTTGACGTTTTAACATACCTTTAGGATACGGATCATAAGCCCTCCGATCTAAGATATCTGAAATCGATTTGTAAACAATAACACGAACATCCATAATATCATGATAAGTCACACAAAAATATGTATCTGATGTCAAAACCAGCTTGAAGTTGTGAGGAGTCAATGACATATATTCTGGTGATTGAACTACTTGAGGATTTGTAAGGTTATACCAATGACTCTCGAAACAAGTTGAATCAATAAATTTTTTAACGTCAGAAGCATGAACGACGGCCTCGATCTTAATACCCTAAATTCCAGAATTACTCATTCAATAAAACATGCAAGAACAAAAGTTCAGAAACGAAAGTGTATAAAGATATTACCTCTTGATCGACTAAAATCATTGACAAATTTTTTTCTCCAACGGTAGAAGCACACATCCATATACGCAGCAGAAAATTTTTAATATCCAAAACAAATGGGACATCGTTGTTGATCTTAGAAATTTTTCGGATAACCGGAAGACACATGGTTGATACTCGCTGCTTATTTTGAATAAATCTAGAAAGAAAATTTTAAATAGTAAAATATGAATCGTCTAGGGAAAGAACCTTTATAGATTCTAAAAGTTATGAGCAAAATGTGTAAAGATAGAAAAACAACTCTTGCTTTAGTATAGATGCTTGGGACTTATTCGTTTTTTTTAATATTAGTAACCGCCGGATTTTTATTATTATTAACAATTAATAATCACAGATAAGTACCTATTCGTTTCAAGTTGGTATGCAACATATCTGCAAATCTCTATTCGGAATATAGGGACTAATGAGAACATGAAAACGTATTGGCAAAAGACTATGTTATCGGGACAATCGGGTTTTTAGATATCTACTATAAATTCACACTTTTTATAGTAATTCTCAAATGAATATTAGTTCACCTTTCATTAAACCTTAGCCTCTCTTTTTATGGGACAGAATAACAAAACAGAACTAAAAACCATATTAATCAATATGTAATACTGAATAAGAAAGTAATAGAAATTTTAAAACCAAAACATATAAATCCTTACTTTCTATAGAAATTCTCAAACGTTTAAGAGTTCACCTCACATCATTAAACTTTTCGCTTCTTCTTTCATAGGACTAAACGAATAAAACAGAATTAAAAACAAAAATAGAAATCCTTTTTAAGAGTATTTTATCGGGCTTTATTCGGACTGAACCTCATATAATACTAAAAAACGTTTTCACCAAATTCATTCTTTACCACCAAATCCTTGTCTATAGTAGTAGAAACACTAATTCGGACCATAGGTTCATTGGGACAAAAGGGTCATGTGATGTGAACTAACAACGTCTTGCCAACAACATCCAATCGGACTTTTAGATCCCACACTTCTTTCTATATACAATCTCAAACGTTTGTTAGTTCACATCAAATCATTAGATCTTAGCTTTGGGATAACCGAACTTCTTCTTTCATGGGACCAAACGAAAAAAATAGAACCAAAAAAACAACAACATAGAAATCCTTTGAAAACCGTCAAGAAGAAGAAATCAATAGAAATGACACCGGATCATTTGACCGAAGTTTTGATGATCCGGAAGAAAACTTCCACGGCCAATGAGAAAAACAAATGAGACACAAATGTGCTTGAAATTTTGGAAGATGCAGACGATTGTGTTTCTAAGCCACCCCAAGCTCACTTTATATAGGATTTCAAAACTTCTCTCGAAAACTTGTTATATATCCTAGAATATTTTTTTTTCAAAGTCGAAATAATAGGATATTCAGTAAGATATTATGATTTTTTTTAAGGAAATGAATTAATTGCTTAACTTTAAATCGAGCCGATGGCATTTCTGTAAATAAATCGAACCACAATCCCATTTGTTTATTTTTGGGCTTGCCATGTCATACTTCCACATCATCATTATCCGCCTCTAGAGCCCTCTCGTGACGACACATCAGCATTTTCCCAAAATTACTTCTCATTTAAAGGTATTGATTTGTTAGTTGCTTAAGCACGACCTAAAATAGAGAATATAGTAGGTACTCAATACATCCGTGGTGAGAGTATGAAATATGTTATCTACGAAGATACTATAAATAGTAGGAAGTATAAGAACAATTTTTGGGTTCACCTCTAGGGGTGAACCCTTTGGTCCACCTCCCAATCTTATAGCCAATCAAAATGCCACCTCACATAACTAAATTAAACAAATAATAAAACAAAATAAATAAAGAAAGGAAAAAAAGAACTTTAACGCCGTTTGCAAAAGAAAAGGAAAATGTGTATTGAAAACTCTAAAATCAGATCTTGAACTTCATATTGTCTTCTTCCTCAGATTTTCTGGTTTGCCAAAAAAAATTTTTCCTTGATTCTAATCCCCTTTCGATTCACTCGATTCTCAGTTTTTCGCTTTCTACTTTCTCATTCACCATCCTCTCTTTGACTCTCACTTGCAGTAGAATTAGAAAATTAATTTGATGATGCATGAAGAGGATCTCTGAATCTAAATCCTCTCTGACAACACAAAAAGCAATCCCAATATGATCTATTTCAGGTTCATTCTCATAGCAAAAAATGAAAGAAACATATTTATTCTCTCCTTTGGTGTAAGCTTCACAGAAATAATGAATGGCGTCTTTTACATCCTCTGGCAAAACCAAAAAAGGTGAGATTTTTTTCTTCTTCTAGCTTTAAGTCGAATGCTTTTAGAGCCCTTTTTGCCAATAACAGAAATGATTTTGTGGGGCTGAGCTTGAAAGAAATAGACAAATTTAGTGTCCGTTCATGATGATAGTGGCTATTATGTTCTTGTTAAAAAAACTTGCTCGAGTCTGAAATGGATTTCATTTGTTTGATTAAGGTTCAACATATTCATAATTAAGCTGAGAGCCTAAGGTTAGAGTCCTTTTTTATTAGGGTTAACAGAAGCTTTTCTGAAACTCTAAGCTTTGATTCATCATTGTAGAAGAAGGCATTAACCAAATCGGTTTTGAATCATCCTTTTGGTTGTGGAAGATATGTTCTGTTCGTGGCTCTGATCATGGGATGAGCCAAGTTAGGAGATTTTCTAGTGGAGATTGTGATCTTAAGAAGCAGAATGGAGAGAGGTCAAGGAAAAAGGCTGTATTTTAATCAGATTCTCTGGTAGCTGATACGACTAAGATAAGGAAGATGGTTTCACACTCTTTCACAACGATTTGGTGTGTCTGGGGGAAGAGCGTTATAGATTGTTGAACACAACAAGCTATATCACCTGACTCAGATGTGCATTAGCAACAGCCATATCGTATTTTGTTTGAAACTTATGTAATGTTTTTAATGCTTCAGTTTTTAAAGGAAAGCTAATGGTTGTCTTGTAACAATTGATGAAATTTAAGACTTAAAAATAAAACAAAAACAAAATAAATAATCATAAAGCTTCGGGATGAACCATCATAACTCTTTGTTAAATTCTTAAAAAATATAAGACTTCAAATAATTAAAAATGACCAATAACTCAAATATAAATACTAAGATTGGAGTATTTACTTGGAGCAATTGTGAGAAAGATGGCTCATTCTGTAAGGTCGTATTGGTTGTAGCATGAGATACTTGGGTATAAGGAATAAGAGTTGAGTCCTGAAATATTTATCGATTTTAACTTATAATTAATATACATATATTGATTAATTGGACATAAAAAGAAAAAAAAATATTTATCAAATACCTGAAATGATAATTTTTTCTTTGCTCTTGCACTACTTGATGATTTCGATATTCCACATTTTTTTCGTTTCAAGAACATTCAAAAATCGACCATGGGGTCCGATTTTATTGTTCTTTGGTCGTCCAATAGGAACTTTTCTTTTAATTCCACGTGCATTTGGAACTTCCTCGTCTTCTTCTTCTTCCACATGTTTGACGTCTGAATTTGGATTCATCCAGGCATTAGCTTTCACAAGTTCCTTTTTCTTTTCCTCTAGTTCTTTGAGCAACTGACTGGCAGCTTCATTTGCATAAATCGCCAATTCTGTATGTTCAGCAGCAACAGATGCGATCTCACGGAAATTACGACATAAATGGCTATATCGCTTTCCAATCGATTGATTCACTGTTTCATTAGATATCTCTGACCGATAAGAAGATATGCTTCATGCTTTTGCCTCTTTACTCCATCGATTCAAAATGTAGTTATATGGAATTCTTATAACATTCTTCTTATCCAACACTTTCAATGCATGGCGACATAAGATCCCAGCAAAAGAATATTTCATACAACTACATTGTACTATTTGGTTTGTAGCATCATAATTAACTAAATTCTCTCGGGCTTCACCACGATAAGATACTTTGTATTCATACACCATCTCAGATTTACTGACTTTTTGGCAACATAATCACCGATAACTGAGTATTGCTTCTGGAACAAGCTAAAAGCTTCAGGTGTATACACTTCCTCTGCATGTTGCAACATCTCTACAGTGGCACATAATACTGACGAGGTATGCATCATCTTGAAGTCAGCATTTAATTCGTTATATCGTCGATTATCCAACACTCTCTCACAGTGTTCGAAGAACGACAACAAGTCAAGACTACGCTTCAAGTATTTTTTTAAAATATTGTTCATATTTTTACTACGTTGTGTGATCACCATATCTGCTGTAAAAGTATGACGTCTGTATACCATTGCCCATTTTTCTCGTAACTCAAATACATTCTTCAACCATTTATTATGTGTCAAATTACGCTTCTTAAGCATATCACTCCATGCCAATAACCAATCTTCTTCTTCTTCATGGTTATATACACACTTTCCAAAGTCTGTGGCGAACTGCCCAGCTCCATGAAATACATGACTTAAGTTCTTTGCATCATTTTGGTAAATATGCCAAACACATAACATATAGTTTGTTTTAGGGAACAATTCCAATATTGCATTCGCCATTGCTGCAGACTGGTCTGTGAAAATTGTTTCAGGTTGTTTTCCAGACATTGCTCCAAGGAAAGTCTCAAAAAGCCACTTAAATGACTCAATGGTTTCATCATATAAGAGAGCAGCACCAAACAAGATCGTTTGCTTATGATGATTGACCCCAACAAATGGAGAAAATGGTCTATCATATTCATTGGTCTTATAAGTTGTGTCAAAGCAAACGACATCTCCAAAAATATTGTAATCACTAATATACCAATCATCTGCCCAGAAGATGTTAGTGATCATATCGTCCTCATCAAGTTGTATTGAGTAAAAAAAAAAGACGAATTCTCTTCTTTCTTTTCTGGAAGTATTCCAAAACTGCTCCAGCATCTCCCTTTTCCATTTTGGTCATTCTCTTTCGGTAGATGTAATTACAATAGTCTTTCTCCATAAAACCCAAATTTTCTCTCCCCCAACTTCTCTACTCATCATTTCAACGGTTGCTTTTGCTGAAATTCGGGACATCTCGGCATCATCAGCATTGTGTTTGAGCGACCGAGACTGCCTGATTGCCTTTCAACAAATGTTTCAAATGTGTCTTCATTAAATCATGATTATGATTCGGTTCGAAAGACACAATTTTATATCTTCCGGTACTCTCAAGGTAGTAAGTCATATGAGCTTTGCGACCACACCGTGTGATTGATTATGAATACGATTTCTTGACCTTGGGTTCCTTTTTGTACCCCTCTTTTGAGCAAACATAATGAAGTCGTACTACCTTCTCCTTTTTTTCGTCTTCCGTTGTTTCCTTACGTTGAAACCATGATTGTGAAGGATTGTTTAGTTGATCCTGATTCAATTCTTAGATTCATATCAACCTAAACATGCGATCTAGGTTCTTCTCAGAATAGAAACAAACGATGATCTCACCTTATACCTGTTTGCAGCGGAAATAGATGGTATGTCTGAGATCAGAGAAACACCGAGGGATGAATCCTCCAAAGGTTCACACACGCGATCACAGGAAACGACTGCTAGATCACTAGAGGATTTCGGCGCAGAGAGAGAGAGTTTTCGGCTGGGTGGCTAGGGTTAATAGTCCAGAAACTCGAGTTTTACCTTATAAAACTTGTCCGGTTCCGTTTGGGCCATTTGGCCCAAACACCAATTAACTAGACGGTACTCGCGCACTGTGTCGACCGATACCCCTTGTGTATCGATCGACACACAGTGCCTAAACCGTTTTATTCTCTCTAAGTACAGTAAATGCCTAGCACTTTTACCGTACTTCTGCTAAACCGTTCCTACACATTTTCCTGTTAGCTTAGGCGTGTGACCCATATGGGATCATATAATAAAGGCAATAAGTCCAAGACTTATAGATCATGAGCGGACTCTAGCAAGCCATCATGACCCCCAGTATTATATGACTTATGTCTGATCATTGACATACTCTTACTTTCTAGAGACAGTACCGAGATTACTGGACACAATTCCAACAATCTCCCACTTGTACTGGAATCTCTGTATTCATAATCCCTTTCGTCTCAATATCTCGATTAGTCATAAGGCAAGATTAGTGTCATCCTTATAAAGCCTAATCTTGTTCATCGGACTCTGATTTGATACTGACAATACAAACGACTCGGGAAAGTCCGTTTGAGCATGGCCATGCGTTTTCCAGTATTCAAATCTCCGATTGGCCAAGAGATATTCACTCCATTTATATTGGAGGGACAAATCCCATCTTGTTCCATCACTGTAAACTACTCATTTCATAATGCACCCAAACAAGGTCCTTATAGCTATCACAGAATGATAGCGTTAGACAATGATCAAAGTACATCAGTCCATGTGCAGTCACATGCATGTGAACTCAGGTCTAAGGACTATACTCTATAGTCGTAGTAAGAATCTCTTATGACACAGATATAAATATCCTGAAGAGTTCTTATTAGCGGGTCTTGTCCGGTCGTATGTTCCCAACATACACCTATGTACTGACTTTGATGCCGAGCATCTATGACACACTGAGACTTCGTCATAAGTCACGTACCAATCCAATCTTACACGGTTGTTGGTGTTCCAATTTCAACAACCTTCGACTAGGGACAGGATGATATAAAACATTTATCAAATATAGGATCTCATGATCAAGCTAAATGATTTCGATGACTCAAGATCGAATCATTTACTTCGATGACCTATAAAATGGTTCATATCATTTTGGAACGATTATTTCATCACAGTTAAAATAATCTTGAAATAATAATTTCATTAAAACATAAATAATAATGTTTTACAAGAACATATCAAATAACTAAAATAAAGCTCACAAAACTCCCACTCAAATTTAGATTACATTTCAATGTTTCTAATGCCTACAGCTTCAGTCAGGAACTCGAGCTTAGGCCTTGGGAGTGGCTTTGTCAAAGGATCAGCGACATTATCATCTGTCGGAACTCGGCTGATCTTGACTTCCTTTCTATTAATGATGTCACGTATCAAGTGATATCTTCTTTGAACATGCTTGGATTTCTGGTGTGATCTTGGTTCCTTTGCCTGAGCTATAGCACCATTGTTGTCACAAAATAGTGCCAGAGGCTCAGCCGCATCTGGTATCACACCTAGTTCCATAATGAACTTTCGAATCCAAACAGCTTCCTTCGCTGCTTCTGAGGCGGCGATATATTCAGCTTCCGTAGTGGAATCAGCAACGGTGTCCTGCTTGGAGCTTCTCCAACTTACTGCACCGCCATTCAGACAAAAGACATAACCGGACTGTGACCGGAAATCATCTGTGTCTGTCTGGAAACTTGCGTCCGTGAATCCACTGACTTTAAGCACATCACTTCCACCGTACACTAAGAACTTATCCTTAGTATGTCTTAGATACTTCAAGATGTTCTTTACGGCAATCCAATGGTTTTCACCTGGATTTGACTGGTATCTACTCGTCATGCTCAATGCGTAAGCAACATCAGGACGAGTACAGATCATGGCATACATGACAGATCCTATTGCAGATGCATAAGGAATATTCTTCATGCGCTCAAGCTCAGCAGCCGACGTAGGGCTCTGCTTCTTGCTTAGCGTCGTGCCATGTACCATTGGCGTGAAGCCCTTCTTGGAATCTTTCATGCTGAATCTTTGTAGGACTTTGTCAATGTATGAGTCTTGACACAAGCCTATCAGCCTCTTAGGTCTATCCCGATAGATCCTAATTCCAAGAACGTATGCGGCTTCACCCATGTCTTTCATGGAAAAACAACTTCCAAGCCAGTCTTTTACAGACTTCAGCATTGGAATGTCGTTTCCGAGAAGCAGTATGTCATCAACATACAGAATAAGAAAAACGATTTTGCTCCCACTAGTTTTCTTATACACGCATTGTTCTTCTTCGTTTCTGATAAAATCAAATTGCTTGATCGCTTCATCAAAACGAAGATTCCAGCTCCTCGATGCTTGCTTCAATCCATAAATGGATTTATGAAGTTTGCATACTTTCCCAGCATTCTTTGGATCTATGTAACCGTCAGGTTGCGTCATATACACATCCTCTTCCAGAATACCATTCAGGAAGGCGGTTTTCACGTCCATCTGCCAAATTTCATAATCATGAAAAGCTGCAGTTGCTAGTAGAATCCGAATAGATTTCATCATAGCCACCGGTGAATAGGTTTCATCGTAGTCCACACCGTGAACTTGTCTGAAACCTTTTGCCACCAACCTGGCTTTATAAATCTGGACATTTCCATCCACGTCAATCTTCTTCTTGAAGATCCATTTGCACTCGATGGCTTTTACACCAACGGGTAAGTCAACCAACGAAAATACTTGGTTGACCGACATGGAGTCCATTTCGGAATCAGTGGCCTTGCGCCACTTAGAGGAATCTGGGCCCATCATGGCTTGATTGAAGTTCGATGGTTCATCACCATCAATGATCAAAAGATCATGACAGTCAGTCACGAGAAATCCCTGATATCTCTCGGGTTCGTGACGGATCCTCCCGGATCTTCGAACTTCAGGTACTACAGGTTCAGGCTCTACAATTTCTTGTAGATCCTCCTGCTGCTTTTCCTCATTAGGTTGAGCAGTATCCTGTTCATCTTGAATTTCTTCAAGCAGTACCTTACTCCCACTGTCTTTCTTAGAGAGAAACTCTCTCTCAAGAAAGTTACAATCCCGGGCAACAAAGATCTTGTTCTCGGAACGTAGATAGAAGTAATAAGCCTTGGTTTCCCGTGGATAACCAATGAAGTAGCATTTATCAGATTTTGGTGTAAGCTTATCTGAGATTAATCTCTTAACATAGGCTTCACAACCCCAAATTCTTAGATAAGACAGCACTGGAGCTTCTCCAGTCCATAATTCATATGGTGTCTTTGCTACTGCTTTTGATGGCGCTCTATTTAGTGTGAACACTGCTGTTAGCAGAGCATATCCCCAAAGGGATATTGGAAGGTCTGTGTGACTCATCATAGATCGAACCATATCCAATAAGGTCCGATTTCTCCTCTCAGACACACCATTCCATTGAGGTGTTCCAGGAGGAGTGAGTTGGGATACAATCCCACACTCTATTAGATGATCACTGAATTCTTGGCTTAAGTATTCTCCTCCTCGGTCGGACCGAAGAGCCTTAATGCTTTTGCCAAGTTGGTTCTGTACTTCATTTTGGAATTCTCTGAACTTCTCAAAAGATTCAGACTTATGTTTCATCAAGTAAACATATCCATACCTACTGAAATCATCAGTGAAGGTAATGAAGTACTGATAGTTTCCTCTTGCATTAGTGGACATTGGGCCACACACATCAGTGTGTATCAGGCCCAATAAGTCACTGGCCCTCTCGTTAGGTTTATTAAAGGGGGCCCGTGTCATTTTGCCCATCATGCATGATTCGCATTTCTCACATGACTCAAAGTCAAATGAGCCAAGAAGTCCATTCGAATGGAGCCTCTTGATGCGTTTCTCGCTGATGTGCCCTAAACGACAATGCCATAGAAACGTTCGGTTTTCCCCATTAGGTTTAAACCGTTTTGTATTAATGTTATAAATTGGCGCGGATTGATCGAGTATGTAAAGCCCATTCGTAAGAGGGGCAGAACCATAGAACAAATTGTTGCGATTGAAGGAACATAATTTATTCTTAACTGAAAAATCATAACCTTCCAAATCCAACAAAGAAATTGAAATAATATTTCTGCTTATAGCAGGTACAAAATAACAATTATTAAGTTCTAAAATCAATCCCGAAGGTAAAGACAACAAGTAAGTTCCTACAGCTAGTGCTGAAACTTTCGCTCCATTCCCAACTCGTAGTTCCACTTGTCCTTGTTTCAGCCTTCTACTGTTGCTGAGTGCCTGCATATTAGTACAAATATGAGCCCCACAACCAGTATCCATGACCCATGAGGTATTATCAGAAGTAGTTGTATTAACTTCTATAACAAAAATACCTGATGAAGAAGTCTCGAAAGTCTTCTTCTTTAATTCCTTTAGACCTTCCTGGAATTTCTTGCAATCTCTTCTCCAATGCCCCAGTTCTTTGCAGAACCTGCACATGTCAGTAGGCCCAGCCTTGGACTTGGGCTTGGGCTTTGGCGTGTCTGAGTCCACGACTTGGACACCCTTGGCCTTTCCCTTATCCTTAGCAGAAGACTTCTTAAACCCCTTGCCCTTTTGTACCATAAGTACATTGGGGTCCTTGGCGGTTTTCTTCAAGTTGGGCTCTGCAGTCTTGAGCATTCCGTGAAGCTCAGGCAGTGTCTTACTCAAGCCATGCATGTTAAAGTTCAGAATGAACTGATCATAGCTTGCAGGTAAAGACTGCAGAATGATGTCGCAGGCAAGTTCCTGGCTGATTGGGCAGTCGAGTTTGTGAAGATGATCGAGATAACCCATCATCTTCAACACATGAGGACTCACTGCCGCATTCGCAGCCAACTTACAGTCCAAGAGGTTCTTAACTGTCTGGAACCTCTCGGTCCTAGCCTGCTCCTGAAAAAGCGATTTCAGGCTTGCCATGATCTCGATTGGAGACAACACACTTTCGAACTGTTTTTGCAGCTCTGGAGTCATTGTCACCAACATCAGGCAATAAACATCATTTTCATCTGACGAATGCTTTTCCCAAGCATTGTGCAGAGTCCTGGCAGCATTGGCAAGAGGCCTCTCGGGGAGGGGATCTCGAAGGACGTAATCCTTCTTCTCCTGCTTGAGGACCAGCCTCAAGTTCCTTGACCATGTCAGGAAGTTCGTTCCAGTCAGCTTCTCCTTCTCGAGAACAGACCGGATCGAGAACGTGTTTTGTGTGCTTGTAGTAGTCATATCTGAAATATATAAATAAAAAGGTTATTAGTTATATGTTCAAAATGATTAATCTCGTATTAAAGTATAATATGATTAATCATGCATTATATTCAATAACCTAAGTTACCCTCAATAGAATATAATGATTCCAAGATCCACATATAACTAAGATCAAAGTGGGCCACTGGCCGTCACCCAACCTTAGCTTATATCGGTAAGCCCTATTTCGGCTAATTATATCCGTGATATAACTCTTGGTTGTGAATCTGGGCCCGAGGCCCAATCCACCCTGATGTCTCAAGGCCCGGGACTCCCGATGGCCTAGTCAAGAAAACCGGACTATACAGTCATGTAATCATTAATGTCTGGGACTCCCAATGACATTTATGAATCACAAACCGTCTTACTCACGCAAAAGCAGACATCCTCACACTGTAAGGCCATGAATGCAATTGAATGGGCTTTGACAGCTGACATAGCCTGGACAAGACATCCAACGCTTGATATTGTTTGAGGTCCGTAGGTTTATTAAAATCATTCCCAAAATAGAAGATTACTATTTCGGGAAACTTTCTATTTTTGGAAACCTACTATTTTTGGAAACTTTCTAAAATTGGAAACTTTCTAAAAACCGGAAACTTTCTAACTTTAGAAACTTCTTTAAAATCCAAAACCCGCAAATTCAGAAACTTCTAATTTTGGAAACTTTCTAATTTCGAAATTTCGGAACTTTATAAATTTAAAATCGAATTTCATAATTTTATTTTACAAAATAAGTTTTAAATTTAAATCTTAAGAATGACTCAATTAATGGCCCAATTGTTTTAACTTCTTGGCCCGAGGCCCAAGAATTGGTCCATGTCCAAGACATGACCCAATTGTCCAATTAATTGACATAACCGGTCTGGTTCATTAAAATTGGTCTAACCAAATTTTAATTACTACGATGACCACAATTGTCAACCGGTTATTTACTAAACCGGATTTTCTCAATTTATTTGGTCCAACCAAATCAAATTAGAAAATCCTGGTTTAGGCACTAAATCCAATAATTCTTTCGACATTGGATTTCTTGTCCCGGTTTAACCAGACTTAATAAAATTATTAAATCTGTTTATTAAACCAGGACGAATTAATTTTAATCAAAATTAAACCGAGCCTTAAACCAACCATGTCGATCGATGGACCAACCGTGTCGATCGATCCATCAACCACATCGGTCGATGCTCTCAGCATCGATCCTGCATCGATCGTGCATCGATCCTGTATCGATCGATGCTCTTACGCATGCACGGATCCGAGCCAAAACCCTAACCGTGTCGATCGATGTGCACCAACCGCATCGGTCGATGCACCAATATCGAACCTGCATCGATCCTGTATCGATCGATGCTTTCACGCGTTTAACTGGTTTTGCCGATAGACTGTATCGACCGATCCATGCGATCGTATCGATCGATCCATGCGATTCTGGTCGATACTGACTTTTGAAAATCGCATTCTACCAAGTCAATATAGCTTGGTTTCTGCGATTTTAGGTGTGTTTAGATTTCAATTCTTGTTGCTTAAATGGTTTCTCTTATCAGTAGTTGATTCAAAACACTTTTAAACAAGAAAACAATCCTAAACATTGAATCTAAACAAGAAAAACCATAACCATGGCTCTGATACCACTGAAGGATTGTTTAGTTGATCCTGATTCAATTCTTAGATTCATATCAACCTAAACATGCGATCTAGGTTCTTCTCAGAATAGAAACAAACGATGATCTCACCTTATACCTGTTTGCAGCGGAAATAGATGGTATGTCTGAGATCAGAGAAACACCGAGGGATGAATCCTCCAAAGGTTCACACACGCGATCACAGGAAACGACTGCTAGATCACTAGAGGATTTCGGCGCAGAGAGAGAGAGTTTTCGGCTGGGTGGCTAGGGTTAATAGTCCAGAAACTCGAGTTTTACCTTATAAAACTTGTCCGGTTCCGTTTGGGCCATTTGGCCCAAACACCAATTAACTAGACGGTACTCGCGCACTGTGTCGACCGATACCCCTTGTGTATCGATCGACACACAGTGCCTAAACCGTTTTATTCTCTCTAAGTACAGTAAATGCCTAGCACTTTTACCGTACTTCTGCTAAACCGTTCCTACACATTTTCCTGTTAGCTTAGGCGTGTGACCCATATGGGATCATATAATAAAGGCAATAAGTCCAAGACTTATAGATCATGAGCGGACTCTAGCAAGCCATCATGACCCCCAGTATTATATGACTTATGTCTGATCATTGACATACTCTTACTTTCTAGAGACAGTACCGAGATTACTGGACACAATTCCAACAGATTGTCTCCATACCTTGTTTAAGCTATATGTGCAACCTCATCAGAAATAAACTCCATTCCAATACATAGTTCATCTTTCTTATCATTTTCCTTGTTTTCTTCTAAAGCAGCAATTTTTTCAGTTTGAAGATATTCCTCGTTACTGGCTATGTCATCTTCTTCCTCTTCTTCGAATTCAATGGCTGAATACTGATTCTCTGTCTCCACTTATTGATTCATCTTCTTCATCAGCTAAAAAGTCAATCATACTTTTACTTAACAAACCAGATTCATCTGGGACTTGCAAACTCGATCTATACTGACCACAAAAACATTTTTATGACCACTTAAATTAATACTTTCCTTTGCGATCTCCACTAACGTTTTTAAATGACTATATATTAGGCCATATACCATATATTCAAAGCAGTTAATGTAATATATATTATTAACAAATATAATATGTTAGAGAAATAATTTGTTACTCAAGAAATCACAGAACACAAAAATTGATGTAGATGAATCCAAGATTGAACATATTTATAATAATGATCGAGGTACCTTTTCGGGTTTAAGAACTTTTTCACTGTTTTTTGCATGAAAGGATGTAGTTTCCATGTTAATGCAAGTTGAATACTTTTTACCAAAAATCTTTTTTGATCAATTATATCTACAAGTATAAAATACAAAAAACATTAATGTACAAACGAAAAAGCAAAAAAAAAAAAATAGTTCCATGCCCAAAAGGATTGATCAATTACATTATTTGTCTCAGTTTTAAATAAGGGAAGTATGAATGACATTAGTATTAGTACGAATCAATTATATTTGTTCATGTTTTCTTATCGATTGGACAGACTTAGGAGATATATACTTTTATCGAATAGATAAATCTAAGAGAAACATATGCAACAAAAATTAAGAGAGTTATGCATCTTACCTTGTGTCTCGAAGTCTTTTAATCGTAGATGAATTTCTAGATCAACGAATAGGTAAAACTTTGAAAACTTTATTAATGGAAAATAGGTAGCTACCTTTACATAAGTGGTTTCGGTCCTTTATAAAGGATGTCTAATGATAAGTTCTACTAACATAAATAAGGAAAGAGATAAACACTAAAACTCCTAATCCAAATCAAAATCAAAACTAATTGAAATAGGTCGGTTGAAAATAGGATGATAAGTTCTACTAGAAGAAATAGATAAACACCAAACTCTTAATCAAAATCAAGACTCTAGACATCACGACAAGAACCAGTGGGAGATCTGAGATAATTAGGGAATTTCGTCTTCACCATATATAAAAAATCAGTTTCCCATGAGAAACCCTTTCTCCATGATCCGTTTACTGAAAGTTGTTAAATTCCCCTTGGGGATTGCATTGCATTCGACGAGGCTATAAAGCCATAGTAGTTACAACAGTTCCACAAAATCAGCTATACAATCTGATTGAAATTTAAATACAAAATCAGAATATAATGGTATATTCTAATACTCTCCCGCAGTTGAAGCATCGAAAGCTTGGATGCTTAAACTGGATCTAAACTCGTCGAATAACGAAGTCGAGAGTCCTTTTGTGAATATATATGCGTATTGTAGGGATGAAGGAACATGAATGACCTTGATCTCTCCAATGGCCACCTTTTCCCTCACAAAATGAATGTCCAACTCAATGTGCTTAGTGATATATCATGGTTTTCACCGGTTTTAGACCATGATATAAGTATGTTTTAGAGTCTTTTAGTGTCTCTTTAGAGTCTTTTACAGGTGTTTTCAGGTCTAGACACGTTTGGAGCAGATTTGGACATTATGGCACATTCTGGAGATTTAACCCGAGAGGAAGAGTTCACTGTCGATTTCACAGATGTGTGTCGATCGACACATCACGTGAATCGATCGACACAACATACGCATCGATCGACACACTTGTGGCATCGATCGATGCAGACGCGGATCAGATAATTCTCGGCGGTTAATCAAGAGTTTGGAAATTGCAATAAAGCCCATAAGTTTCTTATAATTACAAAGAAGCCCCAGCCGTGATTAGACCATTATATTAGGGTTTTTAAGCCATTGTTTAGGCTAAGATTTACTTACGCATTATTTTATTTCAGAGAGAGTTAGGGGCTGATCCTGTTCTCGAAAGAGAGAGGATTTTGAACCCCAGATCTTTACTTTGTTTTATGATATTTGGTTTTTTATTCATGATGTTTTCTGTTTTGTTGATTATGTCTGGGTAGTTTACCTGTTAGGTTTAGGGATTCTCATTAGGGATTTCATGGAATTATAGGTTGATCAATCCGTAGGGATTCATATATGTTAGTTCTTCATCTAGGATTGTTCTTAATGCTTAATCTGAAGTAGCTATCCAGATTTATGATGTTAGGTTGATTTTCACAATGACAGTTGGTTGATTAACTAGAAAGAACCTAGATGAGCAATTCGATCTACTCGCAAAGAAATTTGGTTTAGGAGAATTGTGAACAAAAGAACCTGAGATTAATGCTTGTTTAGAACTCTAGGATTCGCAAAGAAATTTGGTTTGCTAGGTTGTTAGACATAGATAGGATTCACAACGAAAGTTGGTTTCTTATATTTCTGTGATTCCAGTTCTAGAATAATTCTTAATTAGATCACGATTGATTGATAGCTTGATTTCTTGAGAACTCCCTAGACTAAACGCTTTGCCTTCTTGCTTACAAACTCGCCTGATTTACTTTCTGCTTTCTGATTTACTGGTTTCTACTGTTTCACCTAGCTTAACCTGAAATTCTATAATCTATCGCAAGAGTCTAGAGTCTCTGTGGGATTCGATACCTTTTATACTATAATTTCATTAACTGTGCACTTGCAGTAGAATAGGATTAATTCTTGACCCTATCAAGTTTTTTGCGCCGTTGTCGGGGACTCTTTTGGGTCTTCGGTAGATTTGAACATAGGGTTTAGACTAGGTTTTTCGTTTTTTGTTTTTAGTTACTAATTTTTTTTTCTTTTTCTTGCGTTTCAGGTACGCCTGTAATCGCACTGCATCGATCGAGATGGTCATGTGTGTTGATCGTCACATCCTCACGCTTGCATCGATCGACGCTTCTGCTGCATCGATCGACACCTTTCGTAAGGATGATGTATGGGAATGATTTTTTCAGCTCAGGGATTGACAGTTCGCAGATAGCTGGGCTGAAGAGAAAAGTTGACTCTCTGCATAGTCTTCTACTTGGAAAGTATGCGCAAGAAGCTGTCAATTACGTTGGAGGGACTGGATTTTACAATCACGAAATCTAGGCCTGGGAATTAAGACCGAACCGAAATTTCCGAACCGAACCAAACCGGGTTTTGGGAATTTCGGTTCGGTTTAGCTTACGGAGCCTGAACCGATCGGTATACTTATAAATTGGATTCGGTTTGCGGTTCGGTTTGGTTCGAGATAACCGAACGGTTAACCGAATTAAAAAAAAATGAAAAGCCCTAAATACATTTTCTCTCCCGATGTTTCTTCTTCCCTAATCCCTAGTAGTCGCCTTCATATCTAATTCGTCTTATCTTTTTCCTCTTTCGATCTGAACCTCATCTCTTGCGATCTGAACATTCATCTCGATCTGAACCTTTCTTCTCCTTCGTCATGAACCATCATCTCTTTCGATATCTGTAGATCGGATTCGAATCTTCGTCAATTTTATTGAAGATCTCTGTAGATCTGACTCGAATCGTCATCTTTCTCGATCTTCTTCGATTCGATTCGAGTTCTTCTTCTTCGATTCGAGTACTCTTCTCTGTCAATCGTATGAGTAAATCTTCATCTGATTCGGTCAATCGTATGAGTAAATCGTCATCTGATTTGGTCAATCTTATGAGTAAATCATCATCTGATTCCACTTCTCTTCTTCCTCTCCACAGATTTGCACCTCGTTCGTCCTTTTTTATTTTCTCGGTTAAACTTCGGTTCATTTTCGGGTCAAAACTCAAAATTACAAAATAACCGAAAACCGAACCGAACCGAACCGAACCGTTACAGATTTCAGTTCATTTCGGTAGATATTTTTAAAATCGAAATAACCGATTAACCAAACTAACCGAACCGATCGGTTCGGTTTAACCGAAGTCCCAGGGCTACAGAAATCTGTTTTTCAGGAACCCTTCCAGCAACAGAGTAACTCCTTCTCAAGGAACTATGGTGTTTCTTCTTACCAAGCACCGCCTGCACCTACACATAAGAGCAGATTGGAAACCATGATGGAGTAGTTGCTAGAGGATCAGACTAAGACTGCTGTAGACTTCGACAGAAAGCTGGATGCTATGCATGAAAATCTGAATGGGAAGTTTGAATACTTAAGCACACATGTGAAAAGGCTGGATGTTCAAGTTCAACAGACAGCTGGAGAAATACAAAGGCAGAATGAAGCTAGGACAGCTGAACAGAAGCAATACATCAATGTTGTGATCACAGGAGATAAAATTGAGTTGTTGGGAGAAGAAGAGGACATCATCTCGGATTTTTTGGAAGAATTTTGTCTGTCTGAGACAAGCATCGATCGACACAACTCTTGCATCGATCGACACAGTCCCGATACGTCTGATGAAATTGTGCAAAATCGCCTTGACTCGATCGACACATCTCGTGCATCGATCGACACATATCCAGCATCGATCGACACACACTGCAGACGAGACCAGAAACCTGCAACAGTCCCAGAACGAGTCTACAAGCCACCTGTGCCATATTCTAAGGTTCCTAAACTGTCTAAACAGGAGCTAGAAGCGGCTAATTGCATGAAAGAGATGGAGAAGAATCTGATTCAGATTTCAGAGAAGCTTCCAGATCCAGGAGCATTTGTGCTAGACTGTTATATCTCTAAGGACAGATTCAAGCGTTCTCTGTGTGACTTAGGATCCTGTGTGAATCTAATGCCGTACTCAGTAGCTAAAAGATTATGAAAGATGGAATTCCAGCCTACTAGGATCTCTCTTATCCTAGCTGATCGTTCAAAGCGATATCCGGAAGGAGTTCTTAAGGATATTCCTGTCATAGTTGGAAACTACTTGATTCCAACAGACTTTGTAGTGCTGAAGTATGAGATTGAGCCTGGTGATCCTCTGCTGCTTGGTAGATCTTTCTTAGCTACTGCTGGAGCTGTGATTAATGTGCCACATGGGCTAATTGATCTCCACTTGGGAGATGAGACATTGCAGTTCAAGATGGATAAGCTGCAAAAATCCACCATTGATGGACAGAGCTTCAGTGTTGAGGTGGAACCAGAGGTTCCGATTGGAGAGAAGAAGATGTTGGTTCCTCTTGAACCTGCTCTAACATCTTCAGTGCCTGCAACTGCTTATAAGCAGAAAGCTCTAGACATATCATTTCCAAAGGTAAGGCACAAATTATCTAAGCTTAAACCTCCTAACCGCATTGCTTTGAATGCAGGAAAACGCAGTATCCCACCCAAGCTTCGCTCCCGCCCTGGTTCTATTCCCTCGTTCCTTGGAAAATCTCATGATCCGGCAGCATATACACCACCTTGGATGAGGAGACATTCACAGAGACACTCAAAGTCTCTGTTGAAACCGCCATGAGTCTAATCTCTATCACATAGTCAAGCTAATGACTAAAAACAAGCGCTGAGTGGGAGGCAACCCACTGTTAGGTTCGTTTTAGTTTTCATTTTTCGTTTTGATTTGGTGTTTTTAATTTTTCTGTTTTGTGTGTTCAAAGGCGTGAGAAACAAACAGAATCGCACTGCATCGATCGACACACATAGTGCATCGGTCGATGCAGTCGCGATTTACGGTTCACCGGTTCGATTGCGGTTTAGACATCGGTTATTCACATAACCGCGAGCAAAATTCGCCTTGCATCGATCGACACACATTGTGCATCGAACGACGCAGGGCGACAACATGTAAGTTTTCTGCAACTTTTCGGATTTTCAATTTGATTATTTGTTCTCACCGATCCTAAGCTTCACACTACTGGGGACAGTGTGTTTTAAGTGTGGGGGAGGAGCTACTGACGCACGCTTTTGTTTTCTTAGAGTCAGTCTTTAGTTTTTCGAAATTGTTTTATTGAGTCAAAATTTGTATGAAACTATGATTTTTTGAGGAAACTTTTCGCTTGTAACAGGAACTAAGTGACCAACCTCTATGACTATTAGAAAACCCCAAACAGATCAACTTATCAAGGACACTCATATCTAACCAGGTATTCAGAGGATCTATAACTAGTCTCGCACTTAATCTTGACTTTAATTTCTCACTTAGGGGCTTGGTAATCTTTGGGTCGGATTCCCTTGATGTATTTGGCACAGCCTGTGATCCTGTTCTTAAGTATGGTTTCTGATTTTCCCCTCCTTTGAAAGTAAAAAAAAAAGAGATAAAAACCGAGGATAAGCTAGTAGCTTCGAAGTGGTCACGGGAGTGGTAGAGACCCCTATTACCTCCTGTGTATTCATGGAAAGATCCAAAGTTAAACCCCAATAAAAAGGGAAGAGCACTGATAGAAAAAATAAAATAATACCCAGTGGGGGAAAATCAGTGCTAAGGGAGAAAGGGAAAAGAAAGAAACCAGAAACCGACAGTTTGGTGGTTAGATACTGAATAGGTTGAGTCCATGTGTCCTTTGATTCGATACTCCCTCTGTGAGACTGCACCTAATTGAATACAGAGACTGGTGTGGTGAATTTGAATGTCCTAACTTGATTGTGGAGTTTACTTGGGACAGTTGCTAAGTGTGGGGGAAGTATATTGTGGTCTTGAGTTCTGTAGGAAAGTTTTCAGTGGTTTACTAAGTGAATGTGAATGCGAAAGTTCCTAGGACGAAATGAGTTTCTGTGTTTTCAAACCTCTTTTCTTATACTTTGGTTCTTTACTTGCTTGAGGGCAAGCAAGAGCTAAGTGTGGGGGAGTTGATAAATCATGGTTTTCACCGGTTTTATACCATGATATAAGTATGTTTTAGAGTCATTTAGTGTCTCTTTAGAGTCTTTTACAGGTGTTTTCAGGTCTAGACACGTTTGGAGTAGATTTGGACATTATGGCACATTCTCGAGCATTTTGGAGATTTAACCCGAGAGAAAGAGTTCACTGTCGATTTCACAGATGTGTGTCGATCGACACATCACGTGAATCGATCGACACAACATACGCATCGATCGACACACGTGTGGCATCGATCGATGCAGACGCGGATCAGATAATTCTCGGCGGTTAATCAAGAGTTTGGAAATTGCAATAAAGCCCAGAAGTTTTTCATAATTACAAAGAAGCCCCAGTCGTGATTAGACCATTATATTAGGGGTTTTAAGCTATTGTTTAGGCTACGCTTTACTTACGCATTATTTTATTTCGGAGAGAGTTAGGGGCTAATCCTGTTCTCGAAAGAGAGAGGATTTTGAACCCCAGATCTTTACTTTGTTTTATGATATTTGGTTTTCTGTTTCGATGATTATGTCTGAGTAGTTTACCTGTTAGGTTTAGGGATTTCATGGAATTATAGGTTGATCAATCTGTAGGGATTCATATATGTTAGTTCTTCATCTAGGATTGTTCTTAATGCTTAATCTGAAGTAGCTATCCAGATTTATGATGTTAGGTTGATTTGCACAACGACAGTTGGTTGATTAACTAGAAAGAACCTAGATGAGCAATTCGATCTACTCGCAAAGAAATTTGGTTTAAGAGAATTGTGAACGAAAGAACCTGAGATTAATGCTTGTTTAGAACTCTAGGATTCGCAAAGAAATTTGGTTTGTTAGGTTGTTAGACATAGATAGGATTCGTAACGAAAGTTGGTTTCTTATATTTCCGTGATTCCAGTTCTAGAATAATTCTTAATTAGATCCCGATTGATTGATTGCTTGTGTTCCTGATTTTCTGAGAACTCCCTAGACTTAACGCTTTGCCTTCTTGCTTACAAACTCGCCTGATTTACTTTCTGCTTTCTGATTTACTGCTTTCTACTGTTCACCTAGCTTAACCTAAAATTCTATAATCTATCGCAAGAGTCTAAAGTCTCTGTGGGATTCGATACCTTTTATACTAAAATTTCATTAACCGTGCACTTGCAGTAGAATATGATTAATTCTTGACCCTATCACTTAGTTCTTTGATGCTTAACCAGATTAGTTGCCAAATAAACCGAAGAGATATTGTCACAAAAGACCACTGAAGCTTTATCAACATGTACGTGCGGCTCTTTTAGAAAGTTTCTCAGCCGTGTAACCTCTGCGACAGTGTTTGCAACACCTTTGTACTCAGCCTTAGAGTTTGATCGCGACACTGTTGGCTGCCGTTTTGAAGACTAGGATACCAATGACGGACCTAAGAACACATTATAGCCAGAAGTAGATCTTCCTGAATCTTGGCAGCCAGCCCAATCTGCGTCTGAATACGACGTCAATGAGTTACATGGTCCTTTTCGAAGCTGCAGTCCATGGCTCAACGTTCCCTTTATATACCGTATGATCCTTTTGAGTGCTTGGAGATGCGTCGTCTTTGGGGCATGCATGTACAAGCAGATTTGATGGACAGCATAGGCTATGTCGGGATGTGTCAAGGTTAGATATTGTAAAGATCCTGCGAGGCTACGATACTCTGTCGGATCGCTAATTTCTTCACCATCGTGTAAAGAAAGCTTAGATTTCATGTTCACCGGCGTAGATTTAGGCTTGCAAGATGACATACCCGCACGATCGATAATGTCCTGAGCATAGAAAGACTGACTTAAGAAGAGACCTGCCTTATTAAACGATGCTTTTATGCCAAGAAAATGCTTCAAACGACCCATATCCTTCATCAGGATCACCTCTTTCAGACACCTTATCAAACACTCACGAAGAGCATCAATGGATGTAGTCAAAACTATGTCGTCCAAGTATAATAAGATGTAAGCCTTGTCACTACCTTTTCTGAATATGGACAATGAAGCATCGGCTCTACTTTGAATAAATCCAAGCGTGGACAGAAACCCAGCGAATTTGGAGTTCCAGGCTCGAGGCGCTTGCTTCAAACCATAGATCACCTTGTTTAACTTACAAACATGATTAGGGAAATCCTGATTCACGAAACTCGGTGGTTGGTGCATATAGACTGTTTCTTCTAATTCTCCTTAAAGAAAAGCATTATGAACATCCAATTGATGGATTGGAAATGACTGTGAAACTGCAACGTGTAGCACCGTTTGGATCGTTGCTGGTTTTACCACTGGAGAGAATGTCTCTGTGAAATCCACGCCATGTTCCTATGATTTACCATTTGCAACTAAACGAGCTTTTTGACGTGTTAGTTTACCATCAACATCAAAATTATGCTTTTATAACCACACATAATGAACTATAATCACATCCGAGGGACGTGGTACAAGACTCCATGTCTTTGTTCTAAGCATAGCGTCATATTCATCAGTCATTGATGGTGTCCAGTTCGGGTCAGATATAGCTTGTAAATAGCCTTTAGGAAGAGGAGAAACAGTGGAGGCCACAAGAGAAAAAATCTTTTTCGGTTTTTGGATTCCCGATTTCGATCTTGTGTGTATCGAACGTGAAGGAGGATGATTGGAGGTCCGACTTTGAGATGGTGGAAGAATAGCCCGAGCTGTGGTTTGATCAGCTAGAGCGATTATACTCGGAGCTGAATCATGCACTGTAGGAGCGATCGGAGAAGTGAGGATTGATTGAAAAATAGCTTGGTTCATTGGAATGGTCAAGGGAATGATAAGAGCTGGACGATTTTTGAGAGGAAATGGCAGCTGGGAAAATCGATTCATCGAAATGAACATGTCGTGAAATGATGATTCAATTTGTTTTTAGATCAAGACAGCGATACCCTCGATGTTGTGAGGGATATCCAAGAATCATACATGGCGTAGATCGAGCAGAAAGTTTGTGAAGATTCGAGTGATTGACATTGGGAAAACACAGACATCCAAAAACACGAAGATGATCGTACGTTGGATTTTTTGTGAAAGAGCATTGTGAAGGGGATACGATTATGAATGGAAGACGATGGGATTATGTTGAGAATGTGAATGGCACAATGAAGAGCCTCAACCCAGTAAGTGGTTGATAGCTTAGCTTGGAACAAAAGGCAACATACAACATTATTAATAGTTTGAATCATCCTTTCGGATTTTCCGTTCTGTTGCGATGTGTGTGGGCAAGAGTATCTAGCTACAATTCTGTGAGTGTATATGTAGGTCTCAAACTATTTGTTGCGATACTCTCCCCCGTTATCGCATTGTAATGCTTTAATCTGCGTTTTGAATTGAGTTTGGACATAAGTACTTAAATGAACTAATTTGGAAAAGACATCACTTTTCCGACACAATGGGTAAACCAAACGTACTGAGAAAAATGATCAAGGAAAAGGACATAGTACTTTATGCCACTGAAACTGGCGATTGGAGAGGACCAGATATCGGAATGAATAATGTCAAACGGACCAGATATCGACACATTGAATTGATGTTTGTCTGTGACTTTTGAAAAGGAAATTTTATTTGCTTCCCAAGCTGACATGGTTCACAAATGGATGGAAAACCATCATTATTACAAAAATCAGAACTAGAAAGAACAGACTTGATACTCGAATTATTGATGTGAGCAAGTCTTTTATGCCATAAAGAAGGAGTTCCAAGCTAGAAGAGCTGTCGAAAAAGTTGTCTTATTTGATTTTGAGAAGACTGGAATTGGATAGAGATCCCTCGAACTGTCACTGCGGAGCAGAACTTTTCGAGTTTGAAAATCCTTCACAGAAAAAACAAAAGGATCAAACTCAACAGTGCAAAAATTGTCTGTCGTGAACTTACGAACAGAGATTAAGTTTTTAACAATTTGTGTTGCAACAAGGACATTTTTGAGAGAGAGGGATCGCGAATTAGAAGGAAGAAAAGAGGAACCGATAGATGTGACCGGAAGGGTCGAACCGTTACCAACAACGACTGAGTGTCTGACAGTAGGCTTAGAATTAGAATGAAGTGTACCTGCGTTCGAGGACAGATGTGCAGAAGCTCCTGAATCCATGTACCAGTTTTCTCCTATTGGCTCTTGCAGTAGCTCAGAGGTGTAAGCATCCGAGTAAACAGTCGGAGCGTGGAGTTCCATGAGGTCTGCATGCGAGCCGTGATGATTCGTTGCAGAAGCATGAGACAACGGTCGAGGATTCACCCACTGCTGGTATCCGTTCCAGGCTTGAAATGGTGGCGCAGACCATGATCCTTGATTCATTCAAGGGCCTTGATGCATCCATTGTTGGTTGTTGTTACGATAACCGTAATTGTTACGGTTACCTCGACCTCTGTTGTTCCTTCGCCCACGGTAATTGTTGAACCTTTGCTTATGTTGAGGTCGTGTGTTGGTCTGTGCAGAAGCTGGCGCAGAGACTGTAAGCGCTGTGGTCGATGATGATGTGTCAGAATGCGTTGCGCTAACCTTATTTGATCTCTTGAGTCGAGACTCCTCCATCTCCAACATGTTTTTGGCAGTCTCATAGCTTGGAAACGGATCCTTATGCTGGATAACATTGATGATGTTATCGTACTTATCGTTCAAGCTATTGAGTAAGTACATCGCCAGATGCCTTTCATATACAGGAGAATCGAGATTTTCGAGCAGATCGGACAGGGACTTGATCTTCTGACGGTAATATTGGATAGATTGATCCCCAATCTCCGATGTGCTAAGCTCATTGTCAATGCGGATTGCTCTGGCTTCTTTGTTGTTTCGAAACTGATTTTTCGATTCGGAGCAAGATATCTCGCGACGTTCCTCCAGCCTTGAACGTCGACTTAAACAATGATTCTGCGAGAGTCCCATAAATCCAAAACTTAATCAAGCCATCGCGCTTCTGCCAGGCTGCATCATTGGTGTCAGCAGGAATGAGTGTGCCGTCAAGATGCCCCGCGAGATCGAATGTGAGACAATGTGTTTGAAAAAGCTCGTGCCACGTATCGTATTTGTGGTCATCGAGGTTGAGCTTGATCGGGATGTAGTTCTTGATATTGGTAACGCCGGATGCCCTTTCAAGATTGTCAACCGGAGCCGGAGCCGCCATTGATTCACAGATGAGTTACAATTAAGAAGAGAAAGCAAATTGGTAACGAGAAAGCGAAATAGAGAAAGAAAGAAAAAGAAGAATCGCAGAAGCAGAGAAGAGAAGAGTAGAAGAGGTTCAGGATCGAGCGTACTCTGATACCATGAAAGTTGTTAAATTCCCCTTGGGGATTGCATTGCATTCGACGAGGCTATGAAGCCATAGTAGTTACAACAGTTCCACAAAATTAGCTATACAATCTGATTAAAATTTAAATACAAAATCAAAATATAATGGTATATTCTAATATGTACGTCCAGTAAACAAGGCAGACGTACGGTTTCCTACGCCATTAATCAGCTGCAAAGATTCAAGGAAAAAATCTTTAACTACAAATGTTGGGAAGAAAGGAGAATGTTTGATTCATGAAATCAAAGGACACTAACCTTAGGCTCTCAGCTTAATTATGAATATGTTGAACCTTAATCAAACAAATGAAATCCATTTCAGACTGGAGAAAGTTTTTTTAACAAGAACCTAATAGCCACTATCATCATGAACGAACACTGAATTTTTCTATTTCTTTCAAGCTCAGCCCCACAAAATCATTTTTTGTTATTGGCAAAAAAGGCTCTAAAAGCATTCGACTTAAAGCTAGAATAAGGATTACCTAATGATTATTGTTTTGTTATTTTTGAAATGCATAAATAAATAAATAAATATATATATATATATATATATATATATATATATATATATATATATCAAGAATGGAGAATGGTCACTCATTGAGCAAAGCAAAACAAAAATCATAAATCACCGCAGGAGAATCTTCAAAACCGTCTAGGAAATAAATTAGATTAGATAGCCGTTAGGCTTTTAGGTCGATATCGGTTTCCAACACCGTCGCCGGCAGATGCAAGACGATAAGATTCACGGCACCAGACAGACTGTTCTCGCGCGACAAGGAGTTCTGACCCCGCCGATGATCCGGATATGCCATCCCATACCTCCTCTCGCTGACTCCCGACAACAAACCTTCATCTGAAACCCAATGGATTCACTCGGTGGGGCCGCTCCCAGCAAACTCTGATAGCATCTCCGCCTCCGTCTCCCTAACGCGATTTGTAGATTTATCCCCTCTAGTCGTTTCCAGTCGTTTCTCCTTCTGGCTAAGAAAGATTTTTCGTGGAGCCCGGCATGCAACAAGGCACTTCCTAACAAGATTTTTCCGTATTCGCGTCGTTGTGGCCACCACCTCCGCAACCCCTTCTTAAGGTGCGTCGTTCCCCTCCAACCATTTCGCCGACAAATGCAAACCCAATTTAAAGTTGGGCTTCTCCCTGCGCTGACCCCTTCCACTGCTTGTCCTCAAGTAACTCGGGAAGCTCACGTCTCACTAGACTCTGATAGAGACTCCAAAATCTGGCCACACTCCATCGCAATGAAACATATCTTCACCTCGCGACTCCAGAAGAAAAAAAAAACAAGGCAACTATGGCATGCCTCATCGACCGCAGTTATACTAATTATTACAACCAAATGGGTGGAGACTTTTCACGACTCCAACGATGAATGCCAAAAGCCGAAGAAAGCCTCGAAAACATAGAGAAAGCGGTAGACGACATGAGAAAGAAAGAAAAAAAAGTTTCGGGCTCGTTAATATCACGTGTAGGCCTGGGACTTCGGTTCTTCGGTTCGGTTACGGTTCGGTTACTCGATTTTTCGGTTTTTTTTAGTTTTTAAAAAAAACCACCGATCGATTTTTTTCTTCGGTTCGGTTTGGTTCGGTTCATTAAAACTTCGGTTCGATAATTTTGGTTTGGTTTTATATCTCAGGGCTACTTGTATATATATATCAAACCCACAAACAAAAACTGACAAAAGTATATATATATATATATATATATAGTGGAAGATTGAAACTTTTATGAAATTAAAAATCGATCGACAATTTCGGTTCTTCAGTTCGGTTACTCAGTTTTTCGATTTTTTTTTTTTTTTTTTAAACTACCGATCAGTTTTTTCTTCGGTTCGGTTCGGTTCGATAATTTCGGTTCGGTTTTATATCCGATGGCTAATCACGTGCACCGTTTTGGAATTGTATTGACGTGGTTCGTAGTTTTCATTTTTTCTTTATTCATGTTTATATTTATCTTATCTTTAGTTTTATAATTATCAACTATTTTTTAATAGTAACCAAACAAAAAATATATGTTGTTGTATACTCGTATTGTGTGCTCCATAATTGTTGAGGAGATGTGACTGACCATATTTGTAAGGACTAATATAAATAACTATTTGCAATTGTATTCCCATTCTCGTGTGAATGGTACAGTTGGCCATCAATGGTAATTCACTAAATGCGTTTTTGAAGCGAAGACCATTTTTAAGTTATTAGTCACAACATTTTTATAATTAGTGTTTTCTAATAAATGTTGTACATTTTTAAAGGAAATGAGAAATCGCATTTGTTCCGTAAATATATATTTTCGCACACATCACAATTAAACCATATCACATTCTAAAATCGATTTTCACGCACATCTTAATACATTATCATTATTCAAACCCTTAGAATCATCTGTAAATTAGATTACTGTTTTGTTATTTTTGAAATGCATAAAATAAAAGAACATATTTATTTCAAAAATGGAGAATGGTCCCTTCGCTGCCCCTCTGCCAAGTCTCCACTTGTGAACATCTTTTTGCTTTGGTTTTGTATTGACGTGGTTCGTAGTTTTCATTTTCCCTAATACTTACGTTTATATTTGTCTTATCTTTTAGTTTTATAATCATCTACTATTTTTTAATATTAAACAAACAAAAAAATATCTGATCTTTTATACTCGTATTGAGATTCTGTTTATTTATTTATTTTCTTTGAACATTTAGATTCTGTTTATTGTGTGCTCCATAATTGTTGGTATAGCTCTTTGACTTCTTTCAGACAAAAACCAATAAAGATACTGAAAGTGATGACTTGTTCTTTCACGATAGGTACAAAAAAAGAAGAAAGACAGCCTGGTGTTACGGTTTTTCATAAATCAATCCACGGTTTTCAAGTTTAAATGATTTTAACTTTTAGATCTTTGTTAAAATAAACGTATTTTATGGTTTTGGCGGAAAAACTCGACTTTACTGTTTTGGCGAAAAAACATGATTTTACTGTTTAGGCGGGAAAACATGATTTTATGGTTTTTGCGGGAATACATGATTTTACGGTTTTGATGGGAAAACTTGACTTTACGGTTTTTGCGGAAAAACTGGATTTTACGGTTTTGGCGGGAAAACATGATTTGTGGTTTTGATAACAAATATTTTTTTTATTGTTTTGTAGTTTTAATAGAAAACAAATTTTTTTTTTGGTTTTTAAGAGAAAAATTAGCTTAATGAGAAAATCAAAATGTGAGATGAGAAAAAATATGTTTGAAATTGGTTTAGTGAAATTGGTTTAGAATTTGTCTTAGTTATTTTTGGTTTATACCTTTAATTTTTTATTGGTTTTTTTTTAACACTGGGCATTTAAATTTATTTAGATATGGATAACTCATTATCCATTTGAATCCAAACAATTTTCAACCTAACTCATTAAACTCTTTTATCCATTTTATCCACTAATTCATTTATACCCAATATTATTATCCATTAGAGTCCATGATTTGGATTGGATTGGATTGATTCATTAACTTTTATCCATTTTGACACCTCTACTTGTATGTATAGGCCGCCTAGTCTAAATTTTGAAGAACTTGTTTTTTATTTTCCTACGAATAAATTGATTTCATTCACATTACGGATTTACCTAAATTTGATTATTGTTTTGTTATTTTTGAAATGCATAAAATAAAAGAACATATTTATTTCAAAAATGGAGAATGGTCCCTTCGCTGCCCCTCTGCCGAGTCTCCACTTGTGAACATCTTTTTGCTTTGGTTTTGTATTGACGTGGTTCGTAGTTTTCATTTTCCCTAATACTTACGTTTATATTTGTCTTATCTTTTAGTTTTATAATCATCTACTATTTTTTAATAATAAACAAACAAAAAAATATCTGATCTTTTATACTCGTATTGAGATTCTGTTTATTTTTTTTTTTCTTTGAACATTTAGATTCTGTTTATTGTGTGCTCCATAATTGTTGGTATAGTTCTTTGACTTCTTTCAGACAAAAACCAATAAAGATACTGAAAGTGATGACTTGTTCTTTCACGATAGGTACAAAAAAAGAAGAAAGACAGCCTGGTGTTACGGTTTTTCATAAATCAATCCACGGTTTTCAAGTTTATCTGATTTTAACTTTTAGATCTTTGTTAAAATAAACGTATTTTCTGTACTGTTGGTGCAAGTGCAACCACCTGTCAAGAAACTAGACCGAAGATTTTAGATATATATATTCAGATATATAGTTCAAAATTAAGATTGCTGTCAGCAAGTTAAGTTTGGTTCTCGTTTCGATGTTTTTAGTTGGTTTGATAGAGTCAATGGATTATCTTTATTAGATAATTCACAAGTCATGTGAGAGAAAGTGTAAAGCCATTTCCTTGTCACACATCAGATTTTGCTGAGATATCAATTTCTCAATTTTTCATTAATTTCTGTAAACATAATTAATCTTTATTTTAACAAAATATTTACGATCCACGGAAAATTTTAACTTCTCCAATTCTCTGGAATTGCTTCTAATGTTTAGATGTAAACACAGCTAAGAATGTTGGGCTAGGAGGTTCCTTCGATTCCATTAGTAAATCAGGTTGGATGGATGGTACATATGGGAAGGCATGCCTGCCTCGACGACATAACTCAGTTCCTGCAACAAAAAACCGACATCGAAGATCAAACACCAACTTGAGTAAGCTCAACATCAGATGGAAGCTACATCGTATCAAGAAACTGTCTCGAGAACAGTTTCCAAAGAGGATATCCTGTTGGTACTGACTCAAGTGACCCTATTGAGAAGCTCAAGATGGAAGCTTTGAGAAAATCCACCTTGATACAAGAACTGTTGAAGGAAGTTAATAGTTTAAAGGATGGAAGAGATGGAGCTCTGGCCATAAGGAGTCCGTCTATGCTTTGGCGATGAATGATACAGGGACGATGTCTGGTGGAACAGAGAAGCTATTCATACTATTCAGGTTGCTGAGATTATACCGGAGAACAAGAACACGGCCAATATTTTAGTAGTTGGTGTGTTAAATTATCTTTATATCACTTGCTGTCCAAGTTAATAATATTCTTTGTCAACTTTTAGCAAATGCAACTATATATTCTTCAAATTTTCTTCCTTTATTATTTTTTTTATTTACCCATTATTTATATTGTTTGATGGAACTAGATGCCACCATAGGGAAAATCAACCCTTTTTACACGAATAAGAAGAAAAACTTTCATGGCTGGGGAAAAAATGAAGTATTCAGAAATAAACTTTGTAGTTTTGTATTTTAGTTATTACAATATTAAAAGAACATTATAATACATGGATATATATATCTATAATATTATACAAAAGACTAAGCAGGCGCGTGTCTTAACGCGCCCGACCCTTACTCTCTTCCAAAAGAAATCGCCTTCGTCTTCGAGCTCCGTGCTACGCCGCGTCTGCCTCCTTGTCGCCGGTTCAGTCTTCGGTGGTCGAGGAGGGCTCCATCTGGTTCTTGCTTGTTCGCCGTGAAGTAGTCGTGTCGGTGGTGGTGTAATGGCCCGTGAGTCGGAGATTGGAGGCTGAGCTGGGCATGCGTCGATTTGCTTGCTCCGGCGACGGAGAGGGGCTCTCTGGTAGGTAGGGGCGTCACCCAACTGCTTCTTGTCCGGGATCTGTTGCTCGGGGACGGCGGCGGCGAAGGCGGTGGCGAGGTTGGATTTCGCGAATGGCATCTCTGTTTACTGTGCTCTCTCTCCGCGGCGGATCGGCTGCGTGGTTCAGTGGAGTGACGGCGGGTCGGTGTTGACGGCGACGGCTGCTCAGCTCGAGTCCGGTGAAGCTCTGACAGTCTCTTCTCCTCCCCGACGGCGATTATCTCAACAGTCCGATTTTGATTCAATTGCGGTTTGTGCCTCTCTCGTACCGGTTCGGGTTTCTCGGGTAAGGATATCTAGGCTGGGTTTACGTACGCTTGTGCTTGTACCTGTTTCGTAAGCTTGAACCTAGGAAATTCTAATTGGGTATGTGGAGATGGTTAGACTTGGAAGTAGAAATGTGAAGGTTGGTATTAGGTTTGATGCTGCTCCGGTTTTGATCTGTGAGCCGATTATCTAGCTCAAGAGGATGTAGTAAGGCTCGGAGTGGTGATGCTTCGGCTATTAAGCACCGATTGCTTGTATAATCCCGTGGTGTAGGGCCGGATCCAGGAGTTTTCTGTGACCGTCCGTAGATGTGGAGGGCAGTCTGGTTCGGTTCTCTAGGCTTTGCTGTCGAATGGACCTATTTTCTTCGGGTTATCGGATGAAACAACTTCCGGTAGCTTTTGCATTGGTTCTTCAGTCCTTTTCGGGTGCGGTTCTTTCCGAGGCCGACTGTGCCATTCCAAGACTCCGAGATGTTTATCGACTTCTTGCCTCACTTGCTTCGAGCTAAAACGGCAAATCGTTGATTGTCTTATTTCTCATGTTTTTATCTTCTTTTTTTTTGGCATGAGATCTACTATTAAGTCTAACAATTTGTTTTGCAAGTTGTAACACTTAACAATTCATTTTCATTAATGATATTAACATACTTATCAAAAAAAAAAAAAAATATATATATATATATATATATATATCTATAATCCAGATATCCTAAAACCATGGATATATAACAAAATTTGATCCATGTAAGGGTAATTAAAACTCAACTTTAGCTGACCCAACTCTGAATACTTGATAATGATACTCTTAAATAATAGAATCCAATCCACCTTTCTCAATTATTATTTTTTAACAAATCTCGATGGTTCAATATGAAACAGTGCACTATCCTAAGTTTTTAAATGGAGGTACCAAAGTTAGTTATATTTCCCTCATGTCTAAGTTTTCAACCATGATGATTCTCTAAACGAGGTCAGCTAAAATTAACGTTAAGACCCAACTTTTTGTTTTTACAAAAAAAAACTGTGTTAATTTTTCTGTACTTAGGTAAAAGCAAAAGGTTGGGCTTGAGTGGGGTTTACTTTATAATTTTGGTTCGGGTAGTTTGGTTCCATTCGGGTTCAGTTCGAATTTAGGTATCCGAAAAACTATAAAATACAAAAAAATTGATTAATTTGAACAAAACTTTGTTAAATTTAGACAACTATAACAAAACAAAAAATTAGTATGTTTCGTTTATTTTGGATAATTTAGTTATTTTGATCCAAAATTAACCAATATATGTGGATTTGTACTTATAATTTTGGATAATTCTCTTATATCAAGTCTAAATATAATTGATATTTTTAGGTTTATAATTGTAGTTTGTATATTTCGAGTATCCAATCGGTTATCGGTTCAGATCGAGTTCGGTTCCGGTTCTTCGGATATAGAGATTTAGGATCCATTCTGGTTTTTTGTCAGTTCGGATTCGGTTCCCCCTTTTTGGTTCGGTATTTTGGTTCTAGGTTTTTTGTCCAGGCCTACGCATGTCATATTTGGCATACCATTTTTTCATCATAATCCTAACCGTGTATTTAAACCAACAAAAAAATAGTAACTATATTGCTCCAGCGTCTATTTAAACCAACTTTAACATGTATGTCATTAGGTAATAGCCGATGTGAATTCCTCTAATACAACAACAATATACTAGAGAAACGAGATCATCATATTAGATCATTAGATTACAACATATTAATTAACGAATGAAACTTTGTTGAAGATCTCACCAGTGACCTTGTTGATAACACTGTTTCATAAAATCTAGATTACCTACAAATATATCGACCATAAAAAAATATACATATTCAACCTTCACCAAACACACATAGAATATAGAAGATTTTTTTTTGTCACAAACCATACTTAACTAGATTAAACTTTGAGTCCTTAGGCCATAACCAGACTTAAGGCCTGCTTAACTACTTGACCAACATCAAAACTGAGCAATCTTGGAATGAAACAAAATACGACAAAATCAAAACAATGGATATAAGAGATGGTATCCGAGATCACTCCGTAGAGATCTGAAAAAGATGAGCCAGATGAGAGGGCTTTCATTACATTCTTCATAAAGTATTATTAGATAATGACAATGAAACTGAAATAATTGATAAAAGTTGCATAAATATGTTCGATAGAATTTTTTTTTTGATATTATAAAATATTTATAGAGTTGTTTACAATGACATGATTTATGATTACTATGTTTCTTCTTTTGAAATGGTTGACCTGATGGATTATTATTTTTCTTTCTAATCAAGTTTAGCTTATTTTATATATTCACAGTTAGCTATAGTTTTGAGCATAGATGTAGATTTAAAGATGGTAGTAGTGTTAAATATAAAAAATGTAATGTTTATACATATTAACTTAAAAAATTAAGGATACTCTGATATGGCATTGACCATCTAAAACTATCGATGTAGACGTTTAATTGAAGAAATGGAATCACGACAAACTATATTCTAATCATTTTGGATTGATTAGGAGGTTCGAGTATGTATGTCTGTATGTCTCTCTAAAATGGATATAAACCAAAACCATATTAAGGAGATGAGATTTCTCCTAAGTGAAGGGGTTTTAAACCAAAAATAGTAATTATATTGTTGCATCGTATATTTAAACCAACTCTAAACATGTATTTTCTTATCAAATAATAGCCGATGTTAAATTCATAAACATAAAACATTAGTCCGTGCAACGCACGGACCAGAATACTAGTTTGTTATAAATGTCCTCCGGACCTCACCACATATAACATGCGCCATTAAATGGATTATTTGATATTTCACGTGATCTGGATCCACGTAAGCCAGATTACGGGAACATTATTTTTAGTTGGTTTTCGCGTTAGCGGGCCTAAGGTCCGACTAATCCTAAAGCCCGATAAGATCAAATAAATGCCTCCACCAAGTGTTGTAAATGTGTGACACAGCATTTTCGTGGGAAATCGATTCGTAACCTTATCTACAAAACGACCCTCACCAATGAAAAAGAACCACCCCACCACAAACACTTGATTCCATTAAAGAGATTGGCTGTAATGAATATATGTATACATATCATTAGATGGTAGTTCTTTAACGAATCCAACAATTGTGTCTAGATGTAATTATAAGATGTTGTTTGTGTACATATGCAAAAAGATATGCATTTAGAAAGTGCATCTAAAATAATTTGAAATTATGAATGCGTTTAAAAGTAGAGTTGAGACACACTTACCAAAAATCTAAAATATCCTCATTTATAATTACAATTAAAATCACGTTATATTTTAAAAAATTATAATTTTCATCAAACAAATAATAAAACTGCGAAATCGCGGATTCTCCCTTAAATAGCGGATTTTTTTTGCCAAAATAGCAGTTTCACCAAAATCGCAGGACTTCCGCCAAAATCACGGGATTTCCGTCAAAATCGTGGTTTTTCGTCAATATCGTAGGTTTCCCTCCAAGACCGCTAAAAACAATTTTCCGCAAAGGAAATAATGTTTTCCCGCCAACATAACATTTTCCTCCAAAACCAAAAAGTTGTGTGTTCCCGCCAAAACTACAAAATAATGCTTTATGCCAAAACCGAAAATCATGTTTTTTGACAAAACCGCAAACAACCGGTTTTCCATAAAATAACGGGTTTTCTCCAAAAACCACAAAATAACGTTTTCTCGCCAAAACGAAAAAACAATTGTTAACATCATGTAATTTTTAGTAATTTGATTACGAACTCCATCCAACTAATATACACACAAAAAAAAAAAAATACACAAACACATAGAGAAACAAAATTGCATCCATACGTGGTTTCCAAATGCACAAAAAACTGCATCATGCAACATCTCGAAAATGCGTCTGAATGCAGCTTCCAGACGCAATTGCCTAGAGATGGGAATTTGATTCAAAATTCGCGGATTTCGCTCCGCTAGACCTGTCAAAGGATGGATGCGGGTCGAAATAAAATATTTTTTGGATATACAATTGCGAGTCGGAAAATTTTAAAATGTGGGTTAACAAGTATCCGTAATTTTTCTTTTAAATTAATATTTATTATGAATGTTACTACTTAAATTTAAAATAATATTTATATTTATATTTAAAATATTTTTAATATAAAATTAAAAATTAAATTTTAAAATTTTAAAATTTATTAGTAAATATTATATTTATTTTAAATATATATAAAACTATAAATAATTAATATTTTAAATAATTAATATTTTAAATTTTTAAAAAATAATTAATATTTTGTTTTGGAAGTTAAGCGGATCAAAATTTTGATGGATCAAAAATTTACTTAACCCGCCGCAAAACGGATCGTAAGTCACAAGTTACTTATCACGTAAAAGATACAAGATAGTTTGACATTGCTGGCCACATATAAATTTTATAGACTATATGTGTAAGTAGGTTATGTATATTGTGACTCCGAATGGTAGCAACGAATTAATCGGTGTGGATTGAGCGGATTATATTGTGCAGTACGGTTTAAGCGAAATTCTATAGAAAGAAATGCATGATGCAAAATATGACTGGTTGAAGTTAAAAAAGCGGTGCAAAACAACTTGAATGGTAACAAAAATGACATATGGTGCATATCCTATTTTATTATTATTTTTAATGTATGAGATAATAATTAAAAATTATCTTGATAAAATTATTTGATTTAACTCACATAATTTTTTTTTTAATTAGTAAATATAAAAAGAAAATTAAAGAAATGCACCTGAAAACCACATTTTTCGGTGTGTATCATAACTAAGGATATTCCACTACATTTCAAGTTAACCGCATGGGTCCTTTTTTTTATTAGGTGTTTTCATATATCAATTTTTTCGTCATGAATGTAACATAACTAACATTCATACTTTGTATGTAATTGCATATACTTAGCCTGCGATAAAAAACTGAACTGAACCAAAAATTTTGGTTTTCAGTTCGGTTCGAATCACAGGTTCGGTTATGTTCGGCGGATTTAATTATTTCCTTCGGTTATTGGTTCGGTTCGGTTTATACAAACCCAATGGTTAAGCGAGAAACAAAACCACCGTCTTCAATTCGATTCTACTTCAACATCTTCACATAGAGCCGCTGCCACCTTCTTAGTTGTCGCATCCAACGATTCTGCAAAATTGTCGCGTTTATTTCTTCTCGTTTTTGTTTCTTCAATTTTGGCAGCCGTATTCATCGTCTTCTTCTTTGTTTTTTTTTTTTGATTTAGAGCCAGTTGAAGAAGAAGAATGAAATGCACCGTTTCATTTTATATTTTTAGTTAATTGGGCTTTTAAAATAAAAATATTGAACTGGGCATATAATAAAAAATCGTTTGTGAACATTCTATTTGGGTTTCGATTATATTTTTGTTTTGTTTTTTTAACCGACACGAAGTAACCGAATATAACTGAATATAACCGAAAAATCGAAAGTAACCGGAATTATTTGAAACTAACCGAAAATTCGGTTTATTTTGGTGAAAAGTAACAACTGAACAAAACCGAGAATTGAACCAAATCGAACAAAACTTCGGTTATTTTTGGCTAAAATTTTGAAAACCGAAAAATCAAAAAACCGAACCGAAATCGAACCGAAAAACTGAAGTCCTAGATAGACCTATATATACTTATACGGTACGACCTATGAAGTTCATGTTGATTTTTTTTAAAAATAATTTATTATATAATATATACAGATCTGGGAATCAGCTGAATTTACATATACAAACAAACTAGAAGAAAATTCAAACCTAATTTTAGGTAGGTTTCAAAAGACAAGGCCGTGTGTGTGTGTATGTATTATATTTGTAGACTTTTCTCTCAATCCTGGATTTCTTATGTTGGACCACGTTTTAAATATATCTTGGTAGTATTTGTCATTAATATTGGGGTGTTTAATTCACAAAATAAAATGACAATAATTGATAGTATATGACATCGTGGTGGGGCAACGGTTTCTTGGTTGCTCTTATCTCGTGTGATTGGGCTCATTTCACGATGGTGTCGTCACTCTAGCACTGTGTGTGTAGGTGTAGCTATTGGATCCGAATTTCTTGAAACGCGTATTTCTTCTAGCCAATATATTTCACGTTTAAGCTTTTATTCCAGTCCTATAGTATCGCGTCTACAACCACATCACGGCTAGTTTAGTGGTTTAATTAATAGTTCATTTAATTAGGAAGTATAGCCTACCATTAGATATAATTCATGTTGTTAACCCAACTATACATAAGATAGTACGAATATGTTGACCCAAAAAAAAAAGATAGTACGAATATTTGAATTTTCACAAGATTTACAAATTATTATGGAGACTATACATATGCGTTTGACTATCCCTAAACATGTTAATCCTAGTATTTTTCTTTTTATATCTGCTTTGATTTTAGCTGGCTGTGTTCGGTAGTAGTATTATTTTTCGTTTAAATGTTCTCCGACTCATGTTTTTTTTCTTTTCGATATCAAAATGGTTATACGAAACACTTTTGGTTGTTTGTGGAACAGTTGTTCAATTTGATTCTTTGGTTTTTTTTTTCCAGTGATTGTCTTGTTTTGATTTTTTTGTTTTGTTTTGTTTTTTTTGGATAAATATGTAAATATCATTAATCAAAATGAAATGTTTAGATTTTACAATTGAATACATAATTAGTAAAACCCAATAGAAAACTCACGCAAAAAAGGATAAAACACATGAAAACCAAATAATCGATAATTAATCACTTCAGCTTGGGAGCATTGGACGCAAAATTATCGATATACATCTCGGAATCTTAGAAAGGCGCAGTCGGTTTAGAGAGGAAAAACACCGGTAGAAACCTGAAGAATCGATAATAAGAACTGAGTAAGTGGTTTCATCACGCAATCCGGGAAGTAAGACCATTCGACAGCAAAGTCCACAGACACCCGACCTAAGATTGACCATGTCTAACAATCGATCTCTAAAACTCCTGGATCCGGTCTTAACTAGGATTACGCTATCATACGGTGCTTAATAGCGAAGGATATACCGAGGCATCACCACAACCGCATCTTTACTACCTCCTCCACAGTTCAAAAATCAGAGCAAAGGACAAGAACAAGTGCAAACCTAACCAAAACCTACCTTCACTAACCAGAATAACCAAGTCTAAACCTAAATCATCATAATCTCTAAATCCTAAGGCTCGCAATTGAACCGTCAAACCAGTGACTAGATTTAGGCCACCAACCGTACGAACATAGTCATGGCCGGAAAACTGAGAGCTGTCGTCGGGGAGAAAAGAGCAAACCGTCGGGGTTTCACCGGGCACGAGCCACACGACCGTCACCGTGACACCGTCAACCACGAGCCGCCGTTATCCCACTGAACCGCTCGGCAAGCCACCGCAAGATGTGAATCGACGATATCCCGAGACTACCTCCGCGAAGAAGACCATAAACCTAGATCCGCCTTCTCTTCTGCCGTCATCGGACAGAAGATCTGGTCAGAGCAGGCAAGGTCGCGTACCGGAGCACCGCCGCAATTCCAGAGCTCACCGTCGGAGCTAGATAGATTCGCCGCACGTCCAACTCGATTTTTATCTCCGACTCACAGACAATCTCTCCGTTTTAGTCACGACCGGCGCACGGTAAACAAGAACGAAGAGAGATGAGCCCTCCTCGATCGCATGCCAATTTCCGATGCCGAGGAGGCGAAAAGCGCCAAAGAAGAGTTGTCTTCGAAGCTTGGTTTTGGGAAAAAAAGGGAGAGGCGCGTCAGTCCCACGTGCAAGGACTAGGACTTTATTCGTCACCAACCAAATTTGTGATTGTCTTGTTTTCGTTTGCTTTTTTATTTCTTCTAATCATCTTGGTTTCATGTGTTGGGTTTAGTATGCGAAATGAGTTATTTCATTATCGTATTTGTTTCCTGAATATGTTCGAGGCTAGCTAGTCAATAGATTCTCTAGATTTGTATAATCGTTTGGTTTCGACTAATGATAAATCAATCAAGAAAGAGATTAGACTGAAATTTGGTATAACCGTATAAGATAATCTATATTTAAAAATCAAACTATATGAACATTAATACAATAGAGTTTTTTATTTATAATTGTGGAGATTCTAAAAACATTTTATATCCAAAAACTAATACCACAAAGTCATACATTCATACAGGTGTTCGGAATTTTTTTCAAATTTAAAATACAATTAGATGGTCCAATAAAAATAATTAGATATTTCACGATTTATAAGAATCGATCTCTAACCTAGATCAACATGACGATTCTTCCACTACATAAAAATTACTAGATTATAACCACTTGATTTAATAAAAGAGATCAGTTATGTTTATTACAAATAATAAATATGGTGCTATAAAATTTATAGCATTTAATTATGCATCATAATACCATACTTAAACACGGATTTGATATTGCCAATAATAAATAATACTACTACTATTTTTTGTCAACATAAATAATACTACTACAAACCTGGACAGATCCATAATTGAGGACATTTAAATCGTTATAAATAACTTCGTTGAGTATGTCGTATTTTTTCTAAAATTAAAATAATAATTAATTCTTTTTTTTTTTTTTTGTCTGCAAATAATAATTAATTCAAATTCCTGTAATCCCTCGTTCAGACTAAAAACGAAGAAGGAAAAAAAATAAAAAGTATATATATATATATATATATATATATATATATTCAAACTCACCGAACATTTGACGAATTTTAAACTGAGAGATGGTTGACAAAAAAAAAAAAAAACTGAGAGATGAAAAATTTGGGAAGTCTGTTTGTCTGCATCCATGTTTTTTCCAGTTTCCACGTGCTTAAATAACTTTGTTTCCTAGCGAAGACACGCAATTCGGTTGAATTTTTTTTTTTTTGGATAACTGTGGAATTCCAAAGACTTTTTAGATCCAAAGACTAATCCCACGAGACCCATAAAAATTCAAGTTTTTTTTGTTACTAAAAGTAGTCTATGGGTGGCCAAATAAAAAAATATAAAATAAGTGGATCAAATTTTGACTGTGGTGCACCTAAATCCCACACAAAAACCACTTGGTTCGGTTGAAAATTATCACAAAATTATAGTACTAAATAATACTAAATACTAATATACAAAATGTTTTAAACTTTTGGGTTTCATAATAGGATATTTAAATAATTAACTTACGTTAAGAACCTGCAAGGGGAGATGCAGCCATCGTATTGTATTATATAAATGCTAGGCCTCGACATATAAACCTAAAATCAAAGAATCGAACTGAAAAAAACCAAAACCAAAACTAATACGAATTTTTTAAATATCGGAATGATTTCTAAATTTTTATAATCGAAATAACCAAAATAACCGAACAAGAACCAAACCAAAAACCGAATAGATACTCAAACTAACTTAAATATGATTTTTTATCTAAAAATATTAGTTATATTTAGATTTAAAGTAATCAAATAACCAAAATAAACAAGATATTATAAAAACGAACTATTCAAAATAATCCGAATATTTTATAATTGAAATTCTTGAAATACCCGATTTATATATGAACTATCTTAATTATCCGAGTTTTACATGAATTAGCTGAATTCTGAATTTATACATAAATTATCCGAAATTATCCAGAAGAACTAAACTAAACTGGATCCGATTTTTTTCGGTATTAGTTAGTTTCTAAATTTACTATTTGAATCAAACCAAAAACCGAAAGAATTGAACCAAAATCGAACTAAAATTTTTAAATATCTGAGTGGATTCTAAATTTTTAGAACAAAAAAAATCAAAAACCGAAAGAACTGAATCAAAGATATTGAACTTTTAAGTTGCCACATGTCCATTTTATTTGGGTTTAAAATAAATCTTCATCATTTACTCTAAATCCATTATCTAAAAGTTCAATATATTATTTAACTCCACACGGGCCTCAAAAAATAGCTATATTCGACAAGCATACCAAATAGTCTAACAATAATCGCAAAAAATGAAACAAAAAAATAAAAATAAATATTTCACTTCACAAATGAAAATAATGAACATACTAATTGAGTAAATACAAAACATTATAATATCTTACTAAGCTGTATTACACAAGAATCTCAAGTATGAATAGGATCACAAAAAACTAAAATTTGTAATTTTTAGACAAAAAATATATAAATAAAATAATTAAGAATTGCTCGGAAAAATATGAAAAAATAATAATATTGGATTACATAATGTAACAATTTAAATAAAAAAACTTAAAATTCATTTGGAAAACAAGCTTCACGCGTGTCAATAAATAAATATAAATTAAATTAATAATCTGCTTATATCATAATTCAAATAAAAAATGCCTCTCATTTTGTTATAAACAATTTTAAAACCATTCGTAATAGTCAGAATATATTTGAACAATTTAGAAAGATCATTCGACAAAGTTTTGGAAAGATTGTTTTAAAACAGTAAATGTTTTGGCACTTGAAATTACATTACACACTATCAACAAGTGAAAAGTACAAAAATCATATTAGTTCAATATATAATATAAATATAGTTTAACAAAAAAGGACATTTCAATATTACGCTGTAAGAATAAGTATGAAATTAAGATTCTAAGAACAAAATTAAAGATTTGTATTTAATGTTAGTTGTAAATCAGAATTATATTTTTTCAAAACAGTATATAGATTGTAATGTTATCATATCATTTGCTATATAAATATGTATTTTAAATAGAGCAATTACTTTTTTAAAAAAAAATTTGTCAATCGGATGATTTCGAAACTAAACTAAATAATTATTAATATAATAATTATATAGTTACTGTCAATTTTATGTTATATTTCTAATACTAAAGATCAAACAAAAATGATATAAATATCAAATGTAACGCTAACTAATCCCTGCTCATGCGCGAAGATAGCAACCACACTAGTATATAACAACATCGCTAACCACAATAGAAGGTAAACGAAGAAAGGAACAATAATTCTTCTCTTCTTCTCCTGATAAACACAAAATATAATTTAGAAGGTTTTTCATACATTGTATAATACAGAGATCGACAATTAAATGCTATAAAATAGAAATCTAAAAAACTACTTACACAATTGTAGAAAATATATTCTATAAAAATTGTTTATGCAGACCTCTATCCTTCTATAATTTATTCACACATTACAACAGTAACTATAAATTTTTTATTTTTATTTTATATTATTACATACATTTATATTACGATCTCTTAAAAACAATCATCTCATTATTTTTTGACGCAATAATAAAGTGAATACCAAACCTCTTTCACTCGAGAGACTTTTGACCCAATTGCTGCCAACATTTCACTTTCACAGAGCTACTCCGGTGCACGGCATTGTTAGCGACGGAGCCATCTGAGAGTGCAAGCCCAAACATCAAACATACTACAGGCCCAAAGGTTCAGCCCAATCACAAAGTTGAAGAAAAGACAAAACCCTGCAACAGCTTCTTCAACGTACCTGCAGCTAAAAGCTTGAAGAAAGGAGAAGAGAAGCTCCTGCTTCAAAACAGATTTGATGCCTTCTTATCTACAGAGGACAGCTCATCATGACAGCTATTAAAACCTAAAGCGTATCTAGATTGTTCTAAAGTTCTGTATATAAGTTTCATCATGTGTATTCACTGAATGTTAAGTTTTGAAGTCATAATAAAATCGTCTTCTTAAAATCTCTCTAAAGATTCTCATGGTATCAGAGCCATAATACACCTTAACAGGTTATTCATGGCGGATCCAGTAAATCCCTATCCTTTACCCAGTAACACACACATTCTAAGTTCTGTTACCATCAAACTCAATGACACTAACTATTTGCTGTGGAAGACACAAATAGAGTCCCTCCTTTCCAGTCAACGTCTGCTTGGCTTCACGAATGGCGCCACACCAGCTCCAGACATAGCCAGTCCTTTGTATGAGTCATGGTTTTGCACAGACCAGCTAGTCAAATCATGGATTTTTGGCACCCTTTCTGAAGAAGTTCTGGGCTACGTTCACAATCTCAGGACATCTCAGGAGATCTGGACCTCTTTAGCTGAGAACTTCAACAAAAGTTCCCTTGCTCGAGAGTTTTCACTACGTCGCAACCTCCAGCTGCTTAACAACAAAGGCAAGACGTTCTCTGTATACTGCCGTGAGTTCAAGACAATCTGTGATGCTCTCAGTGCCATTGGAAAACCGGTGGAAGAGTCTATCAAGATCTTTGGCTTCTTAAATGGTTTAGGAAGAGAGTTTGACCCGATTACCACAGTGATTCAAAGCTCTCTGTCTAAGTTTCCTCCACCAACCTTCAATGATGTTATCTCAGAGGTGCAAGGCTTTGATTCCAAACTGCAGTCTTACGATGATCCTGGTGCTGTCAACCAGAATCTTGCCTTCAATACCCAGACAGTGGATTACACACAACAGTACAAGTCCAACTATACCAGAGGCAGAGGCCGCTTTGGAGGACAAAACCGTGGTCGTGGTGGCTACTCCACACGAGGCAGAGGCTTCTCTCAACATCAATCAAACTCCAATAACACTGGTGAGAGGCCAACCTGTCAAATATGTGGTCGCATCGGTCATAGCGCTCTGAAATGCTACAACAGATTTGATAATAACTATCAAAGTCCAGCAGCTTTCTCTAGTCTTCGTACCTCAGATGCGACAGGCAAAGAATGGTTCCCAGACTCGGGTGCTTCAGCTCATGTCACAGCCAACTCATCCGGTCTGCAGACTGCTCATCCATACGATGGTAATGACACTGTTCTAGTAGGAGACGGTACGTATCTTCCAATAACCCATGTAGGTTCCACTTCCATCACCACTCCAACAGGTAATATTCCTCTGAATGAAGTATTAGTCTGTCCCAATATACAGAAATCTCTGTTATCAGTTTCACGTATGTGTGATGACTATCCCTGTGGAGTGTATTTTGACTCTAACAAAGTCTGTGTGATAAATCTGAATACTCAGAAAGTGGTGTGCAAGGGACCTCGGCGTAATGGGTTATACGTGTTGGAGAATCAAGAGTTTTCAGCCTTCTTTTCAAATCGCCAATGTTCAGCTAGTGAGGATATTTGGCATCATCGGTTAGGCCACTCACACTCAAAGATTCTTCAACAACTCAAAGCCAGCAAGGAGATTGACATTAATAAGAGCAGAACAACCTCCATTTGTGAGCCTTGCCAGATGGGGAAGAGCAGCAAGCTTCAGTTTTTACCTTCAGTTAGTAGAGTCCTAGAACCTCTCGATAAAATACACTGTGATTTGTGGGGTCCTTCACCGGTTGTATCAAATCAGAGATTCAAATATTATGCAGTTTTTATTGATGAATACTCGCGCTTCTCATGGTTTTATCCTCTCAGACTCAAGTCTGATTTTTACTCTGTCTTCTTGGCCTTTCAAACAATGATTAAGAACCAACTAAGTAAAAAGATCAAAGTTCTGCAAACAGACGGTGGTGGGGAATTTACAAGTCATCAAATGAGGAACTACTTAACTGAAAAGGGTATCAGACATCAGATCTCTTGTCCCCATACCCCGCAGCAAAATGGTATGGCTGAACGAAAGCATAGACACTTCATTGAACTTGCTCTATCAATGATGTTTCATAGTCACTTGCCGCTTCACTTCTGGATTGAGGCATTCTTCACTGCATGTTATGTCAGTAATCTTCTGCCTACATCATCTCTGGGTAACAGAAGTCCTTTTGAGACACTCTACAATCAGAAACCGGATTATTCATTTCTTCGAGTCTTTGGTTCTGGTTGTTATCCGTGTCTCCGTCCGGTTGCAGATCACAAGTTCGAACCAAGATCATTGCAGTGTGTGTTCCTTGGCTACTGCTCAAACTACAAAGGTTATAGGTGTCTCTACCCACCCACAGGGAAAGTATATATCAGCCGCAATGTTGTCTTTGATGAAGAGATATTTCCCTATAAACAACAATATAAGTCCCTGGTCCCTCGGTATAAAAGCTCCTTGCTGAAAGCATGGCAACAGGCCACTTCAACTACAGTTCAAGAACCATCTAGTGCTTACCAGGAACCACAAGTCTTACCAGCGCCAATGTTTCATGATCCTCCTGTAGTTATACCCCAAGAAGCCACAACAGTTGTGGACACAGAACCAGTAGCTCCAGAACCGGCAGAACCTGCAATTGCTCCCCTAGAAATGCATGTTCATGTCCCTAATCCGGTTCCACCACAGACTGACCATCCCATGACAACTAGAGGCAAAGCCGGTATACATAAACCCAATCCAAGGTACGCTCTCGTTGCATCAAAATTACCTATTGATGAGCCCAAGACAATTGTTACTGCTCTAAAACATCCAGGTTGGCATCAAGCAGTTCTTGATGAAATGGGAACAATTCATATGCTAAATACATGGACCTTGGTGCCACCAACCGAAGAAATGAACATCTTGGGTTGTAAATGGGTATTCAAAACGAAGATGAGACCTGATGGGACCTTAGACAAACTGAAAGCTAGGCTTGTAACAAAAGGATTCAATCAAGAGGAAGGGCTTGACTACCTAGAAACGTTCAGCCCTGTGGTAAGAACCTCAACAATTCGTCTTGTTCTCCAAATAGCAACTGCTAGGAACTGGTCAATTAAACAGCTCGACTTATCAAACGCATTTCTCCATGGAGAACTGCAGGAGCCTGTGTTTATGATCCAACCGCCTGGATTTGTTGATCAGCAGAAGCCAACTCATGTTTGTCGTCTCACGAAGGCACTCTATGGGCTCAAACAAGCACCAAGAGCTTGGTTTGATACCTTTAGTAATTTTCTGATAGATTTTGGCTTCAACTGTAGCAAAGCAGACCCCTCTCTGTTCACATATCACAAAGGAGACAAGACATTGGTTCTGCTTCTCTATGTAGATGATATCCTCCTTACAGGAAGTGATATTCCTCTACTACAGACTCTACTACAAGCTCTTGGTAAGCGTTTTTCAATGAAGGATCTTGGTTCACCTACCTACTTCTTGGGTATTCAGATTGTCTCCAAGCCCACTGGTCTCTTCATGCATCAAGAAGCGTATGTTGCTGATATACTGCATCAAGCTGCAATGTCGGATTGCAATGCTATGCCAACACCACTCCCTCAAAGGATAGAAGCAGAGAATACAGAGCCATTCCCAGAGCCTACTTACTTTCGCAGCTTGGCCGGGAAGCTGCAATACCTCACTATCACCAGGCCGGACATTCAATATGCCATCAATCTCATATGCCAACGTATGCAGGCTCCGACAATGAGTGACTATGGCCTGCTAAAGAGAATACTGCGATATATTAAGGGTACCAGCAATATGGGTCTGATGCTAAAGAAGGGAACCAACCTGACAGTTACAGCCTTCTGTGATAGTGACTGGGCAGGTTGCAAGGACACTAGAAGATCAACAACTGGGTTTTGTATCCTGCTCGGTTCTAATCTTGTTTCTTGGTCAGCTAAGCGACAACCAACTATCTCCAGATCATCTACGGAGGCAGAGTATAGGGCTCTAGCTGCAACAGCACAAGAACTCACCTGGATCTCTCTTCTCCTCCGCGATCTGGGAATTTCACAGTCAGAAGCTACTCTACTTCAATGTGATAACTTGTCTGCAGTTTACTTGAGTGCCAATCCAGCTCTACATAAAAGGTCTAAACACTTTGATACGGATTACCATTACATCAGGGAACAAGTTGCCCTTGGATTGATTGAGACAAAGCACATTCCAGCTCAAGACCAGCTCGCCGACATATTTACCAAACCGTTGCCGCGAAGACCGTTTGAGATGCTGAGATTCAAACTTGGTGTGATTGTCAACAACACGCCAAGTTTGAGGGGGAATGAGAGTGCAAGCCCAAACATCAAACATACTACAGGCCCAAAGGTTCAGCCCAATCACAAAGTTGAAGAAAAGACAAAACCCTGCAACAGCTTCTTCAACGTACCTGCAGCTAAAAGCTTGAAGAAAGGAGAAGAGAAGCTCCTGCTTCAAAACAGATTTGATGTCTTCTTATCTACAGAGGACAGCTCATCATGACAGCTATTAAAACCTAAAGCGTATCTAGATTGTTCTAAAGTTCTGTATATAAGTTTCATCATGTGTATTCACTGAATGTTAAGTTTTGAAGTCATAATAAAATCGTCTTCTTAAAATCTCTCTAAAGATTCTCACCATCCACGCCTCTCCCTTCCATCCTCTTCTTCTTTTTTTGCGGCTTTATTTCTGGGTCTGGTGGGTTAATTAGTGTTTAGAGGTTTTTGTTCGTGGAGCTTTTCGGGCGTTTGTAATTTCTCCGGTTAAGTTTTAGGTTCGTATTCCTCCTCCGGTCTTCTCTTTTTGAGGTTCGTGGTCTTCATGGAAGCTCTGTTTCTTCTCTACGGGCTTTATGCGCGATGCGGCAGAGGTCTTTTCCTTCCTCGTCAACTTATGCTCATCGATCCAGTTTTACTATCTTAGTATGCTCGTACCGGATGGTCTTTGGGTCTGTGGTTCATCATGACACATATATTTTGTGTGTTTTGGAGTCTTTGTTGCGGTTGATGTGATTGTGTGAGCTTTGGCTCATCTCTCCTGTCTCTTTAGGTTTCGCCAGTGTCGTTCCACTTTCATGGTGATGTTACAGCTCTTTCCATTTTTGGGATCAGATTGATGGCAGTTTTGATAGACTTTTGAATATGAAGGTTTGTTTTTGCGAGCTTACTGGTGTGAATATTTTCTCACTTTATTGATTCAGTTTTGGTTCAGAGAGGTGGAATCTGCAACGAGTATGGTACCAAATGTATAGATTGCGGATATGTTGACGGTGCAGTGCAACTGCTAGGTGCGGTGTAGGTGCTTTCGTTGACGTCTCTACAGGTTTTTCTTCATCTCTAAATATGCTGCTGATTTTGTGGCCGGTGAGTTTGTTTCTCGGTTGTGTTGCATTTGCGATTAATGGTCATTTTGGGTCTTTTGTGGCCTTCTTTCTGGAGTATGGTTGTCTTCCACTAGCCTTTTGCCTTATGATTTAGTCTATTCCGAATTGTTCTCGGTTGGAACTAGTATTTGTGATAATGGTGATCATTTTTAGCGACGGTGAATCGTCTAGTGGTTCTTGATCTGGGTTGGGGTTCTTTTTGCCGAGGAGGATGTTCTGATGCGTATTTATGATATATCATGGTTTTTACAGGTTTTCAAGCCATGGTATAAGTCTTTATCTAGAGTCTTTTAGTTGTTTTTGGAGTCTTTTAAGTTCTTTGCAGGTTTAGGTACGTTTGGAGCTTATTTGGAGATTTTGGGAGCTTTTGGAGTGATTTTGCAGCATACATGGATTTCACAGAGTACACTGGGTGCGTCTGCACTTAGTGTCGACCGACACTAATTTAGCGTCGGTCGACACCACTAAAGGACGAAATTCCTTCGCGTCAAAAATACATATTTTGGAGATTTGCAAGATTTACCCAGATGTTTCTCATATTTACAAAAGACCCAAATCGTGTTTTAGACTATTAATTAGGTTTTTGAGCTATTGTTTAGGCTACACTTTATTCTATCAGAGTTTAGCAGATTTTGGGGCTGGTCTAGTACTCGAGAGAGAAGAGATTTCGAACCCATGTTCTTATTCTTTTGATTTATATGATATCTACTTTGATCATGTATGTTGTTATGATTGCTATGTATGAGTAGTTCTCTTGTTAGATATAGGGATTCTCATTAAGGATTTGCTAGAATTATAGATTGATTGATTAATTAGGATTCAAAACATCTAGTTCTTCATCTAGATTGTTCTTAATGCATTAGCTACTTAGATTATTGATATTAGATTGATTTGCGCAGCGAGAGTTGGTTAATGAAACGTGTTGAAAATAGATTAGCCGATTTCAATTATATTACTATTAAACTGCAAGACGGGTTGAGAAATAGAATAATCAATTTCAATCATCTATACTATTATTCAAATATATGATGAGTTAGATTATGATTAATATTTTTACGATCGCAGTTTTCAAATGGTTGTTTCATCAAATTTTCAAAATACTTAGACTACTACAAGATGGATTGAAATATAGATTAATTTGATTTGATTATAAAAAAATTTATAAAGATTTATGTTCATTGGAAGACATCTAAAAAGTTGAGTAAACCAATTTTAACTATAAAAATTAAAATGAACTTAAACCGATAAAAAATGTTGTATAAATGGATTATCATATTTTCGTTACATTTTCATATATAAAATAAACATAATTTTATATATATTTAGACCATTCTAAATGGGTTGAAAATAGATTAATCGATTTCAATTATTTATACTATTACAAATATGTTTTTCGTTGGAAGACAGGTTGAGGAATAGATTTAAAAACAAAGTTTTCTTAGTGGAATACGGGTTGAAAAATAGATTAACCAACTTCAATTATCTATACTATTATTCGAATATATGATGATGTAGATTATGATTAATGATTTTATGATTGAAAGGAACCTAGTTGAGCAAATTACCTATTCGCAAAGAGATCTGGCTTAGGGAATTTGTGAATGAAAGAACCTGAATTGAATTCATGTTTAGAACTCTGGAATTCACAAAGAGATTTGGATTTATAGGTCGTTAGACATAGTTATCATTCAAAACGAGAGTTGGTTTTTATATATTAGTGATTTTAGTTCTAGAACATCGATATATGAATCATGGTTGATTGGTTGATTTACATTCCTGATTTCCTGAAAACTTTTCTAAATCTAGCGCTCTCTTATTGATCTCACACCGTTTACTTTGCTTGCTTGTTTACTGCTTATTCATTGCTTTGCTTAGCTTAATTCGATTACATATAATCTATCGTGTGAAACTTGAGTCTCTGTGGATTTGATACCCTAGATATTACAACTTTGACACTGTACACTTGCAGTTAGAAAATAGGGATTAAGATTTGACCTATCAAGTTTTTGGCGCTGTTACCGAGGAATCTTTGAGTTCGCCGATAGATTTTGTATTAGAATTTAGACTAAGTGTTTTCTTTTCTTTGTTACTTCATCTCTTGTCTTGCTTGTCTTTGTTACTTCCGAAAACCGCGAACAAGAGCACTTAGTTTCGATCGACATCGACCGACACTCTTCTCAGGAATCAGTTTGATTTCAGTGTATGCCTAGTTGTCACACCAGAAGCAACCCAGACGAGAAGATTTTGAATCTCAGACTTGAGGCGCTTTCTAGACTTGAGAGAACCAGCCGGAAAGCTCAGAATTCTGTGAAGATGATAAATCCGAATGCTGTGATTTTGGTTCGAGATGCAGAAGGTGTTCTGAGGGATTTGCAGAACAATCTCTACATTGATCAGGGCCGAAGAGTTGATGCAGAAGGGAATGTGATACCTGAAGCTGAGCGACATGCTGTTAATCATGATGATGGAGCTCAAGGTGGAGGCACAGGTGGAGAAGGAAATCCACGAGTTGAAGTGCCACCTAATGCAACTAATCCGCCAGTTGGGAGAACTCTTGCTGACTACAACAGACCTGACGAGTTCTATGCTAACAGGTCTGCGATTGTACCTCCTCCCATCTAGAGAAATGAATTTGAGCTGAAGACTTCCTACTACACTCTTATGGGACATCATCTCTTTCATGGATATCCACATGAGCACCCTATTGACCATATAGAGGACTTTGAGTCTTTGGTGACTCGAATTAAGCATAATGGAGTGAGCTATGACTTCATGCACTGTAAGATTTTCCCGCATTCTCTTGGAGGAGAAGCTGCAAATTGACTGAAGCAGATTCCACTTGGGACTCTGACTACATGGGATGCAGTTAAGAGGAAGTTTCTCCGACATTCTATGATGATGCTCGAGGTGATCAGCTGAGGGAAGATCTTCTGACGTTCAAGCAGGGATCTACAGAGCCTCTTAAAACCGCATGGGTGAGGTTTAAGATGTACTAAAGAGACTGCTCTCATCATGGTTTCTCTGAAGTTCAACTACTGGGCATTTTCTTCAGAGGTGTTGATCTGTGAAACCAGATGACTTTAGATGTTGCTAGCAATGGGAACTTCAAAACCAAATCTCTAGAGCAGGCTAAGGAGTTGATTGAGAAAATGGTGCATAACAACAACACCAATAATGATGATTTGGAGCGATAGAAGTCTGGTGGAAAAGTTGACAGCTCACAGAAGGCAGAGATGAAGAACAAGATTGATTTTGTCCATAGCATTCTACTTGGGGAGAAGCAGGCCCATGAGACATCTGAGGCTGGAGAGTGTGCATAAGAAGCTGTCAATTACACTGGAGGAACTAATTTCAGAAATATGGTACTTTGCAAAGCACTCAAAATCCTTTTGTTTTCATTCAGAAAACTGCATTTCAGAAACCTTTCCAGCAGCAGAACAATTCCTTCTCAAGGAACTATGGAGCTTCCTATTACCAAACACCTCATGCACCTACACATGAGAGTAGATTAGAAGCTATGATGGAACAATTTCTTGAGGGACAACAACAGACCACTATGTCCTTTAACTCCAAACTAGATGCTCTGTACACTGATTTGAATGGGAATTTGAGTCTTTGAACACTCATGTGAAGCAACTAGATACACAAGTGGCTCAGATTTCAGGTTCAGTCAAGGGAAAGAATACCCAGAATGCCCATATCAATGCCATCTCGGTTCAGATTGAAGATGGATTTGTTGAGGAACAAGAGTTTGGGGACAAGACTGTGGAAATCGTGGAAAATTCTTGTGATTTTGGAGCTGAAAATTTAGTGTCGGTCGAAACTAATTCCGAGTGTCGGTCAAGAGTAATTCTGAGTTTCGGTCGACACTAATGGAAAATCCCAAAATTTTGAGTTCTGACGGACCGAAATCGACCTTGCTTGAGACCAAATTCGAAGAAAAAACTCTGGACCGACACCAATCAGGAACCACGCCAGTTTTTCCTATTGAATTGTCAGGGTCCACAAAAGCATATCCAGTTTTGCTCATAAACATCCCAGAACCTAGAATTGAGCAGAAACATATTGCAAAACGAGTTTATAGGCCCAAGATTCCATTTCCCAGACATCCTAAGAAGAAGATGCTCTCCAAGGATGAAGATTTAAAAGAAGGGGTGGTGAAGGTCTCTAAACAAGTGAGTGATGTTCTATTGAATAAGGTTGCAGAGAAGCTTCCAAATCCATGAGTCTTTGTGCTCGATTGTTCCATCTTCAAGGACAACTTCAAGCGTTCTATGTGTGACTTGGGATCTGGTGTGAATCTCATGTCATACTCTGTGGCTGTGAGGTTGGGGTTGCTGGACTTCAAACAAACTAGGATCTCTCTTATCTTAGTTGATCGATCGAAGAGGATCCCAGAAGGAGTTCTTGAGGACATCCCTATCTGAGTTGGAAACTACTTGATTCCAACTGACTTCGTAGTGCTTAAATATGATGTTGAAGCATATGATCCTTTACTACTTGGAAGATCATTCTTAGCTACAGCTGGAGTAGTGATTGATGTGAGGCATAGTCTGATTGATCTCCACCTTGGAGATAAGCCTTTGCACTTCAAAATGGATAAGCTGCAAAGATCTACCATTGATGGTCAAGCTTTTAGTGTTGAAGTGGAGCAGGAAGTTCAGATGGGTGAGGCTACAGTGTCTGATATTGGAGAAGAGAAGATGGTGGTTCGTCAGGAATCTCCTATGACATCTTCAGAGTCTGCAACTGCTCATAAGCAGAAAGCTCCAAACATCACACATCCTCCAAAGCAAAGGTATGCACCGTCTAAATCTAAACCTCCTAACTTCATTTTTGTGAATGCATGAAAACGCTCTATCCCACCCAAGCTTCGCTGTTCCCGTCCTGGATCTATTCCTTCTTTCCTTGGACCATCTCATGCTGCTACTACCTACACACCTCCATGGATGAGGAGACTTTCGCAGATGCACTCTTTGTCTTTATCGACACCCCCAAGAGCCTGATCTCCTACCCATAGTCAAGGTAATGACTAAAAACAAGCGATGAGTGGGAGGCAACCCAATGTTGAGTCAGTTTTCTTTTTATTTTTCGGTTTTTGGTTTTGTTTCTTTGATTTTTCTATCTTTGGTGTGTCAGACGCGTGACGAACAGGTTGCAGACATCAATGTCGGTCGACACTAATCTAGTGTCGCTCGACACTGGCTGTGTGTCGGTCGACACACACCCCGCTAGCAGGTAAGATTTCAGATTTTCCGAATTTTCACTTGATTATACCTTGTTCTCCCGAGCCCAAGCTTCTATAACACTGCAAACAGTGTTGTTTAAGTGTGGGGAGGTAGTTTACTGATGCACCTTTTCTGTTTTCTTAGAGTCAATCCATTGTTTTTGTGTCTGTTTTATTGAGTCAAAACTAGTATGAAACTATGATTTTTCGAGGAAATTTTTGCTTTCACAAGAGCCTAAGTGACCGTTGGACAGACCTGCAATATCTATATGACTGTTAGAAAACCATACGCGGATCAACCTACCAAAGACACTCATATCAGCTCAGGTATTGAGAGGATCCATCACTAACTTTACCATTAATCTTGACTTAATTTTCTTACCCAGGGGCTTGGTATACATTAGATCGGACTCCTTTGTCAGTACTGAAAGGTCTGTAAATCTGTCTGAGTATGGTTCCTGTAATACCCTGTCTCTCAAAATTGGTCAACGGGCAGCAGAAAAGTCAAACAAGGCAATTTCATAATTTTCAAAAGATGAGGGACATTTTTGTAATTTTATCAAAATGCGAGCCGGAAGCTATGATGGGCCAAATGTTTCTATTTTTAAGTAAAGAAAATATTTAGAAGACAAGAAGTGGCAAGAACGGACTTTAAACGAGTTTTTCGTACTATGGGGAAAGAAAACCGATATAACCGACAAAACTCGTAAAATTTATAACGGGAGCTATGAGTGTCCGATTGAGGTGAAACTAATCTCAAATGCTTCTAAAAGAGTCTATTATTCTAAAAAGAAGCTTGGAGGAGTTATTACAGAGGCTACGGGGTTTTAAAGATTTTAACGGGCTTACGGGAATGGAAATCAACAAAAAGACGGAAACACCTCTAAAGTGCTCCAAATTTTTTTTAAAATTTTATCAAAGCTCTATTAAATTATTTATGAGTTATGGTTAAAATTATTTGTAAACATTTTACTTATGGATGAAGATATGAATTTTAGATCATTTAGGAGTAATTAATGACCAAAAATTCAAAGTAAAAATATGTGGGCTTGGAAGTGGATCAAGGAAGCATGTTCTGAGATATGAAGTGTTTTTGGGCCTTAAATAAATCTCAATAATGAGCATGGGACATGAAATCTTGTTAGAAGAAATAAAAACCCATTGTTTGTGATATTAGGTACATTAAAACAAATGAGTGTGTTGCCAAACATCCATGAGCTTTCTTCATGGATAATGTACATGTGTCCATGGGAAACTTTGGGAGCAAGCTATTGAGAGGCTATAAAAGGAGGCCTTCTCCCATCCATTCTCTTCACACCAAAAACTCAAAGGAGTAAAAGAAGAAGAAGAAGAAGAAGAAGAAGAAGAAGAGCTGGAGGAGGGAGAGAGAAAGAAGGAGAGAAAGTGAGGTTAGAGAGAGATAAGAGATGGGATGGTGACAGAGGAACGGTAAAATATTTTCTAAGCGGAAATTTTCAACGTTCATCCCACGTGCCGACTTTTTCTTATAAACAGTATGTTGATAGGTCGTAAAGTTTTCCCTATTCTACTGCAAGTGCACAGTTAATGCAATCGTAGTATATAAGGTATCGAATCCCACAAGGACTCTCAGTCACACAATAGATTAATAGCAGTTCAGATTAAATTAAGCGAAGCAGATGTGAAAATAGTAAACTAAATAGCAAAGTAAATCGAGTGAGTTTGTAAGCAAGAAAACAAGGCGTTAGGTTTCAGGAGTTCTCAGGAAATCAGGAACGCAAGCAATCAATCTATCTAGATCCAATCAATAACTATTCTAGAACTCAAACACTGATATAGAATTAACCAAATTCCTTTGCGATAATTCTCTAAGTCTAAGTGCAGCAAACCAAACTTCCGTTTGCGAGAACTAACAGAATAAACTAGCATTAATTCCAAGTTTGATATGTTCACAATTAACCTGAACCAAACTTTCGTTTGCGAACAGTTTAATTGCTTATCTAAGTTCTTTTCAGTTAAATCAACCAACTTCCGCTGAATTAATCAACCTAACATCATAACTCTGATTAGCTACTTCAGATTTAGCATTAAGAACAACTTAGATAAAGAACTAGCAGATATAAATCTCTACAGATTAATTAAACTATAATTCTCTGAATTCCTTAATGAGAATCCTTCAACCTAACAGGTGATCTACTCAGACATATTCATCGAGACAGAAGACATCTTGAATAGAAAACCAAATATTATAATAATCAAACAAGAACTGGGGTTCAAAATCAAGTCTCTTTCGAGATCAGGATCAGCCCCTCAGGCTCTCTGAAAACAAGATAAAACTAAAGTAAAGCGTTGTAAAAAGCGTCGTCTAAACATTGGCTTAAAAACTCTATTTATAACCTAAAACACGTTTTGGGGCTTCTTTGTAAATATCAGGAACTTCTGGGCAGAATTGCAATGTCATCATTCTTCATCAAACCGTCGTTTGGCCCATCTTGCTGGTGCATCGATCGATGCTAGGAATGCAACGATCGATGCCTTTCTCTGTTTCGGACAGTGAACTCTATCTCTCGGCCAAATACTCCAATTAGCTCCAGAAAGTGCCATAATCACCAAATATGCTCCAAATGTGCTTGTACCTAATAAATACCTGAAAAGACTCTAAAACATAGTAAAATACTCGATAAATAACACATATACCATGGTTAAAAACCCTAAAATCCATGGTATATCAACTCCCCCACACTTAGCTCTTGCTTGTCCTCAAGCAAGACAAAGAACTAAATGTAGTCAAGAGGTTTGAAAACTCTTCAGAAACTCATTTCATCTTAGAAGCTACAATACTCAGATTCCCCTTAGTAAACCACTGCAAGAATCAATCACAGGATATCAAGACCATAATGTACTTCCCCCACACTTAGCAACTGTCCTAGGTAAAACTCCACAATCACATTCAAGCATTCAAATTCTCCCTACTGACTTCTGCAAGTATTTAAGTGCGGTCTCACCTAAGGAGTATCGATCTAAAGGCACATGGATTCTTACCTTATCAGCTCTAGACCACCATACTATCTTTCTCTAGTCCCTTTCTTCTCTTTCCCTTCTTTAACAACTGATTTTTCCCCACTGGGTATCATTTTATTTTTTTTATCAGTGTTCTTCCCGTTATGGGGTGTACTTTGGACACATTCCATGGATCACATGAGAGATAATAGTGTTTGCTACTATTCCCATGACCACTTCGGAGTTACTAACTCATCCTCAGTTTATTATTATTTTTTTTTTTTACTTTATAGAAGGGGAGAAGGGGACTAAATAGGACAGGTTTACAGGCTGTGTCAGAACTAACAGGGAATCCGACATAAAGCATACCAAGCCCTTAGGTGAGAAATCTAAGTCAGTATTAAGGTTGAAGTCAGTAAAAGGATCCTCTGATACCTGAAGTGATGTGGGTGTTCCCAGTAGGTTGATCTGTGATGGGGTTTTCTAATAGTCATAGATAGATCCTGCAACTTCATCCCAATGGTTACTTAAGTTCCTGCAAGTCTTGTAAATCTTCTCAGAAAATCATAGTTTCTTACTTAAACAATTTTGACTCAATAAAACAAAGATTTTTGAAAAACATACTGACTCTTAAGAAAACAGAAAACAAAAGTCAGTAGCACCTCCCCCACGCTTAAGACACACTGTCCCCAGTAGTGTCCAGCGAAGGATTGGTAAAAAGAAAATAAAAATTGTTAATGGATGTTTTAGTTTTGTCGGGTTTTACCTCTGTCGCACAAGCAACGATCGTTGCACTAAGTGCACCGACCGTTACTTGGCGATTTTTCGTTGAGTGTCGATCGTTGCTCAAAGCAGCAACGATCGTTGCAATGCGTGTATCGGATCAGACAACTAGTTAGCAGGTTAGTCCGTCGGTTTATGTCAATTTTTAAAAACCTGCAAGCTGAGAACACTAGAAACACAGTAAAATCGAAGCAAAAGAAGTACCGAACAAAGTACAAATCATCCAAACATAGCAAATCCTAAATAAATGAAAAACAAAAGTGCAAGAAAAGATAAAAAGTCAGAATACAGAACCGAAAATATGGAGACTACTCTCACTCGCTCACATCATCTATCCCACCATACAGTACATCGTCATCGGCTGCCTCAGCTGCGGGATCAGTATCAGTCGTGGGAGGAGGAGTCGGGGATCGTCGTCTGCGTCGAGAAGAGGGTACTGGCTGCTGAACCTGTGGTGGCCTCCTGCAGCTGCAAGTACGCATGAAGTTCCAAAATACTCGAAACATACCATCTGATCTCTCTCTCCACTCTGCCTCAGAGTATGCACCGTAAGGCATCGCAGGCTCTGGAAAGGGACCCACATCGTCGGCTGGGGCAGGCGCTGGCGCAGGAGTAGGGGCAGCTGAAGTCGAAGCTCGTGAGGAAGGCTCTCCCAACGGATGAGCCATGGTAGGCACTGCACGTCGAGCGCTAGCGGGAGGGTGGAAACTCAAAGCATCAATGGTATCGATCCGAGTATACCTGGCAATAGGAAGATCGATGCCATACTGTGTATCCTCAGGGTCATAGTACACCCACACTCGCCCCTCCTTCAGCCACGTAGCACTCTGCAAGTGACTGAGATCCAAGAACTCGCGCTCAGTAACGCACTCTGTATCCCTCATAGGGATCCCGCAGTGTCTGAAAATAGGAGTGAGAACACTCCCTACTGTCTCCTTGCGCGCGCCTTCATAAGGCTTCTTCTGCAGCTCGCAAAGATGATGAGAAAATACGGCTCCCAGGTTGACTTTCCTAGCCGAGTTCCGCACATCCGAACTCCTGAACTGCTCTTTCAGTCCTCTAAACAGGAACTCCAACTCGTTCTTGCGCATCTTGTTGGCCTCATGCTTGCACAATAGAGTGCGTCCCAAGATACGCAAGACATACCTGAGAACCGGATGCCTAACCTGAATAACAGGCGTAGTCCGTGAGTGATACCGTCCACCACCAATGTACTGCCAGAACTGTACTGCCTCTGCTGGTTCCCATGGAAGGGTCATGTCGGTGTGTGGCTGCTCAATGCTAAACCCATAAATCCTACAGATATCGAGAAGGGGCACTCGATACCTGGCGCCGAGACACATGAAGGTGAAAGTGCCTCCTCGAGTATCCATGCTGTCCGGGTTCGGGTATACAACCCTGCACGTGGCAAGCAACTGCCTCACAAGCTCTGGGTACAAATCGTAAGGCTTCATCGGCATTGTCCCTAGACCAATGCCTCTACACAGCTCCATAACCTGCGTGTCTATGCCGAGACTCTTGCAGGTTGAGTAATCAGCGAACTTGGTTGGCGCTATCTCCATACCACACCAACCATTATACAACAAAGTGTCGTATTCGTCCCAGTACTCGTGTAGCGGCCTCTCTGTGAAATCATCCGTACCGAGCATCCTCTTAATAGAACCACTCCAGATGCGATCAGACTGAATCGGAAGTTTCTCTGGCCTTGGCCATGGTTGTCCTATGGTCGCATGAACCAAATGATACGGCTGTGGAGGATCTGAATCCCTGTGCAACCATTCCGGTGGCGGAATGTATTGTCGTGAGGCGCTTGCGGCTTGTGCTCGTTTCTTGCGTGGTTGATTCTGGGTTGCCATCTGCAAAACAGAAAATTTGAACAATTTAGTCTCGGCAACTCTCTGTCGAATCGTCGTGCAACGACCGTTGCACTAAGGTAGCGATCGTTGCAGGGCGATTCCGTGTAATCGAACATTTCCCCAGAATCGTCGAGTAACGACCGTTGCTCAAAGGCAACGATCGTTGCAGGGCGATTCTGGCCGCAATCAACAGTCAACAAAATTCGTTCCAAGTCATGCAATCAATCACACCATCGGCAACAATATATCATCTAGCAACCTAAATCATATCCATTTCAACGTGCATTCATCAATTTCGGCCAAAATTCCCAATTCTTAAAACCCTAAAAATTGAATCCGAAAATCCGAAAATCGAAGTGCATTACCTTGATTTCGTGAGAGAGAGGTTGGGGAAATGGATTGGGATCATAAAAACAAGCAAATAGCACTTGAAAACAAGAAATTTGACGAAGAAATGATGATTTTTGGGTAGAGGTTCTCGGTGTGTCGACCAAAGGAAATGGAGAAGAAAGAGAGAAAATAGGGTTTAAGGTAACTTACCTGGTCGTGGGTGCAACGATCGTTGCTTCTGGTGCAACGATCGATGCTTGTTGAACCAGATTGATTCCGGTTTAGCTCAACGTACCTTAATTTTTGATTTAAACCAAATGCAACGACCGTTGCACAACGATCGTCACACATCTCCAGACTTGTGTTCTGTATCTAATAACTAACAAAAACAACTAAAAACGTTAAATCCTAAGAAAAACACCAAAAATGAGAAAGAAAAATAATTAAACCGAACAGTGGGTTGCCTCCCACTCAGCGCTTGTTTTAAGTCATTAGCTTGACTTTTGGAAAGGAGGTCAAACTTATGGCGGTTTCAACAGAGACTTTGAGTGTCTCTGTGAATGCCTTATCATCCATGGTGGGGTGTAAGCAGTAGCAGCATGATGTCGTCCTAGGAACGTGGGGAGGAATGTAGGGTGGAATTGACACTTGGGTGTTTCAACGCTCTTTCCTGCATTCATAACAGTGGAGTCAGGAGGTTTAGACTTAGAGGATTTATGTTTTACCTTTGGCAAAGATTTGATGTTCGGAGCCTTCTGTTTATGAGTAGTTTTAGGCCTTGAAGATGTTAGAATAGGCTCTTGTGGAACCACCATCTTCTTGTCAACCACCAATGTGCACTGAACCACATCTTTAGACTTAACGGGAGCTTTCGGGAATGGTAACGGAGGTTTGTAGGCTCTTTCCTTAGCAGGTTCTCGAGATAGGAGTGAAACTGGTTCCTCTCGGGGTGCAACGATCGGTGCGTGTGGTGCAACGATCGATGTTGTCGTCTCAACTCGGGTTTCAACTACAGTCTCGGGTTTATCTGCTTCTCGGTCCATTCCAGCTATCTCAGATTCAAATTTCTCTTCTTGGCTTGGTCCCTCTTCAATCTGGACTATCCAAGTCAAAAGATCCATGTCAATCTCTGTTGAGTCAGGTGCATCGAAGCTTTCGAGCTCAGGTAATTCAACATCAAATACCCCTCTGTCTTCCATAAATTCCACAGCCTTAACTGCTAGACATGATCCATGATCCATCTGTGTGTTATCCTGAGTGAGAAGGTTGCTGTCATGAGCTTCTTGAGAATCCTTTGTTGGGGTAGAACTTGGAACTTGATCCATCTGTGTGTCCAGCTGCTTCATATGAATGCTCAAGGATTCAAATTTCTCATTCAAATTAGTGTACAGGTTCTCTAGCTTCGAGCTGAAAGAAGCTGTGTTCTGCTGTTGTCTTTCAATTGATTGCTCTAACATCATCTCTAGTTTGCTCCTTTGTGTAGGAGATGCCAGATGGAAAGTATAATTATGGTCTCTTGATCCTTGAGTGTGCCTAGAACCCTGTCTCTGCTGATGTTCCAAGGTATGTCCATAAGAGTCGGCTCCAGCCATGTAGCGTACCTCTGCACACTTATCAGTTTCTGCCTCTGCTCGGAACTGTCTCTCCCTAAGTAAGATGTCGTGGATGTCATCTATCTTATGTTGCATCTCAGCTACTTGCCCAACCAATACATGGTAATCTGGTAAGATGGGGTTTCCTTCCCCATCTATTTTCTGACCTTTTGCGTTGCATATGTGACCCTCTTGGTCTCGTAAAACGCCGTTTTCACCGCGAATCAGAATAACAGGTTCCATGGCGCGGAACCTATTGAACGTCTCAGATCTCAGCATCGATGTCTTCGCCTAGTGTCGATCGTTGCAAGGTGAGCAACGATCGATGCTGTGCGAATCCCTGCAAATCCCAAAAATCAAAAACGTGAGTAAACAAGAAAATTAAAAAGAATGCTTAGTCTAAATCCTAGTACTAAATCTATCGGTGAACTCAAAGAGTCCCCGGCAACGGCGCCAAAAACTTGATAGGTCGTAAAGTTTTCCCTATTCTACTGCAAGTGCACAGTTAATGCAATCGTAGTATATAAGGTATCGAATCCCACAAGGACTCTCAGTCACACAATAGATTAATAGCAGTTCAGATTAAATTAAGCGAAGCAGATGTGAAAATAGTAAACTAAATAGCAAAGTAAATCGAGTGAGTTTGTAAGCAAGAAAACAAGGCGTTAGGTTTCAGGAGTTCTCAGGAAATCAGGAACGCAAGCAATCAATCTATCTAGATCCAATCAATAACTATTCTAGAACTCAAACACTGATATAGAATTAACCAAATTCCTTTGCGATAATTCTCTAAGTCTAAGTGCAGCAAACCAAACTTCCGTTTGCGAGAACTAACAGAATAAACTAGCATTAATTCCAAGTTTGATATGTTCACAATTAACCTGAACCAAACTTTCGTTTGCGAACAGTTTAATTGCTTATCTAAGTTCTTTTCAGTTAAATCAACCAACTTCCGCTGAATTAATCAACCTAACATCATAACTCTGATTAGCTACTTCAGATTTAGCATTAAGAACAACTTAGATAAAGAACTAGCAGATATAAATCTCTACAGATTAATTAAACTATAATTCTCTGAATTCCTTAATGAGAATCCTTCAACCTAACAGGTGATCTACTCAGACATATTCATCGAGACAGAAGACATCTTGAATAGAAAACCAAATATTATAATAATCAAACAAGAACTGGGGTTCAAAATCAAGTCTCTTTCGAGATCAGGATCAGCCCCTCAGGCTCTCTGAAAACAAGATAAAACTAAAGTAAAGCGTTGTAAAAAGCGTCGTCTAAACATTGGCTTAAAACTCTATTTATAACCTAAAACACGTTTTGGGGCTTCTTTGTAAATATCAGGAACTTCTGGGCAGAATTGCAATGTCATCATTCTTCATCAAACCGTCGTTTGGCCCATCTTGCTGGTGCATCGATCGATGCTAGGAATGCAACGATCGATGCCTTTCTCTGTTTCGGACAGTGAACTCTATCTCTCGGCCAAATACTCCAATTAGCACCAGAAAGTGCCACAATCACCAAATATGCTCCAAATGTGCTTGTACCTAATAAATACCTGAAAAGACTCTAAAACATAGTAAAAGACTCGATAAATAACACATATACCATGGTTAAAAACCCTAAAATCCATGGTATATCATATGTAGTAGACGTCATATGAGGTTGGTCCGGAGGTTCATGTGGAGGAACGATCATAATTACCAGGGTTCAACGCTCAGTTCAAGTTCGGATCAAAGCAAGTCAATGGTTCGGGAAAGGTTCGGGAAAGGTTCTGGTTAGCGTCGGGTGCGTGTCGGGTCTCGTAGTTCCGTCAGTCTGTCCATCCTTCATCAAGATATCACTTTGAGTCGGCTACATTGTGTGTTGCATATTGATTAGGGTATTTAGACCCTGATTCATTAACTGTAGATTTAGGTTGCATACCTCGATGATTGAATTGGTTAGAACAGCTAGGTTGATTAATAATTCGGTTAACTAATTAAATGGTTAGGTTAAAGAGATGCATGTTAGTTAGCTTATATGGGTAATTGATTGATAGTTTCCTTGATTGCTTGATTGGGTGTTGCATACATATAGAACAACATGCTAGGATGTATATGCATATATAAGTATTTAAGAACATACATAAATGAATCTATATATGGAGAATTATGAGTTGATTAAAATACGGCTAAAACACATAACACACTTAGAATATAATAACGGGGTGGGTTAATTAGTCAATAGTCGAGGTTTTCGGGTTAAATGAATTAATTAAATAATAATGTGAAGTCAGGAGATTAGTAAGTTTACTAATCTCAAGCTAGCGGATCAAAGAGGTTAAGAATAAGAATTTAAGGGATAAGATTAACTAAATGTGTGGTGTTGTGATTATTGTTTGTGTGATTGTGTATCTACTTCAACGTTGAGCCGAGTGGACTGTTGATTGCTTGATTGTTTATCTAGTTCGGTGTTGGGCCGAGTAGAGTGTACTGGTATATACTTACTCTTGTTCGGGACCAGGTAAGTTTGGATAGATTCATAATCCGGTATGAAACCAAATAAGGTCGGGTGACATGGAGGTCGGTGATAGGACTTGCGGGATAGATTGGGAGTTGTGACTGGATTTATTTATGTTGACCTTGTCGGTCTTGCGTGTTAGAGTCCCAGTGAGTCTGCTTGTTTACATTACTGTTATTAGGACTCTATAGGGTGCGTTAGATCCCGCAAGTCTAGATATAGCGTTCCGGTACTTCCGACCCGATTGGATCCTTGGGTAGTTATCTAATCGGTTCACGTGCCTTCGGGTGGTGATTCTGGTTATGGTGTTAACCTACTGAGGGATACCGGTAGGTATGTGGTCTGGAGATAACGGGGTTGCATCCTAGGGCCAGACTGCATGGAAGCTTTGGTTATCTAGGGGTAGCCCGAGTCACCGTGTATCGATGGACAGAGAACGGTGTCCTAGTCGTAGGACTTCGTGTTTTTGTCTAGGAGTCGTGGGAGGTTTTAGTTACCGTGGGGTATTTAAGTGTTCCCGTGGAAGTTACCGAGTTCGCCTAGTGGGCCCAGTTTGTGTGGAGTTAGTGTTAGTGCCGCGATAGATAAATCGAGTCTAATCAAGAGCATATGCCGTAGTGTTCTTGATTCCCTTGGTTAACTTTTTGTTTTTTGTGTTAATTGAATGCTTGTGTGTTGTGGAGCTCATCACGTCTTGGTAGCACGTGATCAGCTACTGTCCTTTATTGTTATTTTGGGGTTTGGGCGGGATTATTAGATTGTTAGCAGCCTTTTAGTTGGGTGTCGTCTCACTGGGTAATCTTAGATTGCTCATTAGACTCTTTTGTGTTTTTCAGGTTTGGAATAGCTCGGCGGACGCTTAGGACACTCGGAGTAGGCACAGGTTGGGATTTGACATTGGTTTGTTTACGCATTTTGACTTTATTTACGGTTTCAGATTTTGTGGGGACCCCGCTAAATGATTTGTATAAAACCGTAAAATGTTATGAATAAGATTTATAATTTTTAATTAATAAGACGGAATAATTCCCTGACATACGGTTTAGTTCAAACCGAACACAACTCGTGGAAGCGGTACAGGTTGAAAAGATTTGTATCGTAGAAACGAGGTAAACAGAGTCAAGGACAGTTTGGTTCGAGCCATTGACTCAAAACGGACTGTCTCTGGCTTCGTGTTGTGACAAACTCTTCTTGTATGGTTGCTCGGGTTCGATCGGTGTAACGCCCCCTTCCCGTTTTACACTAACCGACGAGCTGATCGGCCAACAATCAAACAAGAACATGACTGATCGAACCCGAGCAGTCATACGAGAAGAGTTTGTCACAATACGAAGCCATAGACAGTCCAGTTTGAGACAAAGGCTCGAACCAAACCATCTTTGACTCTGTTTACCTCGTTTCCACGATACGAGGCTTTTCAACCCGTACCGCTTCCACGAGTTGTGTTCGGTTCGGACTAAACCGTATAACATGGAATTATTCCGTTTTTATCACTTTAAAAATATAAATCTTATTCATAACAATATACGGTCTAATACAAATTATTTAGCGGGATCCCAACAAAATCCGAAACCGAAAATAAGTAAAAATGCGTAACAAACTGATACCCAATGCCAACCCGAGACTACTCCGAGTGTCCTACGCGTCCGCCGAGCTACGCCAAACCTGAAAAACAGAAAAGAGTCTAATGAGTACTCTAAGATTACCCAGTGAGACGGCTCCCAACTACAGGCTGATAACAATCTAATAATCCCGCCCAAACCCAAATAACAATCAAGTACAATAGCTGATCACGTGCTACCAAGACGTGATGAGCTCCACAACACACAAGCATTCAATTAACACACAACAACAGGAAGGTAACCAAGGGAATCAAGAACACTGCGGCACATGCTATCGATTTGACTCGATATATCTATCGCGGCTTTACACAACTCCACACCATCTGGGCCCACTATGCGAACTCGGTAACTTCCACGGGAACACTTAGTCATCCCACGGTAACTAAAACCTCCCAAGGAACCTAGACGAAAACATGAAGTTCTACGACTAGGACACCGTTCTCTGTCCATCGATACACGGTGACTCAGGCTACCCCTAGATAACCAAAGCTTCCATGCAGTCCGGCACTAGGACGCGACCCCGTATTCTCCAGACCACACACCTACCGGCGTCACTCATTAGGTTAACACCATAACTAGAATCACTACCCGAAGGCACGTGAACCGATCAGGTAACTATCCGAGGATCCAATCGGGTCGGAAGTACCAGAACGCCATCTCTAGACTTGCGGGATCTAGCGCACTCTATAGAGTTCTAATAACAGTAATGTAAACAAGTAGACTCACTGGGACTCTATCACGCAAGACTGACAAGGTCAACATAAATAAATCCAATCACAACTCCTTATTTATCCCGCAAGTCTTATCACCAACCTCCATGTCACCCGACCTTATCCGGTTTCGTACCGGATTAGGCATCTATCCGAACTTATCCGGTCCCGCACCGGAGTAAGTATCTACCAGTACAGTCTACTCGGCCCAACACCGAAGTAGATAAACAATCAAGCAATCAACAGTCTACTCGGCTCAACACCGAAATAGATACACAATCACACAAACAATAATCACAACACCACACAACTAATTAAGTTTATTAGTCTTTTAATATTTTTCAACCTTAACTCATTCAATCCGCTACCTTAGGATTAATGGATTACTAATCTCGTAGACGGCTTAATCCAATTCAATTATTAATTCTTATTCTCAACCTCTTCGATCCGTCAGCTTGAGATTAGCAAACTTACTAATCTCCTGACTTCACATTACTATTTAATCAATTCATTTAACCCGATAACCCCGACTATTGACTAATTAACCCACCATGTTATTATATTCTAAGTGTGTTATGTGTTTTCACCGTATTTTAATCAACTCATAATTTCCATATATAGGTTCATTT